>CCBP010000119.1:468125-624497 GCA_000765035.1 Trametes cinnabarina | reverse complement strand
GTCTTGAGCCTTTGCGCGCTGCTCTCCCACACGCGCTCGCACTTGCGCAACCTGTCCTCCCTTTCTCTTCGTTTCTGTGCTTCTTGTGCTCGCCTCTCCGCCTCTTGTACGCGTGCTTGTGTTGCTTCGTCGAGGCGGAGGCCGCCGTCGGGGACAAAGGAGCTGGAAAAGTCTTCGTCGCGCACCTGAGCTATGCGGGGGTCGTCGTCACCGTTGACTTCGATGCCGCGGAGCTTGAGGAGGAGGACCTTTGCGAGGTGCATGTTCTCGAGCGCGTAAGCGACGTGCATCTGGTCTTGGAGAGTGCGGGGAGGAGAAGGGGGAGACTCGTAGTAATCGAGCGGGCGCTCGCATGCGTACGGGTAGTGAGCGTTGACATCGGGGGGCGTCAATGGTTCGGACGGGTTTGGGTCGGAGGACGTGGAGAGGACGCTGCTGGAGGAGTGGGTGCGGGACAGGGTGTCTGTAGGGGAGGATGAGAGAGACAGGTTGGGATGCGGTTGAGGGGAGAGGGGTGGCAGGAGGTGTGACGAGGATGCGAGGGGTTGTAGGAGGTGTGATAGAGAGTCGCGCGAGTCACCAGGAGTAGGTTTGGATGATCCGGCGAGGAATGCAGAGCTCGCCACGGGAGAGGGCGAGGGATCGGGGAAGAAAGAGAGACGAGGCGGTGGCGGCGGGGGAGGTTGAAGTGGGCGTGACCGGGGGCGTCGGGGAAGGCGGTGCGGGGGATGGCGACGGGGGAGACGTCTCTGGAGCGGCCGCGGGGGGACCATGGCTGGGAGACGCTGGGGGGAAGAGCGGAGGTGAAGGGGAGAGGCGTTGAGTAGGAGAAAGGGGATGGGAGTGACTGAGAGGGAGACAGGATCAGAGAAGGCGGCGGTGACGACAGCACACAACGGCTTATACGCACCCGCAGATGCAGATGCAGATACGTCCAGCACTACAGCCGCACAGCTCTCCCAGATCCCGCCGGTGGGAAACACGTCCGCCTCGAGGCACCGTCTTCTCTCGTCCACGAAGTTGGGTGATATCACCAGCAGGTCACAGCGAGATCTACGCGTAAGACAGCAGGCAAACACGCGCGGCAGCTTGTGGCTATCGCTCGGAGGTGGTGGAATTGAAGAACGCGGGACGTTCGTTGGGTGTGAGGGGTGAATGCAAGATGAGCTCGGCCTGCGTACTAATCCTCCTTCGCGACGGACAACGGATGCGGAGAAACGAACGCGCCTCGAGCCATTATCCGAGCGCGCTAACCGCTTTATGTACCCCTCCATGATATCCGTCATCCCTATTCTTCGCTTCACCCTCTCTCCGCTGCATTGTCCACGTCTCGCTATGCAACATCACTTCCGCCAAACACTTGCCCTTCGCGGACCTTTAAACATGCATTCCTCTCAGCCTCTGTGGCCCATCGATTCAAGTCGTTGTGCGCACACGTTCAAAGCGCCCATCCGATGCCCCAATTCGCGGCGTGCTCGCAGAGCATTCCATTCTCCTCCTAGCCACTTCCTCTCCTAGTCCTATCCTTCTCGCGCGCCCACATATCCGTCTGTCCCACACTAACCCCTCTCAGGAGTAAACCCCCCAAGTATTCCTGATAGGCATGCCCGACAACATTCTCCTTTCAGGGCCGCGGGATGCGGAGCCTTTTGTCGCCACCTTTGACCGTCGCCACACCATAGCCTTTACCAGCTCCTCGCAGTGCCATCTGTAAGGAAGTGCACCGACTGACAATCGTTCATCAAAGTACCGTTCGATAATCCTGTCAGCCTCGGCATTACACTGGGCGCGGTCTGGCACGGTCCCTATCGCCTCGGCTGTTTGCGCTGCCACCCTGCGCCACCAGCATGTGCTTCGTCCCAGGCTCGTCGCCGTCTCGTACCTTCTTCGCCGCACATCCCGTTTTCACCGACTTCGCGCCGCTTTAGACACACCAGCCGTCTTCGAGCCATCCCGACAGCATCCTGGGATCGTCTGCCCCCAAACCGTCAGCCCCCTTGCAGCTGCACCAGTCCGAGCGGGGAGCTCGGCCCAGCCCCGGATCCGGTCATCCCAACTTACTTGCAATTGCCCTCTTTCCCCACCGGGGGAGGCTACCGCGTCTCCCTCTTGGGCAGCCCCGCACGCACGTTTCCGCGCTCGCTCCGAGTGGCGTACTGCGCCCGCCCGCCGTCGACGTCCATCACGATCTGGACCGTCGGAATCGCACATTGAAGTTAGCCTTTACCTTCCCGCCCTCAGCTACCGTAGCCTGGGCACCGCGGGATCCCAGGCGCGACGTTCAAACGTCGCGCGCATCCCCCCGATGCGGGCGCGGTTCCCAGGCTGTCAGCCCGGGAACGGCAGGCTCGCGCGACACGCCGCGCTCGGGGAACGCCTTCTTCGTGCCGTGGCGACCGAGCGGTGTCGTACGGCGCTCCCACCGCCGCCGTCTCTGCAGTTGGGACTCGCGATAGCCCCTGGTTCGCGCGGTTTCCCGGCCATGCGAAGGCATGTACGACACCGGTCGGGACGCTGCACCGGGCGAGCTGTGGTATCCGGAAATCTGGGAGATCCTCGCGCCGCGACCGGTGGCAATAATAGACAGAAGATGCTCTTTCAAACCATCTAAGTAGGAACTGAGTGTCGGCCAACGTCCGTGTGTCGCTGTTGCTGCAAGATAAACGCAAAACAAGGTGCGGTACGCCCGGGGAGCTGCGTTATCTCATGCGACTACAGGAAACTCTGCAGTGCGAGATCCGAAAGTCTACGCCGTACTTTGTGCCTCTATCTCACCATCCTTGTATTCCGTAGTCAAAACTCAAGCCCTCGAGTTGGGTATACGGGCCGCATGTAGACGAAGGGGCTTGGCGCTACGCACAGGGAATGCACATTCAAGAGCGTTATGAGGAGCGACCTTCTACGGAAAATGTTCAGTATCGGAATTCGTAGCCACACCGGCAGCGTCTGGAACTCGCCGCAGCGTCGTGGTGGTACCACCCTGCTTCTCGTGTGCTGCTGTTACCAGTCCAGAAACAGACAGCCCGGCACAACCTCTTCACGACAACAAAGAGGAGCAAGCAAGCAAGCCTGAACGTTGTCAAACGACTGATGGACTTTGTGGCGCGTCGAGCGTCGTTCTCCAGCGGTGTGCCTGATACCGCTCCCTTTCGCGTCGTCCTCGGGACGAGTGACACGACGCGTGGCGCGTGCACGTGCACGTGTCTACGCGTGACCGTCTTTCCGGCGGCCGCTCCACAACGCCCGCTCGCGGCGATCTGAGATCTTGCGCTGTTCCTGCGATATCTCGGCGAGGAAGACGCAGATGGGAACGCGGCGTGGTCAGTCGAAGGGTGCGATGGATCGTCTAGCGCGCTTTCGAGGGGTCCGCGCGCGGTGCAAAAGGCAGGCTCTCGCGCCACGCCGCGCAGAGCCCATCACTGGTGACTTTGTGCCCGCATTCAGTGCGGCGACATGAGGCTGCTCGACGCGCGGCTCCTGCCACACGTTCCTCCCTGCCTCCCCTCGCGTTCCCCTGCGTCGTGCCGCGTTGGCCTGAACGGGGTGCCTTGCGTCGCCGTGCCCTGTGCGATAATCATCGTCCGGCTCCGAAGGGCGAGATACGGCGACGGCTGGCATCGTCTCACCGCATCTCATGTCCGCTGTGGAGCATAATCATGGTGAGTGCGAGCACCGTCGGCGTATGGTTCCTTGCGTGGTCTTGCAGCTGAGCTGAAGTTCGTTGCAGTGCACCGAGACGTGTCGATGACGCTTTAGGCTACAGGCACAGTACGGATATTCGTATAATCTCCGGAAGCGACGCACGGCGAGGAACAGCAATACTGTCTCCGAAACGTCATCCGAGCTTTTGTGCATGCGCCGGACAGGGACCTACGGTCCCAGCGAGTCTCCGGCCCCGCTGTCGGTAACGCACAGCGAAAGTCGTGTTTGATTACGGACGTCGTCCAGTCCGCCAATCGGTTTCATGCCCTTGCGCCCTGCAGCAAGGTCACTGCATGCTCCCTCGCCAATTGCGCCTCTCGGGACTCCAGCGTAGCTCTATGCCCCCTTACGTCTTCGAGTCGTCCTCGCGGCTGGTCAGATGGGATATCGAGCGTCGGCTGCGCTATGTCCGGGTTCACGAAGCTGATGAATGTGTGAGTGGCACCCATTGTATCCACTTGTACACGGTGCACGTACGACGCGCCCACAGTCTCAAGGTGGCGTATGACCCCGACCGTCAGGCCTCGAACACCCTCGTGTTCAGCGTGAAGCTGAACCTTTGGTCAACGAACGCGCCTTCGGGGGGCTTACGTCTCTGGGGACCGAGATGTCCTACCAGACCGGAGCGCTCGCTAACGACCGTCAAGCTGGCGATCCTGAGATCCGTCGCGAGAAGACCCTCGTAGAAGGTCTCGACGTGTCCCCCGTGGAGGCACTTGGGGCCACTCGTGACAACAAGTCCACCGTTCTGGCGTGGCCCAGAAGGCGGCGGCTTGTATGCTAGGTGAGTTTGCACCACAGTCGTACCGCTGTGTGCGCGTACAAGCGTCATCACCTCATCAGACAGCATCCCCAAACATATACATATCCTTCTGTTCA
Organism: Trametes cinnabarina; assembly: GCA_000765035.1. Lineage (NCBI taxonomy): Eukaryota > Fungi > Basidiomycota > Agaricomycetes > Polyporales > Polyporaceae > Trametes > Trametes cinnabarina. The sequence continues at coordinate 619,916 of CCBP010000119.1, read as the reverse complement.
TCCGTGCGTCCATCGAAAGAGCCGTTGGTAGGCACATGCGGGGGACCTCTTTCAATGCCCCGCTCGAAAGCATTCGTCGATCGCATCGATGGATTCGGAGCGCTCGTGCTCTGGCTGTCCGCTGGGAAACCGAGGTCTCTCAATGCCCGGCTTGGCTGTCTTGTGACTCCCCACGCCTGCGCTTCGTTGCCCTGCAGGACTCTGTCCCACCTCAACAACTCCGCGAAGAGGTCAACAGGATGCCAATCGATACATTACACCCTCTGGCCCTGTCACAATCGGCAGCGTGGCCACACACTGCGCTGTCTTCTGCTGCGATTGAATGGTTCAATCGCGCTCGACAGGGTTGGCTTCTCGCGACTCTCAGCGTATGCTTGGCTCTGACACCTTGACTTCTTGTGCTGCGTCGCATGACTCTCCAGAAAAGACCGTCTTGACCCAACGCTTGCCTCGTATTCTCTGCCAACGGCCGCCAGAAGAAAGCTTTGGGGCCCTGGTCTTGCGCACCCTGCAGCCATCTTTCGCCGATGCTTTCTTTTTGACCTTCCTTCGGTACACAAGCGCGCGACGCTGCTCAGACTCAAGGTCGGTCACTGGACAGCTACGGCGAGGCTCTCTCTACTTCCGCTTCTTTTGAGGCGGCTTCTCCACCACATCTGGTTCTCCTCTGGGAATGGATGCCGCTCTGCGAAGCGAACTTGCGCCCACTGCCATCCCGCTTGCCTTCTCTGCATTATGTGGTTCCGCAAATTTTCCTGTGGGTGGGATACGGCTGCTCTCGTCAGTCCGCCGTGGGCAGAATTTGGGGCGCGTAACCCCGGTATGGCGACTTGATCCTGGAAGACCCTGGCGTTCAATATGCGCCCCATTTCCGGCTTATCTCCTGGCTCTCATGCGCCCACAAAAGGCCCTGCGTCCCGTGCCCGTTCGCACCTCGCACCTGTTTTGTCCATAAGCTTGTAGTCGAGAGTTTGTGTGGCGTTCGGCATGTTGTTATCAGTTCGTGCCAATCAATGGCAAACGAATTGACCCCAAAGACCCCTCAGAATATTCTGACGGACGGCTGCAGAACGAGCTATCTTGACGGCGACCAGGAAGTTAGTCTTTCAATCTTTGGCTACGCGATTCTGCACCGGCAACTCTCCGTCAGGTGGCTTGGTGGGTCAACGTGTCAACGTCAACATGTTACAAAATTCACTTCATGTTGTCATCATTGCATCGAAAGGGCCGCAAACACCCTTGGTGCGTATTGACAATGCAGCGCGAAGAAGAGCAGAAGAGCATCTGGCGCCGCGTCTCCCCCGTGAAGGCGGCTTCTGTATGAGAACGAGAAGGAGTTGCCGCAACGGCCCACGTCGATAGCCACATCGGATACACACGTCGTGAGTTTCATGCATGTGCAGCCCTTCATATCCTGCTTGATCATTCATCCTTATCGAGCATCGCGCATCGTACTCCAGCCTACGGCTGGAATGTGCTAGAGAGCATGATCCTCCCCTGTGGCGGAGGTCAGGTTACTCTGCGAACATACCTGGTGGCTATTCGTGGCGGAGGTCTCGTCTACACCCGTGCTGCTCATCGCCCCTTCCGAACTGAGCCCTGCGCGCTCTCTCCCCGCCAGTTGCCCTTAGCGGTCTGGACTTCACCCAGCAGAACCGGAAAGATGGCGAAGAACGGATGCGCGTGGCGCTGAGTGCTCTACGCTCATCATGTGCAACACCCTCAGACCACGTACTGAAAGGACTTCACCGTCCCTCTCGCGCTCTCGATTCCGCGAGTTCCGACGCGCGCATAATTCAGGCCGACACCAGACTAGGCCTCGCGCTGCTCTCCGCTACGGCCAGCCTAGCATGATCCAAGCCTTCGTCCCTTCCATCATAAAGGACCATCGATGAGTCTGGTTGCAGCGTCTGCGATAATCTTCGTCGCGCGACTACGCCCATTCAGCGTTGAGCCTCCCCGACGTCCAGCGAACCAGCGGTATCACCATACCCCACCATCCGCGCTGTGCGTATCCGTACCTCCCCAATAGGTCGTAGAATACAAGAGATGGCGACGTCACGTCGTCCATGTGCAGCCTAGACCCCTGAACGGGACCAGTCAGCGAATGCGTAGTAGTATACTTACATACTGCCCTTATCGCGCCCGCGTACTGGATGACGATGACCGTACTTCCCCTTGCGCCCTTCCACAGCCGGGCGCAATTCGGACGTCTCGGCAGCATTCCCTTGACATGTATCTCCTGCATCGGTTGCTCGGCGGTCATGCGTGCGGTTGTAAACGGCTGGCTCGAACCGGGAGATGGTACTACTCCGCCCGCTCATTTTCCCCGACATTAGGTCGGAGAAAGTTGATTCCCACTGCTATCTTGACTATGGGACACTACTTGATGGCCGGCCGCGGTGTTTCCGGACCAGAATGCAGACCATGCTAACCTCAATAACCAGCGCAGGCTTTGACCACATGTAGAATGCAGACCATGCTAACCTCAATAACCAGCGCAGGCTTTGACCACATGTCGGAACCGACCGCAGTCGACAATATTGAACCGAATTTTACTCCCCGACGCTTCGGACGTAGGATGGTATAATACAGGTAGCGACACGCGTCACGTAAGACAGGAAGGCACAGAGTAACAACGGCAAGACATGACAGACGCCTGAACTGAAGCTCAATGGGAGGAGCGAAAGTAGAACCAGGAGTATACGGAAGGCAGCTGCAGGCAGCGAGGTGTTATTGTGCAGCTTGGGAGGGTACAGGGGTCGCCATTCGAAGTAGGAATCATTGTGGGGCAGAGGTGGCGCATGGAGGGTGGATATAGGGCTTGACTGACAGCGACATGATCAACAGTGCATGAAACAACAAGACAAGGCTTCGATACGCAGCGAAAGAGATTGAGGGCCGGAATATCTGTGATGCTATTGAGAACCATTTGCACAGTCCTGCTAAGGAAGGATACTCACAAGGAGACTCGCCGTGGTGGCGGCACAGGGGTTTGTTTGCGTAGTAGAGACGGGGAATTGCAGGAACGTAGAGACTGCTAAGGCACTGGATTTACATCCCTCCACCTCCCGAATAGGCCCTTGCACGACCCATACGCGGGCGGACCCATTCCTTGCTTTTCCGTCTGACTGCGTGGTCTGACATGTGTGCGAGAGTTGCTGAACACTCCCCGAGGGCGCCTGCCAGGGAGCTAGAGCTGCTGTCAAAGGAAGGGATCACAGGCGGCGAGAGGTATCCGGAAAGCCGCGGGCGGAACCACACTTTATCCTCAGGAGCGAAAGTGACAGTCTTTCCCTGAGGTGTTTCCGAGTCGCGAAGTACCGGGCTTGCCAGAAGATCATCGAGAACAAGAGAGTTCACACCAGCAGATCCGACGGGAGACGATTCATTGGTTGATTGAGGAGTATCTGCAGCGCCAGCCAGCTGAGAATCCATAGAGAACGCAGATAGGTTGAAGACGGCATTCAAGGCCTCTTGGAGAACTTGCTGCTGTAGAGACAAAGTATCCTGCATAACATCTTGCGAGACAGAAGGCGTGACCTGGCCTGAAGCCGGCGAAACCGGTAGACCCAGTTTGTCTACAGAGCGAGCACTTGCAGCGTCAGGTAGGAAGTCTCCATAGTAGATCTCGCGTTGTCTAGACATGTGCGCCATATAAGTTCCGACACATTCTTGCACGCCATTGGCAGGTCCGAGGACACGAGAAAGGACATTGTAACAAGCTTCGCGCTGTTGAGAGTTCGACATGACACTCTCGTCCAGCATGAATATCACATCGATCTCAGGCTCCCGGAACTTCCGAGAGTAGCCGGGAGGAGGACGAGGAGGGAGATCAAGCGTAGATGACATCTGTCGGAGTGTCTGGTGGGCTGTAAGGGATGCCTGGGTGGGCCCACCTTCTAACCACGCAGATGGGTCCACGGTATGAAAGTCCTCGACCTTGCGTCTGAAAGCTCCATGATGATCCAAAAAGGCTGCGATAGGCACCTTCTCCTGCGAGATCAACGGATGGTGGAACTCCGCGGGAACAACAGGCGGCGTCAGTAGCGCAGGTGAAGGAGGGGCGCTGTCGGTTGTCCCGTCGCTCAAACTGGGGCATGGAGCCACAGAAGGCATCGCAGGAGCAATGGTGCGACGGATCTGCCTCTGCGAGACGGACAGTATGAGTTTGGACCGCATATAGTCAGACAGTTGAACGACTGAAGACGAACCTGCATGCGCATCGCGCCAGTCTTCTGCTCAACGGTAGCGCGCTTGTCTTCCTTCGTGACACGGAGACCTTTGCTGTGGAACCAGTCGTATATATGCCGGCGGTCGACCTTGTGGCGCATCTGGATCTGCTGTCGGATGGCGAAAGAAGGCATCTCGATTTCGCCGGGCTTTACGTAGCTTTCCAGCTCCCTGACGAGCTCGGGCCCGAGGCGCACAGCCAGAGACTCTGGGTTGACGCGTCGCCTCGTCGAGGCCGCCATGGGAGGAGTAGAATGGGTGTCTATGAGTAGGTGTCTGTTGTACGGATCTTCCGCCGCCATGCTCCTGCTGATCCGCAGAGGCTCGAAATCCGACGGCGCCGCACGCTTGGACGGAATGAAGGTATCACTGCTAGACCTATACAAAGACATTTTCAATGTGCAAAAACGGCTTTCAGGTCAATTTTGGTTTTCTGTTCCGCTGAGGGGTTCGCGATGAGGATGATGGTGGTCGGAAGTCAAGAGAGTGCCTTCACAAGTCTGTCACATCCCGGTGCTTCACTTCATGTGGCAGGACTCCGGTCACCCATAATTGAGCAGATTTGGGTACCAACGGCAGCGCACGGGCAAAGCTCGATAGTTCCTGCTCAAACGTACCGGTTCGGCGGTCTGCAGGCCTCGGGTGCCATCCCAAGGCCATGGAACGTCGTCTAAGCGTGCATGTGATTACCACGATGTAAGTGTAAGTTATCCAACCATCTGCATCAGTCCTCAGGACGTCCGTTTCACCACCCGCTCCGTCAGCACCTCCAGAGCCTCCTTGGCCTCGCTATCAGGCAAGACTGCCAAGACCTCCTTCGCCTTATCGGCATGGGCGCGAGCAAGGTCACGGGTACGTTCAACACCAGAGGATCTTCGTACAAGGTCCCTGGCCTGAGGATACAGGGGAAACGGTATCAGACATCAGTAGGCGATATGCCGATGTACGATCCAACATACCAGCTCGACGTCGCCTGGCTGCTCGAACTTGCGCTTGATGAGCGGGCCCATCTCTGGATGCTCCTCCCATGCAAACAAAGCGGGCCCTGTAGCAAGACCCAGCTGAAGATCAGCTCCTCCAGGCTTGCCTAGCGTCGCGTCACCGGCTTCGTAATCGAGGATGTCATCCACAAGCTAGGTCGAAACTGTCAGTACAGGACCGCATATGACGCACGGCCTGCGCGCTCACCTGGAACGCAATGCCCAGATTACGACCATAGGCGTAGGCGACTTCCTTCCAGACCTCGCCATCCTTGCAGCCCCCGAGGACGACCGCTGCGCGCGCACCCTTTGCCATCAGACTGGCTGTCTTGAGGTAGGTCTTCTGCAGGTAGATGTTCCAGTTCTCCTGCCCGACCTTGGGCGAAAGCCCCACAATGCCAAGTTCCTCCGCATGCATAGACTTCAGCTGCAGAATCTCGCCCTCCACTAGGTTGGCAATTACGCTCGCAATGAGCTCAACCACCTCGTTCTCCCCCAGCCGTGACAACGCAGCACTAGTCCGACCCAGCAAGAAGTCCCCTGCAAGGACAGAAAGCTTGTTGCCGAAAGCGACTGGCGCGGACGGTGCTCCCCGACGCAGAGGTGACTTGTCAATGACATCGTCGTGCAGCAAGGATGCGACGTGAATCATCTCCACTATCTGCGCGAGCCGCACTTGAGTTGGGAGGAGGACCAGAGGCGACTCGACTGTGGGAACATGGAGTGCTGGTGGGAAGGGAGGCGGTAACGGCGGTTGGTGAGGTGGCCGCGGCGACTGGAGCGTAAAGGACGTCTGGAACGATGCGGTATGGTCAGGCATGTTCGGATTCCAGTCGTTCAAAACGTCTGCACGCGTTAGCGGGCGGTCGAGCTCCTCCGCGCGTCCTCCCGCGCCCTCGCACTGCGCGGCCCACTTCTTGAGGTACCAACTGCTGCCGAGCCCATTCGTTGCCTGCGAGAACAGGAGAACGAGGAGGGGCCTGAGCTGCTTCGAGGGATGCAGGAAATAGTACTTGGCAATCTCGGTGAGGGAGGGATGGGACGAGCCGAGGAGGTTAAGCAGCGTCTCGCGGAGTTCCTTCAGTTGAGGCGCGACGAGTGCGTAAGGATCAGGACGACCGGGCGGTTTGGGAGCACTAGAAGTGGATGTAGCGAGGAATGTGTCATTTGCCGGGGGCGCCTGCGGTTGTGCTGGGGGAACCTTTTTCTGTTGGACGTGTACGCTGTATTTTCTATGCGCGCGAGCGCGCGTGACCGAGACGGGGGGTGGTAAGGAAGGCCGACGGACCCCAGCAACAGAACATCGTCGCATGACCAGCAAGGACGCTACCGCAGGCGTCGAGAGACCAAAGAGAGTGGGCGGGAGCGAGGGAGAGCGAGGCGAAAGGTCGACGTCGAGGAGACGGACTCGGAGAACTCGGATGAGACAGCGCCCGACGCGCCTGCGGCCATGTCGTGTCCCGAGTCGCGCGTCATGACGTCCTCTAGGGCTCCGTGAATAATAGGACCATTAATAACTAACAATATATCACACCAGTTGTTAACTAGTTATTAACTGTGTGAAACCTCAGGGTCCCAGGGGGCCTGTAATTTATTGTAAGAAATACAAAAATGCAACATATTGATGATTGTGTCCTATTCTGGACATTGTACTGGATGCTTGGCAGCAGAAATGACCTGATTTGGGCACCTTGCATGCATGTGGAGTTGAAAAATACCTTCGAAGATATGAGGAGCGAGTACATGCATAACACATGCCACGAGCCTGAGCCTGACTGCAACACTCTGCAAGTCCCCTGCTCCAGCTTCTGTTGAAATTGCCATGGCACGCACACTTGACATTGCTCAGCGCCTTCAGAATCTCCATTATATCCTGGAAAATCTACCAAAATCCCTCCCCAAGCCTGTTGACTCTGACTTCCAACACCTCGTGAACTACTCTGCAGATCCAGAGGATGGTGAGGACATAGGCTCTGTTTCAAGAGCTGTTAACCGGGCTTTAGAGGTCGCCTTCAGCTGGGAGACTTGTTCCAAGGGCATCCTACCTATCACAGAAAGAGACCGTGCTATATGTAGCTTGATTGATGTTCTTGAGGTATACTGCCAAGCATGCACTGCCCCAGAGACTGATGGAGTGCTGCTGAAATGGTCGGAAGACATATCTGCTGGAGCTTAGTAAGCAGGCTTATATGCTCATGGGTGAGACAGTGAGTCCTGCAGATCCTGTATACAGTGTCGATTGTGTTCCATTAGCTCACCTCACCCATTCTTGAAGTTCCCCCCATCCAGCTTGCCATTCCTCTGTACCAAGGATGACAAAGGCTCAGCTGGGCAGGTTAGCAACACTGCTGGACGCAAGCGCAAGGCGTCGATTGCCCTGGAGGAGGTTATAACCATCTCAGATGAAGAGAAGGTTAGACTGCTCACATGTGAACATTGATTCATTAAAGTATTCACTTACTGACCCACAAATGTGCGCAGGATGATACTACTCCAACTGGTACAAAGTTCACCAACCTCCTTGACATCCCATGGCATTCACGAGAGGTTATATCAGCAGGGCGACCGGTGAAGGAGGAAACTAGAGCCTTTGCTATCAAGTGTCGCCACAAAGAGAATAACAAGACTTACTGGTGATGCCTCGCTCCTAAATGCACATACTTCCGTGCCGGACCCCCACAGCCAAAGCGTGTGCTCAAGCATGCTATGGGTTGCCAGGCATTCTCACCAGAGCAGTGTCGGAGTTCCAATAATTTCACAGCAGCGTACTCACTGGGGGCGAAGCTTGGTCACATAGAGGACTCAGAGGTGACACCTGTCACTTCCTCTAGCAACACTGTGATGGCGGTGAAGACGTTCGGATCAAGTAGTACAACTGTTTCGAACAATGGTCCTTGCAGCAGCAGCGCTTCTACGGCTTTCCCCAGTGGCAAGACGAACACTCAAGCAGGGCCCCAACTCAAACAGAAGACTCTGAGTATGACAACACTTGCAGCAGGGCGGGAGAAACTGAAAGCAAAACTTGACTTCCATATCATGAAGCTCATCTGTGTCCAGGGGCTCGTCCCGGATGTCATTGATTCATGCGAGTGGAAGGACTTCATGCAGGCTGCTAATCCACATTACAATGCCACTTTATCAACCACGTTTGCTGACGTCCATATCCCTGCGGAAGTGGCAAAGATCAGGATCTTGCAGCTACAGTTCCTTCAGCAGCAGACACACCTCACCCTGACGTACGACGGTGCAACAACACAAAAGCCTCAATCTGTGTACACGATCCATATCACCACTCAAATCGGTGGGTGTTCTTCATCAATGGTGCAGAGCTGTCAAGGGATTCACATACCGCTGAAAAAGTGGTTGAAATTTTGCTTGAGGTGAGCTGCCGTTGAGCACTGCCAGCCACGACGGCATTCCGCACATCGACGTACTGATTATGCCTACTTTGTTGCTGCTTTCACAGGTCATGGAAGTGGTTGGGATTGAACAGTTCTCTGGCATTTGTTCTGACAGTGCTGGAAACACATGGAAGGCCCGTGAGATACTTGCTAAGCAGATCGCGGGCCTACTGGATTTGCCGGACTGTTGTCATCATCTACACAACACTGCGAAGGATATAACTAAGCTCCCTGAGTTTAAAGATGTATGTCACATTATGTCCGTAGTTGAGAAGTTGTGCCATCATCGCTCACTCAGGTTATGCAGCTCATTGCAAATCTGCAATAAATTGTTCAGTACTTCTGAAAGTCCACAAAGGCATCAAACGATCTGGCCGCGGCGCGACTTGAAGAAGGTCTAACCCATGGGCTGCAGAGTATTGGCAAGAGCAGGTTTGCTAGTGTATACTGGAGCGCGGAATCCCTCAGATTGTGCTTGCCTTTGATGCGGCATCTTGTCACTTCAGGAAGGCTGGCAATTCCTCGAAAGGTTCGTTGCATCTGGTACATGGAGGCTTTGACCTGCAATATTGAACCTCACATGCCTATGACAGCAAGTGAAGTTCGACATCAAGCTGTTGCAGGAGAACAGTGTGGCATCGATCAAGTTTGAGCAGGAGCTCACATGGTACACAACAATCTTGGCACCCATCACTCGTTCAATCAAGAGTCTCAAGACCACTGATACCACCGCAGCTGATGTTTACATTTTCTGGCTGGGTATTGCATCGACTCTCCGCAAGCTCTTCGCATGGCCACAAGAACAGAGTGGTATACCCTCTGACCTCACGAAGAAGATCATCAGAATCATCAATAAGCGCTATAAAGCCATCATTGATGAGAGTCCCACTGATGTCTACTTTGTCACATTCTTCCTTGATCCTGGTGAGAGTACAAATATGTTACACATCAACGCACATGATTGACATAGTATTGATTCATGTCACCATGCAGACTACTCCCGTGCCAACATTCTCGCCAAGCCAACCTCCATATTGAACAAAACATTCATCCTTTCAGCTTCTCACAACAGCAACATGGACTGCCTCAAGCCACCCGAGGCTTTGAATGGTAATGCGGACAGTTCCAAGTCACCTGAGACTTCGAATGGTTATGTGGACAGCACCAAGTCATCAACTTCAGATGGAAACACGGCCGACTTAGAAGACGACTCGCAGAAAGTGCCTAATCCGAGGGCATACATGTGCATCAAGAAGTTTTTGAAGGAATTGTTGCTTGCGGAGGTCAAGTTGAACACCCATCTGCTCATCAAGCAGCTTGAGGAAGCTGATCTCGCTGAGGAGCTCCGTGAACAATTGCTTGCATATGTGCGCAGAGAGTATCTGTAGTAAGCAATGTCTCAACCACAATCAGGGAGCACGGCTGGTCCTTGATTGGTGGATTGACCTCTCGGAACACAGGCATGCGCGGACCCTTGCTGTATGTTGACATGCTTCGCTCATATTGTTCAGAAGTCATGTTATCATTATCACACAGATGCTCGCAATTAAGATATACTCAATTGCTGTAAATTCAATGGCTGAGGAGCGCATTGTATCCAACTTCACACGGTTCAATTCCAAGCTTCATAGTCAACAGGAAGTCAAGACACTGTAGATATGATTCAAGTCTGGCAATGGTATTTGTACAAGGTATTTACTGTCTGCTCTGCTCACAGTATGCTTCTGGATTCTGACGGCCACTATTTTCTTCCAGGACTATCCTCAGATGGCACCGAAGACGCATCTGATGGTCCACTGGCTTGACATGGACAAAACCATCTCTGACTGTCATGACAATCATATCCAGAACACTGCCCCTGAAGATGACATTGATGACTTCTTCGCTAAGTGGCCATGGGAAGCGGGCCCGTCAAGCAGCATGGGGCCTTCTGACAAAGACAGAGAGGGGCCCCTCAGCATGGATTCCTTTGAACTCAACGAACTCGTCAACCTACAGTCCTCGAGCCTGCGTAGCATGCTCTGTGACAAACTGAGGAGGAAGAGGACTTTGAAGATGAGCTGTCTGTGATGAAGCGATGTGGTGTCCAGGCCGCGGCGGCATCAAATGCTGCACCTCGCAAGGCGAACTGGTCATGGTAATGGGTGCTTGAGATTCTTCACTGTTATAGATCTCAGGTGATGAAGTGTTATTTATTATTGTTCACCACTTGTTCACTAGTTGATAATTGCCCTGTTTATAACAAATCATAACTGGCTGTTACAAAGTCCTTGAGGGCAGCCGGAGTTTCTAACTGTGTGTTATTAACCCAATCAATTTCTCACAGAGCCCTAACGTCCTCCGCTACTGTACTGTATAAAAATATTACTTGCCTGCCACGCTCCCATCATTTACCTTCGTTGATGTGTATTGATTCGACGTCTAGCTTCTGTGGTCTTGGATACGACTTGAAGCTTGACGGTCCATACATCTGAGCGAGTGATGAGCACCGTCGCTTTCTCAAGCCTTTGCCACACCAGACGATGATAAGCCTGACCATCAGCAACGTGTATGTGAACCATGAACTTGGACGCGATCCTCCGCCGCCATGAGCCCACTGTCCTTGAGCAAATTACCAAAGATCCGCTACGCTTTTTGGCTTCGAGAGCATATGGTCTCAGTGCAAATACCATCGAGACCAAGACACCACCCAACGAAGTGCCCGTTCGCATCGTCTGCATCTCAGACACCCATAGCCAGCACGCGAAGCTGGGCACACTCCCCGATGGCGACGTCCTCATCCACGCTGGTGACCTCACGCACTCCGGTACCCCAGAAGAGCTCCGTGACGCTTTGCAATGGCTAGCTTCGCAGCCACACCCACACAAACTGTTCATTGCCGGTAATCACGACCGCGCTCTAGACGACAGCGAGCCCACTCGCCAGGCTCTTCTGGACGCATTCCCATCGCTCACTTACCTGCAGCAAGCCGCCGCTACGCTTTCAATCCGAGGCCGTACGCTTCGCATCTACGGCAGTCCCCTCACGCCCCAGCATGGGTCGTGAGTATTCCAGTATCCCCGCCAGTCTCCAGAACGGGCGAACTGGGAAGCCATCCCGCGCGACACCGACATTCTTATCACGCATGGGCCGCGGGCACACCATCTCGACTCCGCTTCAGGATGCACCGCACTCCTGGCCGCGCTGTGGAATACGAGGCCCCGCTTGCACGTTTGCGGTCATATCCATGCCGCACGCGGCATCGAGTCGCTGTCGTGGTCCAGAGCGCAGGCTGCGTACGAGCGCATCTGCGCGAGGACGGGCGGGTGGTGGGATCAAGTCCGAGGGGCGATAGTGGTGGAGTTCTGAGAGATACCCAGTGGAGCTCGGACCCTCCATAGTAGCCCTTGAGGACATGCGTATCAATCGAGAGCTGCCTCATTGTGACGGTTACTGTACAACATCTGTGAAGATACTGGCTGGCCCTTGCCATCGCAAGGCCAGAGTCCTGCGGCGCATGGATGTCAACGTTATGGACCGGAAGGACGGATGCAAACAGGTGAAGGCATATATCCTTGCGCTACGGATAGCGCACGCGAGGACGGTGGAGGGTATAGGAGGTATAAGGTGGACGAAGCGGGTATGCATCCAGTCGGCACCAAGGCGGCCAAGAAAATTCGAATCCACAAACCGCGAGCGAAGCGGCCAAAAGCCAAGGACGACAAGCATACCCCGAAGTTCCGTGTGCACCACATCCCGCCGAAGCGGTATAGTCTGCTTGACTCGTAACGTCAATATGGACTCGACGGTCTTGAGTGAATGCACAACTACTCACTGCGTAGCGGGCCGCATGATCTGCAAACACAGCGAAGGGCAGCGGGAGCTCAATCCTGCTCAATCATCGCGATCGACTTCCGCGCGGACTCGCAGGCGGAGATGGAACAGCAAGCTTGTGGTTGAGTTGTGCGATCGGCTTCTCCAGGAGCTCAACCAGCTTCCTGCCCTGCGTGGAGTTGTTTTGTGTGAGCAAAGGGATTATCCCAAGCCACAGACGAACCATAACATGCCCACCTTAGCCTCGAGGACATTGAATGGTATGGTACTGTCCGCGTTGAGCGCAAGCAGCATGGGAGGCTCGCCGCCTTCAGCCTGCTTGGGACTCCCGATAGGCAGCACAAGCACGTTGCCCAGCTACAACGTGCGCATAAATACCGCGCGCAGTGCATCAATATGCAGCAAGACATCCCACCTCGCATTCTACCATACCGATCTTCGACTCCCGGGTCTCTTGCCAGGTCTCCGTGCTCAGGCCGACAAGTACCCGGACGTGATCCTTCGTCTTGCTGGGGTCCGATGCGTAGCAGACAAGGTCACCCTCCGGCGTGAATAGCGCAACGGTGTGCAACTCCGGAGCTGCAAGCATTCGGGAGAGCAAAGTACGGAGATTCGCCAGATTCAGCATATCGACAGATCCGTGAGGTACTACAACAGCCGCGTTGGCAGATTCAGAGTAGTAAACGTGAAAGGCTGAAAGCCATGGACGCCACCAAAAGGGCTCTGAACCTGCACAAACGCCTGTGTCGCTGTGGGACCTCTGTCACCGCACTGCAATGCGGGATGATGAGATAGTCGCATACGACGAGCTTCACGAATTCAGGCAGTGAGGTATGTATACCGTTACTCATAGGAGAGCGAAGCAGAGCATTTTTCATCTACGTACACGAACATACTAAGAATAAGATAACGCAAGACACGGAACGTCCAGATCATAAGGCATAAAGCCGCATGGCGAGCCCAGCATCCAATTCATTTTGCTTCAACGTTTCTGAGATTGCTACGACATCAAGCACGGTCAACTCCAGCGCCAGGGTACGTAAGGATCGAGACTCACAAGGTAGGCCATGAGCTGCTGATATCCAGGTTGGCTAGGATTCGGCGGCGGCAGTCCTGGCATTGAGGACTGTTGCTGTTGCTGCTGGCCTTGTTGCGCGCCGATCATAGCGGACGCGGGGGGCATACTGTATGGAGGCATCGCCGGAGGAAGGCCAGTCTGTGGAGGCTGTTGGTGCTGCGTACTCTGCTGCAACAACGCTAAGATGTTCGGCGGGAGACCGGGGATAGGGGCAGAAGGTGCTGCTTGGCCAGCCTGAGGTGTACTCGATGCCTGTGATGGAACAGCAGCGTACGGATTCGCAGCCGGTGCAGGTGGGTGGGTGCCATATGCTGGTGCCTGAGGAGGCATGGGCATGGAGGATTGGCTGTAGTATGGATTCGCAGGGGCGGCAGGCGCAGGCGGTATGTGCTGCATTGTCGGTGGGGCGGCCTGAGGTGCTGCAGATGTCGTGGTTGCAGGTACCTGCGGCTGCTTCAACGCAGCGAGAAGCTGCTGTACTCTCTTGGCCTGTTCAAGACGCTCACGCTCATCGGCAGCCTGGAAGTGACCTCGATGAACGACCAGTGTACCATTGGCACCAAAACCACCCACCTCAGCAGGAGCAGCAGGAGCCTGGCCGTAGCCAGTAGCGGGCGGGGCACTATAACTGGGACCGGAGGGACCAGGACTACCATAGCCACCGGGTCCATGTTTATTCCCATAGCGGCTACCGTATTCGTTGCCACGCTGGGATCGTCCAACTTCGTCATCGTAGGACCTGGTGCGGTCGCGGTCGTTATTGGAATCTCGGCGGTCTCCCCATTCATTCCCACCGTTATAACCTCGACCTCTACCGCGACCACCGCGACCACCTCGGCGACCTCGACTCGGGGGCTCATCCCAGTCTCTCTGTCGCTCGAAGTTGCCTGCGCGGTCATACTGTTGGTGGTCACGACTAGAGCAGCAAAGTTAGTCGTCAGATTTCGCGGAGCAGCGTGATACGTACTGCTGAAAGCTGGTCTGAGGTTCGTCAGTGCCGGTGTATGCGAAGACGATGTCCATTACCCCGTCTTGTAACCCTTGATGACGAAGGCGTTCATGGGCTTCCTCGGAGGCCTGCAAATGACGGTTATAACTCATGACCGCCGAGACGTGGAGACGTACACTTACTCGAGTATCATAGAACTCAACCAGACGCTGACTAGGTTAAGATATACCGTTCAGTCAATGCAGTTAGATCCAATCAAGATTGAGGCTTACTCAGGGCGATCTCCCACAGGCCGCACCGACTTGACATCTCCGAACTGCTGGAACTTACGGCGTAACTCTTCATCATCGATGGGTTGATTAGAGGGAGAGTTGCGTAGAGTCACGAGCAGAGTCCCTTGCAATTCCTGGAGCGGCATGTCGGCGAAAGGGATCCCGTACACAATATATGAACGCACCTGCTCCCTTTGGCGGTCAGCACCCTTGCCGTTGTCATCACGCGGCAACGAGTAGTGTACATCGATCTGCAGATTGTTAGTAGCGAAATGACCATGATAGAAGGGAGATGCCTACAGGACGACCACTGATCTCGGATCCTTGAAGCCGCTCTCTTGCTCTCTCGGCGGCACGGAGATCGTACTAAAAGAGAGTGAGAGCGAGAATGTACCGACTTTCGGGGATCTCTTACGTATGTAACGAACACCATGCCTCTGTTTGCGATGAGATCGAAGAATGTCTTTATATCGCCGTGCTCTTCAAATAGGCGTCTCACATCGTCGCTATTCGTCTCATACTGTTCATTGTGCCTTATCAGCGACGGTTCCTCAAGAGATGCATCAGGTGCACGAAGCACCAACTTGCCTTGATGTTACGTATGAACAGCGTGCGGCAGGGCCGTTCACGCTGAATGCGCTCCTCAATGATCGAGTCGTGTACCTTTTCCTCTCTCTCGCGGCGTTGAGGTCGCTTCTGAAACCGCCCGTTATTGCCTCCCTGCTCATAGTTCTGACCTGCATCATCTGACAGAAGACGACCGACAAATGTGAGAAGATGACTACGAAAGCAGATGTGAAAGTTGGAGGAGAGCGTGGAAAATTTAGAAGACGCCCTCCTGTTTGGAAATGATGCATGGGCTCATCTCAGCTCGCAAACGTTTCGTTAAAGTTCTAAGCCACAAGGTCGCGGTACGTGTCGGTAAACGCATCCTGAGGCTCGCCCCACGGGCGTCGCAGGCTTCAGCTCAACCTCATGAACGCGAGCCTGTATCACGATTTACGACTTGAGCTCTTGGAACGACTCCTCCACACACACGACTGTCGACAAACTCAAAAGCTTAACGGGACACTCAAGCGCACCTTCATAACCATAACTCTGGTCGAACCCAGCGGTGGAATCTGGAGCATCGTACTGCCCAGGGCCAGGTGCAGCATAGTTGCCGTTCTGATAGAACTGGTCTTGCGGGGGAGCCGACTGGTAGTAATTGTAGCCTCCCGTATCGCCTTGCGGGGGACCTTGATCATAGGGGGCAGCGTTGCCGTAGCCGCCACCTCCGCCGTACGAGCCTTGGCCGCCACCGCGACCACGGCCGTATCCTCGTCCCCTGTGGCCGCCACCCCTGTCATAGCGGTGGGATCTATCAGGGCCAGGTCCGAAGTTTCCTCCTTGCCCGCCTCTGCGCGGCCCATCATTGAATCCGCCATACGGATGGTGACGGTTCATTTTCTCAACGACTTTGGCGTGGAACTCTTCGGGAGCGTGCTTTCGACGGTGCCCTCAATGACGTGGCCAAAGATACGAATGCAAGAGAGATAGCTCAGGCGGTGTTGACGGTTGGATGATGCTCTTCGCGGTGTCGGTGCGAACAAACCAGCTCAAATCGAACCGAGTGCGGGTGGAGGGAGAAGAGAGAAACGCTGTAGTTGACGGGGAAGGACAGGGTCGTCGTCGAGCAAAGAAAGGAGAAACGATCACTTTTATCGTTTGAGGAAGGGCCGTGGGAAAGCCGCACATGACGGGAGCGGGGCTAGCGCCTATTGGCAGTGCCCCAGAGGAAGCCGTCAGCTCGTTGGCGTCGGGCTGCGCGTGGCCGATAGCAGACACCCTCCAGCCTTGCCTCCTCCCGCCACCTCCGCCTCGCCATCATCTACCATGTCTAAGCAGTTCCAATTCAAGCTTGTTCTTCTTGGTGTGTACGATTACCCGCATGCATTGCGAAACGGGCCTGATCGTCTATTCTTGCAGGCGAATCTGCGGTCGGAAAGTCAAGGTATGGTTTAGCTCCGCTCTACTTGGCGGAATTGAGAGGAAACTGAGGATATCGCGTGGCCAGTTTGGTTCTGCGCTTCGTCAAGGACCAATTTGACGATTACCGGGAGAGTACAATCGGAGGTGCGTGTCTCAAACCAACATTGCACTGAATGCTGATATCCCGCTAGCTGCATTCCTGACGCAGACTGTGACGCTCGAGGACCAGACTATTGTCAAATTCGAGATATGGTAGGGCGATTTGACTACATTCTGGTCAGAGACTCACATAGTGGCATGTGCTGCAGGGATACCGCGGGCCAGGAACGCTATAAGGTGTGACACTTCCGTATCATCTCAGCGCACTACTGTACTGACCTAACACTCAGTCCCTCGTATGTCTCTTCTACCGGACGTCTTTTACCCATTCTCACAGGCTTGCAATACAAGGCACCCATGTACTACCGCAACGCCAACTGTGCCGTTGTTGTGTATGATATCACGCAAGCCTCCTCATTAGAGAAGGCCAAGTCGTGGATCCGCGAGTTGCAGCGTCAAGCGGACCCCTCTATCGTCATCGCGTTGTGCGGAAACAAGCTTGATCTTGCCGCGCGGCGTCAAGTTACACAGGAGGAGGCGAAGAAGTATGCAGAGGAGGAGGGGTTGATGTGGGCCGAGACCAGTGCTAAGACTGGCGAAGGCGTGTCTGAAGTTTTCACCGCTATCGGTATGTGGCTGCCTTCTCGAACTCGTCCAGTCATTGATGGTGTGTGTGCTGCCAGCCAAGAAACTTCCTCAGACCGCCCCGCCGTCCGCGAGAGGTGGCGCTGGACGAGGTGGCGCTGCAGCAAGGACAGGTGTGGACCTCAACAAACAGGCGAATGCAGGGCCCGGGCAGAACGAGCCATGCAACTGCTAAAGATCTCACCGACGTTGTCTATATTGATTCACCCACCTCGTTCGTGTTCTCTGGCGCACGTACACCATTCATGGAACCGCAGCGTACGCTTTTCTGTCTTCCGAGCCGGTGATTGTGTCTTCGCTTTGATCCAGTTCCTCATCTGTAGTCTATCCCCTGCATTTCTTCTGTTATATATGGACTTCTACTTCAAGGATTCGCTTACAGCTTTCTGCCGAGACTGAAGTGCGGTTATACTGTTCGTGGGAATAATGGTGTGTGATGCCAGATTACATCGTGGAGCAAGATACAAAAGGTACTAATGAGTGGGCAGCTTCAACGAGAGTGATACAGAGAGTGGCTTAGGTACCTAAGCTTGGGCCCAGCGCATAATTGTAACGGATATCCGGCACATACCAATAAATAGGCCGACAAACCAGTCTGCTATCGAGCTCAGAAACCCGCCAGCTCGAGACCCTTCCGAATGTCCGCATGTTGCAATTCAGCCTGCTGAATCTCCTGACTCTTCAGCCAAAAAGAACTTTGGTCCTTCTCCCCCGCGACGGCGACGTTCGTATCGATGTATGCTACCACGCCCGGGTCCTCCGCGAAGGTGTATGTCTTCGCTTGGTGCCGCATGATAGCGTCGATAGCCTCGTACCACTTTTCCCGCTTCGCAAAGTTGATGAGCAACATCGGCGCGCTCGAAGAGAGAATGACGATGTTGTCAGGCCCCTGGGTGTTTGCGAGCTGGATGTCGGTAAGATACATGCCGATGAATGGGATACATGGTCCGTCCACCGTCCGTTGGGAGATACGGTAAGCCGACAGGCTACCAGAGGGTTCGTGATACTTGGCCATTTGTTCCAACTGTGATCGCCGCCCGACGTGCGTCCAGGTCAGATGCAACCGGCTGATCACGGGACTTGATAGGGCGGCGACGATGGCGTGCATGGATGCGTAGTTGTGTAGCGCTTTGCATTTCTGACCGCAGCGGAGAGTGAGCGAAGGATCTTGACATAGCACTATGATGGTGCCTACCTCGGCTACCTTGATCCAGAACTCGATCGTGTCCGACCGCTTCCCCATGCCCTCCATATTCAGAATGCTCATCTTCACCCAGGAGCCGAGTCGCTCGTTGAACTCGTTGAACGACGTGATGTTCTTGACCGCGTTCCCGGTCTGCGACTTGATCCAGTTCAAGCACTCGATCGAGCGTATCTTCGCATATAGCCTCTGTTCGTGCATGCACAGATGCTCGGCCAGCATGAGGGTGTCCATCCGCAGAAGATCGCCCTTTGACCCTTTCCCCTTCTTGTGGCGCGTGATAGCTGAGACAGGTGTTGGAGGAATGACTGACATCTATGGGCTCCTGTCAGCAACTGAGGAGGGTTTCTTCATACAAGGTCGCTTACAAGGCGTTCCAGAGACTTCATTACCTCTCGGGCGGTACTGGCCAGCGGCGGAGGGGAGGTTATAGACGATACAAAGTCGACTAGACGTCGCGCGAGATGCGCATCATCTTGTAAGAGTCCGAACTCTTCCAGCCACACGTGCAAGACTGTGAGCACTCGGCGTCGCGTTGGTTTCAACTTCTTCTCCTTCCACTGTTCAAGCTCCTTGAGGGTAAGAGCCGTAGGGTGGGTGATATTGTATTGCGCCAGCAGGAGATCAAAGACTTCTTCTGCTGTGGCAAAGGACTTGTACGTCGTCAGGAACACTTGACGGTACTTCGTCTCTTGGAACGGTCCTGTACATTGTGGGTAAGCATTGATATGGTAATCGCGTGAGACTGCTTACTTGGGAAGTCCACAGTCAAGCGTTCTACAAGGGCGCGCAGAGTGCCAGCGGAGACGGTGCCATCTGCTTCCAACTGTATTTCGTCTTCGCCATGTAACGGACGCAAATACCATATGCCGTGGACGAGCTTGGCATCGTGGAAGGCTTGCGCCTCGTCATCTCCCGTGATTTGCTTCACCTTGTCTGGCCGAGGCGCCACCGCCTTTGTCGTCCTAGTGAAGGCATCGAACGACTCGGCCACAACGGGGCTGGAGATCAGGTAGTCAAGCTCCTCCAGGTTGTGAGCCTCGAACAAAGTGGTGAGCCGACTGAGTGACGACTGATCGTCAATGAGAAGAGGGCGTCTCCGTAGGTGGCGACCGCCGGCGGGTTTCGATGATTCCGAACGGGACCTCTGATGCTCAGAAGGTAGTGACTCTGCAGATGGGAGGGACAGACTGCGCCGGCGGGAGGGTGTGCGTGGGGTAGCGGGCATGGGACTCTCGCCGTTTGGTGGAGGGGATGCTACAGTTACGACCTGCGCTGTGTCCTCCAATGGTCGCGACCGTGCCTTGCGTCTGGAGAGTGCGAGGTCGGTGGGGGATAGTTCGGCCTCTATCTCCAGAAAGTTGGCGTCAATTCCTTCATGAGGGGGCTCGAGAGGGCTAAGGACGCCCCCGGAACCAGGTTGAGTCGCTGGCTCTGAGTGCAGCTGCATGATGGGAACCTAGGAGAATGTCAGCGTTGTATAAGCAAATGTGATACTGTGCTTACCTTCTCTCCATTGACCAGAGGCATCCATTCGTATCCTCGCTGGTCGTTATCAGAGCCTATTGCAAAAGGGTCTGTGACTCGCTCTGGGGATCCATGAAGTCTGTTCATGTCCTCGCCATAAATGAGCACACTCCCATTGCTACTACGTAGCCTGTCGGCAAGCGCGTCGGAGATTGGTTCCACGAAGGCACTGGGGATCCACCCAACAGTGTTGTCTTCGGGTCGCACAGCAGCCCACCAGCCCTAGGATTATAGACGTGAGACGGCGCAGCGCCACAAATGGGATCGCAGTGCAGGCACTCACAGTGTCCTCCGTTTTCACAACATCTAGGATATCGTTCCTCCGAAACGACAGCTGACTGTTGTCCTCGGCGTCATAGTCATACAAACATAGCACATAGAAGAGCTCCGGGGACGAAGTCGGAGTAGCGGTATCTTCCGAAGAATTAGCCAGGTTGGTACGCAAAGATGCAACAGAGGGTGAGGTGTGGGTCTCCGGGCTCGACAAATTGGGGTCTATCCAAAGTCGAGGGAGGGGAGCGCCGCGTTTCGAGGAGGCAACACGGTGAGGACCTGCCATGAACAAAGGCTCCCAAAGTTACAAAGCAGCTTTCAACACTGCATAGACAAGGAATGCCCAACAAGGCTGACACTGGAAAGAGCCCCAGACAACCACTGCTGTGTTGGGAGCCTGAAATGAGTGCGCTGGAGAGCATGCATATGTGCATCGCCGGCGTTCACATGCATGGGCGTCCAGGGACGACTGCGACCATCACCATCGTGATTGCCCACGTCTTGGGGCCTTGGGGCCGAATTCCGTATTTCAAGCTAATTTCCTGTTATAGACGTCTTCCAAAGCTGGGTTAACTGAATGCACTAGTCATGAATATAGCATAGCACTAGGCATAGTCAATATTAGACGGGCAAGATTTAATTCGCGCTAGCAGCGGCTTGTATCGTCCGACATTGAGACCTCACCATGGAGTGACCTGAGGTCTATGTAACCTAGATCTTTGTTTACGTAGACTAGGAGGACAGCCTGGAGGCGATGGCTATTCGAAGGTTTGTAAGCGAGCGTGATTTCAAAATTGCACGACCAAATTCGCTTTGCTAACTCGAATTCATCGGAGTCATTCAAGTTGTGTCCGTGAGTATCTCTTGAGCCTCATTACTTACCCTGAGCGTTGGTGTAGCATCAGTTACTCCGCAGGATAGAGGTCGACACGTCGAAAAACATTCCAGTACGTTGAGCCTTGAGGTGCGAAGAGAATGTGGCTGTATGTCGTGAGATGCGCCGCCGGCCTTCACATAACGTAAACGATAGATCACTTGCTAATCTGCAGGTTTGGGCGTCGGTCATGGGCTCCTTAGCAACCCTAAACATAGCTAACATAAGTTTGATATAGCACTTACATATGTCGGACGCAGCATGCGTTGAGGCCGGTCCGTGTATATATCTTCCACTTCTTCGAAACCTGCGCGGGCAGACTGGGCCAGTGAGTACCTTCAAGGCTTCAACTTCAGTTGTCTTGCTACTTTCCGATAGGTGACGGGCGAGAGAGACCCGATACTACAAGGTATCTGTCTTTGATGATCACTTGCTACATACGCCCGAAGCATATCTGTGCCGCCCGAGAAGCTGATAAGGGGACAGACAGCAGAGGCGACCGACAACACCGTCGCGGTGGTTGCGGGGAGACTGCACCTGACCAGAGACGCTCGTCCACTCAATCGGGGCGGTGGTGAGATCAGATCGGATCTCGCTCAACGCCGCCGACCTCCCCGCGCCCGGCGCGCCGAGAACTTGAACGAGCCTGGACGACGGTTTCGATCTGTAAAGCTTGTAAAGCGCGAACGCAACGTTGGCAAACATGGTGCCCTGGAACGCTGCTAAGGCAAAGGCAAGATGCAGCGTATTTCACTCTTCGCAGCAACGTAGGATGACCATTGTCGTATTGCCGTCACTTTAGGTCCAGCTGCGGTATCTTCTTTTTCTGTTCTGTTGGTCCGACCAAGCCCATCCTGATCGTCGACCCTTAGATTGGGCGTGCAAAGGCTGCGCACTCTTCAGGAGAAAAAGAATGCACAAGCCAAATCTGCCCGAAGAGAAATAGCTCTTCTGTTGGAGAAGGGTAAGATCGAAACCGCCAGAATCAAGGTCGAGAACAGTGAGTACCTAGGGCCACGCGATGATGCTCTCTGCAACGACCGGCCTGATAGCATGCTAGTTATACATGAGGACGTTTATGTTGAGCTACTAGAGCTACTAGAGCTTTACTGCGAACTGCTCATCTCACGATTTGGCCTACTCGATCAAAGGTTGGCGGGTCCGACAACATCGTATTGCGCTGCTCTTTGACTATCTGTTCCCGACAGCACACGAGAACCCGATCCTGCTGTTAGCGAGGGTGTTTGCGCGATCATCTATGCAGCCCCACGGACAGAATTGAAAGGTATCCGCCTGCGATAATGCAGGGATGTCTAGTCTGTTGCTAATGCCTTTCACCAGAGTTGCAAATCCTTCGGGATATCTTGATGCACAAATTCGGTCGCGAATTCTCCATATCGGTAATGGAGAACAAGGACGGTTGTGTCAGTGAGCGAGTACGTTTCCTTTTGCCTATCGCAAAGAGCCTATTGTGATGCGACTCACGAATCGCAGATCACTCGAAAGCTGAATGTCTCAACGCCATCTCCATCGTTGGTCGACGCCTATCTCGCCGAGATCGCTAAAGGGTATGGCGTTGCCTGGAGTCCCCCCAAGGGCGGTGATGACGGTTCCAATGGAGGCGTCAGGGTAGGCCTCCTCGCCGTATGCGATCCGTAAAGGACGGGCCTCTTACACGGTTTTGGTCATCTAGGATCCCTCTGACACATCTGAGAAGAACTCCGCGCCGAACGCCAGTAGTAATACACTGGACTCTCCGAAGCCGCCCGACGCTGCCACGATATCGGCGGAAGCCAGGAGCGCGGGCGTACGCACGCCTCGGCTTCCCGAAGTCCCCGTGGAAGACGAAGCGCCGAATGACGAGAAAGCCCCAACTACGAAGAGTTCTGATGCGGATCCTCCAGAGAATGAGGCGCAGGAAGACGAGTTCACGGTGTTGGCGAAGCGTTTTGAGGCATTAAAGAAGCGGTAGTTGGGCCGCAGCAGTCGGGCGGATCGGAGATACCACCATCGATGTTGTACGTTCATACAAGTCATGTAAGCTGATGGCCGGTCTCGCTATATTGCTGTATCAAGAACCGGTCCTGCTGATTTGGGTTTACAGTTGTCGAGTCACTCCGTCTTCTCGAGGAAATGTGCATTGGCTTAGACAGCAGGATGGAGTTCCACAATGCATATTATCATTATAAAAGACGAGAAAGCGGGCACGCTGCACGAGTAGCGAACCCGCAATCTACTGTGAGCAGGTTACTTTGTCAGAAGGTGGCCCTACACTGCAACAAATGAGCCCCTGACACTATACATCAACTCTCATTCATGCATGCAATTCATGCCGCACCATCTTCTCGGTCTCAGAGGCGTTTTGCCGCATCTGCGAATTCCTTTATGCGACGTCATATGTACAGCAGAGGAGTCACCAGCCCGCTTGTCGATGCAACAATACGACGTACAAGGAAGGAAGGGTTGATTGGATACACCCGCTTTCAGCGCTCTGAATGTGCCAGCAGGGGATCGGCGGATCACAGTGGTTCAATGGGTCGAGTAGCGTGAACTCGGCGCATGCGAACCGTGACGCGCTTCGTCCGACCATCGGTGCCCCGCATCTTTGCGCCGAGGACCATTCGTATCTGGACCTGCCTTGCCAGCAGCGGCTACGTCACGAAGACGCCGCCGGCGCTCCGTATACTACAAGAATATAGTACATATAACCGTTACGCATTCTTGCAACACACGACAGTGTCCACTGGTTGCATCCAGAGACCGTGGCTCGGGGCAGACAGAGGGGATTTAGTGCGCGTTCCATCATCACCATACTAATGCACTTCGAAGAGAGCATTAAAGGTCCCTCACGTTGTGAACTGCGACGGAAAAGCAGCTGTAACCCTGCCAGTGCACGGGAAGCAAAGGCTGAGCGTCACACACTTGACGCGTATGATCAGCGTGAGTATCAGAAGCACTCACTTTCCTACGTTTTCGCTTGCGGGTTACGCGGCGCGATTGCCTCAACATACTGCCATTTGCGCAGAGTACTGCGATGACCTGTGGGACTTAGAGCGGTGCACCGCAGCCACCATGATTCATCGCCGGCTCGAAATATCAGATACTGTGCGTCATTGTCTCGAACACTGGGGACGACAACAGACGCACCTTCCAAAGTGACACTGAAGTAGGGATAACGAACGCAGCGTGTGCAGGTCACGCGCATCCTGGTAGACAACGAGGCGTGGCGCCATCGATGCGCTCGAAAACGATCCGCGCGTACCGTAACCCAAAGATCCGGGGCGGCTTCCAATGCCGCATTCAACGCCCGGGAACTATGAGCTACAAGACTTCAAATGGGAAGGCTCTGCAATAAAGACGTTGCTGGAACCGAGGCGCGCCGAGGCCATGTATGCCGGAACGACTTGTACTCAACCATCAAACCCTTGCCCCAGTGTGTTCACCCTCGCGGAAACAGGAAGGGAATGACTGCCAAGCATCTCGCACACTGCTGAGCGTCTGGTGACCCAAGTGTGAGGGACTCGCCTGAATACCTGTCTATGAGAGTTTGACCGGCGACAATATTGAGCGATGACCGCGGTGGCATATGAGAACTACGCCCTCGTGAACTGACCGCTATGAGCAGACCGTGGTGGTCCTGTCCAGAAATCATGGCAAGTCCCAAACCACGGGCATGCTATGTTGGCGGACATGTTGTGTCATGGAAAAGCCGGCCAGAGAGCGTGCGATCCAAGGCTGGCATCCTCTTCCGAGAGAGAAGGGACCGGATGTCTCTCCGATTGAGTTATTGAGACGATGGACAGCTACAAAAGGTGCGAGACAACAGATGGAGCTGAAGTATACTTGCGCCCTTTCCCTCGCGAAAACTAGAAGTCAATCGAGGGGACATGGCTTCCCACCAGCGGGACTCCGCCGTGGGAGACAACACCCGGGCAGGTCTGGGCATTGCCAGCGCTGGCCCTAGACCGCGCGCGTCTCGCCTGGGATGTCTCACCAAGAGGAATCAAGCGGCCATTGGGGCATGGAGAGCCGATTAATCAGCCTTGAACAACATAAAAGAGCACCTGGCTACTGACCCAGATACCACCGCAGGCCGCAGGTCTCTAGAACAAAGCCCGCACAACGTCGTGGGCGTACAGAGGAAGAGTCTTGGACATTCCAGTTCAAGGCGTAGCGATGCCCAATGCTTTCTTGGAGGCGTATGCATCCATTGTCCCATAGCGACAAGAGGAGTAGGCAAGACTTGCTCCGCCGATGTGCATCGCTTGGGTGGGCCGGTACTCGGACTCGGATGACGGGACCACAGAAAGCGAGGCAGGCATGGGAAAGTTCGGAGGCGGATGAGCCAGCGATTATGCGCTGAACGGACATAGATTATGGGGCCGGCGAACGGGTAGTCGTCCATCACTGGAGTGACAAGTCGTGTCTGCGGAATCCGAAGCGAACCCTGCATGACCGCAATCAGGATCTCAAGAAGGAGAAGGGCCTGGAGGATTGAATTGAGCGCGCATAGCTGGGCGGCGAAGGGGCGTCGGGTGAATGAGGTATGAAAAGAAGAAAGCCGGATTCTACACGGCATGGCCCGATGTGATGCATGAGACCAGAAAGTACAGCAGAACGTGGGTGGGCAGGGGAGGCAAACGAAGGATTATATGAGCCATGTCCGGATACCCGACCTCTCGGGCTGATTCAACGCGGCGGCAAGGCAGTCTGCTTTGGGAAGTTAGGATTCCCTGTCACCGTCACAGTCACCAATCGGGGAACGGAGATGTGTCTCCGCCCAATGGTAAGCTGAGCACGCGAATGTCCGGTTTGTGCGGACTCGGTCCAAGTGAACGTCCTCCGCCGTCCATCGTCTATGCCGCAACGAGTATATAAACTCAACCCTGACCCCTTCACCTCCTCCGCCTGCAGCCCTCATGCTCATCTCTCCTTCCACATCCCACTCTTTGTCTATGCAAGTATTCGCCGAAGTGTCCATGGCCTCCAATGTTGGAGAAGAGGAGGACGACATGGACTTCAGCGATACAGACTCCGTGGCTTCAGGGCCCAGCATGCACTTCGCGCCCAGTGTCGTGACCTCCGCCACCTCCAACGATTGGGAAATGCGTTCGGCCTCTCCCGCACCCTCTGTCTACTCCGTGACAAGCTCTCTTCGTGCTGCTTCGTACAGACACGAGTTTGGCAGAGGCATCAACAACTACTCCGAGGTATACCGACTACCGGCGGACGATGAAGAATTCGAGCGGCTAGGTCCGTACGCGACTTTCGGTTTCTCACCTGTACTGACTCCGTCCGCAGATCATCAGCATGCAATGTTCATGGAAGTAATGGACAAATATCCGCCTCCATTAATCGAAGTTCTAGCAGATGATACCCCGGGTGTTACGAAAACCTGCGTTGATCTAGGTTGTGGAAGTGGCAGCTGGTACCCGTCTTCCGGATGTGTGTCGCAGTCGTGTGCCTTACCGCCTCGTTCCTAGGATACTTGACGTCGCGAAAGACTTCCCACATTGCAGCGCGGTTGCAGTTGACCTTGTTCCCATGCAAGACGTGTGAGTGCCCACGCCCCACTCCTGCTTGCGTTAAGTGCTCGGCTGATTCAGAGGCTACCCAATCTAGTAATATGCCCCCGAACTGCCGGTGAGCAACCCCCCTGCGGTTTCTTCTCCGAACCTGCAACTTACACTCTTTCAGGAGCGAGGTGGACGATATCAACCTCGGCCTTCAACACTTCTATGGCGAGTTCGATGTCGCGCACGCCCGTCTGGTCTCATCTGGCGTATGTTTCCTTCCGTTCATGGTTTCGGACTCGCGCCCGACTATCAGATCTCGATTGCAATCGTATCGCAATCTGCGTTCCTTCTTTCTGACCGCATTTGGTTGTGCATCAGAATGACTAACTATCATATCAGATCCGAGACTACAGGGGTTTGATCGACGAAATGGTGCAGACGCTACGTCCCCGGGGTCTCATCCAGCTCGTTGAGTTTGATTTTCGGGTTTACGACGTCAATAAGGAGCCAATTATGCCCTCGCGGCTCGAAGAGGAGACTCCGTGGCTTGCGCGATGGATGAACGTCGTCAACATTGCCGTCGAGCAGCGGGGAGGTGAACCCGACGCGGCGAACCACCTGCACCCGTGGTTGTTAAAACATCCTGCACTCGAGGAGTGCGTGTACCGCGAGTTCTGGTTCCAGACTGGTCCTTGGAAAGCTGGTAACGACCATCGTACGGCCCGTGACAATCGCATAGGGGCAATGATGCGAGATGACATACTGGTATGTGGCGGCTGTCGCAGTGTGCGTACACAAGCTGACGCGGTCCCTGCAGGCCTTCTTGAAATCAGGAAGGCCGCTGCTCTTGAGCAACGGGCTCGATATCTCGCTCGTAGATGAGCTTGAGTCCAATGCAGAACATGAGCTCCATGCGGCCGGCGCTCAGACTTATATCCGCGTTCAAAATGTTTACGCACGACGGAAGGCCTATTAGCACACTTGGTGCAACAACTTCTCTCTCCTGGATTGTACTGTATTGTAGATCATTGTCATCACAGCATACTGTATCTTCTGGAAGTAATAGTGTACGGGTTCTGGAAGTAATAGTGTACGGGTTCATAGTAGTGGTCGCACTAGCAGGTCCACTGAGTGAGTAGCAGCCCGGGTCCCGAACCGCCCTTTTCACGCGCGCTTCTGTTTCCTCAGTGCATTCATGCGAAGCGAGTAGTCCGTACCATCGCGACATCGGCAGAATGACAAGTTCGGGTGCTGTCAGCGGCCAGGTTACACATATAAGCTACCACATACTATAGCAGTGTCATGGCGGCACATTCGTAGGGTGTACAAGCTGAGGATGCTACTGTAAATGAACGTTTGAATTCCGCCACTGCACAGCTTTACGGGAATGTCCGATGATGGTGGGCGTTCAGTATGATCCTTTGTCGGCGCTAATTGCACTCCACCACCCACCGTCGCACAGAGCACTTCATCCTGAACGAGCGTTAATCCTCTTACGCTCGTTCGTAAACAGACAAAGCCTTATTCATAAGCAAACACTGACATTTGTATGTATTTACATCAGGAGCTTCAGGGGTTACTTGAGCTGATCAATTTCGCCAGTAGGTGTCGCTGGTGTATATTGTGCTATGGCTAGGGACGAAGTGTTTGATGAGATCTTGGACCCAAGTGAGGAGCGTTCAGAGGCGCTGCTGACGATTCTGGGCCTATCAGCGCTACCTTCAAGAGAGCAGGTTCATAAGGAGATAGAAGAGAAGCTCTTGTTGCCCAAGGAGACGTTACCCGATCACTGGCTTCCGAGCTACCAGATGTACGCCATCGCGATGCGCGTGCAAGATTACCTCTATGCAAGCTGATTTATGGCTACAGTCACTGGGATGAGAAAATCAACGTTGCATCTCTACTAAAATTTGAACCCTCTGCGCCCCCTACAACCCTTTCCTTCATTCGCTCAGGACTGCAAGGGCATGTAACCGGATATGCGGAGGTATGCGACGCCACAATTCAACCGATCTGCACCTGCTGGACTCAATGGGCTATGATGCAGGTGTCGAATCCACGTTTATCCACGGGTCTCAATTCGACTGCACTGGATCGTGCGCCCGGACCGAGCCGTAACTTTGTCAGAGGGAAGGCTGGCTACATGCCATTCCTGCCAGGCGGACTCGATAACCTTGCGCCAGCTACAGACGTAGGTAATCTTGAGGAGGGCTCCTCGCATCTTCGTACTGTCGCGCCTGGGCTGTCCCGTGGCCTGAAATTGCCCCACGATGGCGACGATGATGTCGATATCGTCGAACTTGGGGCTTCTGTGGCCGGGAAGTCTGGAGAGAACGATCTACAGGTATGTAATGCTTGCATGAATCCGAGTAACATGCACAACAAACTGAACTCTTTAAGCAGAATGGAAATGAAGCCAGCCTGCCTATGGGCGAAGTCGACACGATTCTGGCCAGCGGAGGATCCAGCGAGATCGATGAGTTGTTACCTGCATCCGTAAGTTGGGTATTGACTGGAACAAACGCCAGTGCATCACTCAACGGGCACGTACAGAGGACCCAACTCAACCCAATTACATCCGCTAGACGGCCGCTACGACGCGCCCAGGTTCAAAAGCGTGACTGGGCTCATGTGGTTGATGTCAACAAACCTATGACGAACTTTCATGAGCTTGTTCCCGACATGGCGCATAAGGTCAGCTCACATGAGCCCATTTCATCATTGTGAGAATGTCTCACATTGCTATATAGTACCCTTTTGAGCTGGACACATTCCAGAAGGAGGCCGTGTACCATTTGGAAATGGGTGATTCCGTCTTCGTGGCAGCGCATACATCGGCGGGAAAGACGGTGGTAGCGGAATATGCTATCGCTCTAGCAGCGAAGCATATGACCAGGTAAACCACCCCACAAGCTTCAAGTATTTTTGCTCAGCCATTTCCCTAGGGCCATATACACGTCACCTATCAAGGCACTTTCTAACCAGAAATACCGCGACTTCAAACAAACGTTCGGCGCTGCCTCCGTTGGCATTCTCACTGGCGATGTTCAGATCAATCCAGAAGCGAACTGTCTCATAATGACTACCGAGATTCTGCGCAGCATGCTTTATAAGGGCGCTGATCTAATTCGAGACGTGGAGTTTGTCATCTTCGATGAAGTGCACTACGTCAACGATGCCGAGGTGAGATGCACGCTTGAGCTGGGCCTGACCACGAGCTGAATGTCCCCCAGCGTGGCGTGGTCTGGGAAGAGGTTATAATCATGCTTCCGGACCATGTGAACATCATCTTACTATCGGCCACGGTGCCGAATACCAAAGAATTCGCAGACTGGGTCGGGTACGTGTTGCGATATGCACTGCTCGGGTTTGTTTGACCGGTAATGCCAGGAGGACGAAGAAGAAAGACATTTACGTTATCTCGACTGCGAAACGACCGGTCCCCCTCGAACATTACCTATACGCAGGTCGGGACCTGCACAAGATCGTTGATGCTGACCGCAACTTCCTTGCGCAAGGGTAAGTGACAGAATGGCACACGCATGCGTCTGATGAATTCTAACTGCAGCTTGGACAGGTACAAGAGCGCGGGGGAAGCGCTTCGGCGGAAACAAGACAAGGAGCGTGAGGCAGCCGGTTTGCCTCCAGTGCAGAAGCTGGGGGCAAAAGCGGCTGCGCCCCAGCGGGGACAACGCGGAGGCCCGGCAGGCCGGGGTGGGCAACGAGGTGGCACATCTGCACGTGGAGCCCCTGTCTCCCGTGGTGGTTCTCCGAGGACATTCCACCAGCCAGACAAGAACCTCTATGTGCACCTCCTTGGTCATCTGCGCAAGAAGGCGCTCTTGCCCGTTGTTATCTTCACGTTCTCCAAGAAGCGCTGTGAGGAGAACGCTGGCACGCTCACGAATGCCGACCTATGCACGGCGGTGGAAAAGAGCGAGATACACGTCGCGATTGAGAAAGCGCTTTCCCGGCTGAAGGGTAAGTGTTGTGACCGCTGTCTGCCAGCATATAACTAACCCTCATGCCTGATGATTTGCCAATTGTCAGGCTCAGACCGGCAGTTACCCCAGATACGCCGCATGAGAGATTTACTGTCGCGGGGAATTGGCGTTCACCACGGCGGTCTGCTGCCTATCGTGAAGGAGGTTCGTCATGAAATCACCGCCGATGCGGTCACGAAGTTCATGTGCGCCTCTAGGTTGTGGAGATTCTTTTCGCACGCGGGCTGGTGAAGGTCCTGTTCGCAACGGAGACGTTTGCCATGGTATGTGATGACAAGGGGAAGATGTCGCTCATCGGCTGAAGCCCCCCCCTCCCCTCCTATAGGGTGTCAATATGCCTGCGAAGTCGGTGGTGTTCTCACATATCAGGAAACATGACGGGCGCAGTTTCAGGGATATTCTTCCTGGGGAGTACACTCAAATGGCCGGACGCGCCGGACGTCGTGGATTGGACCCGACAGGCACAGTTATAATCGTCGCAAACGACGAGCTCCCGGAGGTGAGTGGGCTCCGCCTCGCGCGAAGGGCTATGCTCATAGGCGCGAGCAGCAATCTACCCTGCATAACATGATTCTCGGAACGCCTTCGAAACTGCAATCCCAATTCCGCCTCACGTACAACATGATTCTCAACTTGTTGCGTGTTGAAGCGTTGCGCGTCGAAGAGATGATAAAACGTAGTTTCTCCGAAAACGCCTCTCAGAAGTTGCTGCCTGAAAACCAGAAGAAGGTCCTCGAGGTAGGCGTCTACACAAATTGGTATATTCGGAGCGCTCACGGTGCTTCGCATTGGCCAGACGGAAAAGAGGTTGTCCAACATGCCGCAGCTGTCCTGCGACGTTTGCTCCCTCGACATCGAGGCATATTATGATACATCATTTAATATCGTAGAGATGAACCAGCGGCTTCTCGCGATGGCCGCCGCTACGCCTCAAGGTTCCAAGCTGCTGTCCTCCGGCAGAGTTGTGGTTCTGAGAGATGGAGTGCGTCTCCTTTCTCAAGCATATTGTAAGGGATCCATTGACCGTAAAACATTGCAGCACTACAAGTGGAATATCGGCGTACTCTTGAAGCAAGCTCCGAGCGCACTCGCCACTTCTTTCGGCGGCGAGAAGGTGAAACTTTACTTCGTGCTCGCTATGGTATCCCCAGAGACTCGGATGGGAAAGACCGGTACGGACTCTACAATGCTTGCATATATCGCTGTATAAGATGTTCAATCCCTATTTAGATGTCGACGGACAAAGCCTTCCTCCACGATGGCCGCCACGTCCCGAGTCGCTCCTGGTGGATGACCCGACGTACGATCTCACTCCAATTCCGCTAACCAGCATCGCCATGGTCTCCAACCGGACCATCAAGGTCTGGGCTTTCTCCACTCACATACACTCCCCACCTGACATAGAATCTGGGATTGCAGGTCGAGACTGAGTGGATCGTGGAGAAGCACAAGATCTCGTACATGACCGCCGCGATGCGCTCTTTGCAAGGCGTCCTGGGCGAGTGGCTGCAGAACGGGACCATTCCGGAAGTCGACTGGAGCCGACTCCGAGCCCTCGATTTCCAGGAACTGCTGCGCGCGCGCAACGAGCTGGTTCCCCGCCTGAGCACCTTCGGCTGCAACTCCTGCTCGGAATTCGAGGAGCATGTCAGTCGCGTCTCGGAAGCTATATTTTTGGACCATGAAGTGTTTTGCTGATACCCCTCGAACCTTGCGCAGTACGCTTTTACGCATGCGAAGAAAGTCCTCGAGGCGAATATCGCCGAGCTCAAGATGGCAATATCGGACCAGAACTTAGAGCTCATTCCGGACTACGAGCAGCGCATAGAAGTGCTCAAGGAGCTCAAATTCATCGACGACAACTCGACCGTCCTGCTGAAGGGCCGCGTCGCATGCGAGGTCCGTTGCCGTTCCCGCTTTCAACGCATCGCTCTCTTCCCTTGACATGCCCGTTCCGCTGACCGCGTCCTCACTCGCACACAGATTAACTCCGCGAACGAGCTCGTGCTCACCGAGCTCATCCTCGAGAACACGCTCGCCGCATACGAGCCGGAAGAGGTCGTCGCGCTCCTCTCCTGCTTCGTCTTCCAGGAGAAGACGGACGTCGAGCCCGTCATCCCACCGAAGCTGCAAGAGGGACTCGAGGCTATCATGGCGATCGCGGACCGCGTCGAGCGCGTGCAGGACCGGCACAAGGTCCCCGGCGAGGAGTTCCGCCAGCTCAAGCCGGGGCTCGTCGAGGTCGTGTACGAGTGGGCAAAGGGCATGGTGAGCGTCCGCTGTGTACCGACTGGGGGAGACAAGAAAGCTAACCCTTGCTCACCCGTCGTAGCCGTTCGAGCAGATCACGGAGCTCACGGATGTGGCCGAGGGGACGATCGTACGGGTCATCACACGCCTGGACGAGACGTGTCGCGAGGTGAGGGATGCTGCTCGGGTCATCGGAGACGCAGAGCTCTTCAAGAAGATGGAGGAAGCCCAGATCAAAATCAAGAGAGATAGTATGTTCCGTGCAACGGTCCGCCCGTGCCTCTTGTTACTGACGCCGGTCTCCAGTCGTATTCGCAGCAAGCTTGTACTTCTAGACACCATTGTAGCATTCACCGCACCGACGCGCAATGCATCACCGCCCATATCATTTCAGGAATGTCTTTGTCATTCGAATGTTGGACCCCACACATCGTATCACACAACAAGCGAAGTGATTTCCTCTCAAGCCCGGTATATTAAGAAATGCATTGCCTTTCCAAATAGCACATAACGCAATAACGAGACCAAAAGCGACCAACGACGGGCCCCTAAGCGGGCCTTTTACTTCCGCTTCTTGAGAGGCGTCTCCTCCTTCGCGCCACCTGCGGGCGCGACGGGTGCCGTCTCGGTCTTCTTGTCGTCGGGGGAAGGAGCGTCGGTTTTCTTGGCAGACTGTGCAGAGCTTCAGGTCAGTACTATGTCACACGTTGGCAGGATGAGGGGAGGGTACCTTGGTAATAGGCTTCTGCTGTGCGCCAACGAAACCGAAAAGAACGCCGAGCATACCGAAGAGAGTGACAACAGAAAGAGCAAGTGCCGCGCCGGTCTCGGGGTGGGTCTTGAACGCAAGAACGGGGTCGATGCGCGCAAGGGCCACGAACTTGAACACCTTGTTGCGGATGAACTCGATGGGGTCCTCCTTGAAGCTCGCAACCTGCTCCTCCTCATCCTCATCGTCGACCTTGTTGGCGGCCTTTTCGAGCGCCTCCTCGAGCGGCTTCTTAACGAAGTACGTCTCCTGAGCGAGCGCCTCGGCGTCCTCAATCGAGTGACCAATGTAGATGTTGTCGAAGAGGATGTCTTCGGTCATGGTCCAGAGCTCAATACCGACACCGCCAATGGGAACGAGGCTCTTCACGGGGTTGAGATCCTCGAAGTACTCGGGATTAGGGATCTTACGAGGAGCCCACTCGCCCTTGTACGCCGGGTTGTCGATCATGGGAGCGTACCACTTGCCCTTGTAGGCGGGGTTGGCCTTGTACGGGCTGCACAAATATATGAGGACCGATTCTCACGAGTTGGAGGAGTTGCGCTTACCGCTTCCACTCGCCGCAGCCAGGAGCCTCGTCACACTTGGGGTTGCGGACGGTCGGGGCAATCCACTCGCCGTCCTCCTCATCATCCCACTCCTCAGGCTTCTCAGCATCTACGAGTGACTGGTCAGTGACGTGCATGACGAGGACTATCACAGCTACTCACCAGGGTCGGGGATGTACTCCGGCTCATCGTCGAGCCAGCCCTCGGGCTTGACGGCATCCTCATCGGGGATCTCGTAAGGAGCATCCTCGTCCCAGTCATCAGGCTTCTTGGCATCAGGGTCAGGGATACGCTTAGCGTCGACCCAGTCCTCAGGCTTCTTGTCCTCGGGGTCATCAATCTCCTTGGGAGGGTTGACGGGAGGAGTGAAGTCCTCTAAAAGGTTCCCGAGGTTGTAGCTCTCGCCGTTGAACCGAACATCATAGGTGTTGTTCGGGCTGTAGCAGGGCGTCAGAATCGAATGATACGGACCTGATAAGAGAACTCACAAGAGGTGAAGTGTATAGAGGTTAGTCAACTTGCCAAACACGGGCTTAGGAGGGAGCTTGAGGTGCTTCTCCTCGAACTCGCCGGTGACGGGGTTCTTGTGACGGAAGATGAAGTGAATCTATAGATGCAATACGTGTCAATACGCGCGCGTCTGCTCCAAGAGAACACCAGCTGATC
The DNA here is from genome assembly GCA_000765035.1 of Trametes cinnabarina. Classification (NCBI taxonomy): domain Eukaryota; kingdom Fungi; phylum Basidiomycota; class Agaricomycetes; order Polyporales; family Polyporaceae; genus Trametes; species Trametes cinnabarina. Next base: position 584,847 of record CCBP010000119.1, on the reverse strand, counting down.
GCACCTTGGTGCCGGGGCACGTCAAGTCGGGACCAAACATGATGGTCCAGGGAGTCTTGTCGTCGAACTCCTTGCCGGCGGTTTGGAAGCCATCCTCGAGGAGCTTGACATAGCCACCACCGCAGTTGCCGCCCTTCTGGTACTTGACCTCATACTGGACGACGAGAGGCTGGTCGTCGAAGGCGATGGGCTTCTTGAAGGGGGCGGAGATGGCGTGGTGGGCGGCCTTCGTCTTCGCGACGAGGCCCTTGTCATCGATGATGACGGGCTCGAGGGGTTCCTCTACCTCCCACTTGCCAACGTAACTCCATGTCTCACCGCCGACGGCCGTCTTCTTGGTGGCCTCTGACGGGGTCCACCGCTCGGACCAGTCGTCTGTAAACTGTTCGAGGAAGGGGGCCTTGATGGCGGTAGGCTACGCGATCGCGTGCTCCACGTCAGTACTTTCGCTGCTACTGAACACAGACGCGAGTGGTGCATACAGTGAAAGTGGGCTTGGCAGGCTCGTCCGCTGCGGAGACGGAGGAGACGGCGACGGCGAGAAGGGCGAGGGGCGCTACGCTTCGCATTGTGCACGAAGGACCGAGACGGGGGGCAAGCAACGGGTAGAGAGGAAGGGAGGAGGAGGAGGAGGAGGAAGAGAAGGAGTGGGTGTATGCGTGGATGTGGATGAGAGTGTTTGGGAGAGAGAGCGTGGCAGGCGCTGTCTAATATGCGACACCGTCCTCGGCTATTTCCCAGTCTGAATCGGTTCTGCCACGTATCCTCCCCCGCGCGCGTCTAACTCGTTCCAGCGCGTTCGACACTCCCACGCCCGCTCACCGCCCTCGCGAGCATGCAGAGAGCAATAAACATTCGCCTCTACTACATACACAACGCTCGCATACATACAGTACACCACCCACCACACGCTAGCCAAGCAGATCCGCATGTCCAGACGCAGACAGCGCGAGCTGTGATGTCATCGTCAGCGCGATCTTTACTCGCAATAATTTCAGCGGTGCACTCACGATAAACTCGTCGTCCAAATACTTCGACACCGAGATCTGGTCCCCCAGCCCCTTTCGCCGCCTCGTCTTCAGCACAAGGTCTCGTGCTAGTGCCTGTCCCGACGCCGGCTCCAGCGGCCGCAACTTGATGCTCGTGTCCGTCGGATCACCTGCGTCTCACGCGTCAGTCACACAAGTCACGCCTTGCACGTTCAGCCATGGTACCGACCAGGAACGATAGACCAATGGTCAAATGTCTGCAGACAGAACGCCTGCCCCTGCGTCGCCGTCCGCAGGTCCGTCTCGAACCCGTTCGCGTCGATGACAGGAATTAGCGCTTTCACCGTGTACAGCGGCGAGCCCGCCTTCGGGATGTCCTGCGTCACGTGGCCACGGCGCCGAGCGAGCACCGTGTACACTGCCGATATGCAGTCCGCCGGTGCCTGCACTTCAACGAAGTATATGGGCTCCATCAATCGAGGCGTCGCCTGCAGAACGTCCGTCCGTTAGCATCCTGCATACACGTTCGGTATATACCGCTTACCATCAGGAACGACGAATAGCAGACACGACGCGCTGTTGGCACGATCTGTCCGCCGCCGCGGTAGATTGGCTCCTGCGCCAGACTCGCATCCAGTATCCGGAACTTCACGTTCCTCATCGCTATCGCCGCGTCCCGTCAACAGTGTACAATGTCATCCTCGGAGTTCTAACAAGGGCAGGGAAGGCACTCACGTTCGTCGCACAGCGGCCCTTCGCGGGTGCCCCACTGGAAGCCCTGCTTGATGTGCTCCTTCACTGTGCCGAGCAGTTTCTTGTCGACCTGGGAGGGCAGCGTGTCGTCCAGCAGTATGTTTGGCCCGCTGTCATCTGGCCCGAACGCCCATATTGAACGCGACGCGAGCAGGTCCCACTGGTACTTCTCTTCAAAGAACTTTCCGCGCTCCTTCGCCGACATCCGCATGTTCACGCGTCCGGTCTCGATATCTTCAGCGATGCCCCGCTCGAGCGGCTCCGCGATCATCGTCAGTCGGTTCCTGCGTTCGCGTCAGTCGACAGTACGAGTCAGCGTGACACTGAGGATGCTCACTTCTTGTTGGGCGTGTCCGCATAGCACTTCAACGCGCTCGTCTCGAGCACCGTCTCCGCAAACTTGGTGACCGGATCCGACACCTTGATCTCGATCTCCGCGAACAGCCGCCGCAAGTCGTGCATCACGCAGTCGAGGTATAGCTCGCCCGTGCCGATAACGACGTGCTCCCCGCTCTCCTCGACCTTCGTCGTCAGCAGCGGGTAGCTCTTGTTCACGCTCCGCACGGCCCGACAGCATCTTCGGCAGCTCGGACGGCGCGATGGGCTCGATGGCGATCTTGAGCACGGACTGTGTCATGTGTTTGATGGGCCGGAAGATGTGCAGGTCGTCCTCGATGTCCACTGCGGCGATCGTTGCGTTCTTAAAGATCGACGTGTCGACACCGCCGAGTAGAACCAGGTTACCCGCGGCCACCTCCTCGGCGGGGATGACGTATCTGCCGCCCTCCATAAGCACGGCCAAGCGAGGGAGGCATGAGCGAGCGGACTCACCGGGCTTCGCTGATCCAGATGTCTTCGACTTGCGCCTTGACCATGTCTTCCTCGTCTTCTGGCGAGTAGCCCTCGCCGAGGACCTTGACGTCCATCCCCTTGCGAACCGTACCGCTAATCACGCGGCCAAACGCGCGGAAGTGCTGGGCGTCCGTTGTGTGGTAGAGCTTGGCGATTTGCACCATGACCGGTCCCTCGGCGCTGCACTCTTGCATGACGTGCGCGAGCTCGGACGACATGGGTCCCGTCCAAGTCCCTTCCACCTGAGACGCCCGTCAGCGGGTGGAATGCGAATCCAACAAGTATACCAGACCTTTGACTGAGTCGCTTCAAGAGGCGAAGGTATGTGCTCAGTGATCATATCCACCAGACCTACCGAAGGTCCAAAGAACTGCGCGGTCACGACCTTCAGGAGCGGCCGCACATCCATCTTGTACATCACAGGCTTCAGCTGGATGCCGAGACCCGCCAGGGTCTCCTTGAGCTCGTCCGTCTGCTCACTGAGCACGTGGCTGTAGAGCTTGTACAGGGGCTCGAGGATGAAGTGCACGAAAGAGCGGTTCGCTTCGGGGTCGGCGGGTTTGCGCGTGAATTTACGCGTCTCGTTGTTGAACCAGATGTCGCCCCATAGCCTGTCGGCGAAAGCGTTCACGTCGAGGGAGCCTGGGTGAAGCCCTATGAGATTATGAGGGATTATATGGAGCATATCGCTTACCATAGGTGTCCGCGTACATTTGCGCGAACGAGCGGAGGGTGAAACACCAGTGCATGTCAGTGCTCGCGAACGCGACATTGCCCCTCTCAGGGCTCAATCGAAGCTCCGGGTCGGGGTTAATACCGCTGCATGCATGTCAGCCGCAGCAGCGCCCCACAGGAAGGAGAAATACTTTACCTGATGAAAGTGTTTACCTCCTCGATTGTGTGCTTGATTTTGTAGAATGCATCCGCAGGCTTGATGCGCAGCTCAAGGATTAGCCGGTCTATCTTGTTCACTACAAGAGTGATTTTGACACCTTCTTGGAGCGCATGGCGGATGATTGCCTCGGTGTTGCACATAACCTATCCGAAACGTCAGCGTATGGTTGGAAGTGAAGGGTATCACCTTGCTCACCCCCTCCACAACGTCGACGACGAGGATGATGCCGTCTACCAAGCGAATGGCGCAAGCGACCTCATCAACGAAGTTCACGTGTCCGGGTGTGTCGATGAGGTGTATAAGGTGCGACTTTCCATAGCTGTTGGACAGGATCAAGGACATAGGGGAGGACTTGATCGAGATTTCACGGTCTCGAGAGAGGACATGAGTGTCGGTATACCGAATCTGCCACGGCTGCTCAGTCGCAATTCCCTTCGGATTGTACATAGAATCATCACCTGTTGGTCCGAATCCCAATCCAACTTGTGTGTCTCAAATACGAGCATGTCCATCAAAGCCGTCTTTCCATGGTGCAAATGGCCAACTACTGCCACGTTCCTCACAAATTCGGGGAACGCAGTCATGTTGAGCAAGAACCTGCAGCATTCCAGTCAGGTATATAAAAGAACAACTCTAGGACATGCATACCCTTTATCGAACCGGGTCTCTGGCATGTCCTTTTCCTCTACAGTCCATTTCCGCACTTTGATGGGGGCGACAATAGGTTCGGATAGTGGCTGAGCATCTTCTTCCTGGACCAACGTCTCGACGTCTTCTCCGTACACTTCGGACGCTGAGGGGTAGTACTGCTTGTCCTCGTGCAAGACCACGGCATTATGTACAGGCTCTGAGCTGTGTTTTAATGAAGGTGAGCATACAGCCACCGATGTGCAACGCACCATCTACTTCCATGAGAGCCATTCCTTCTTGCCCTTGCATAGGCTCTTCATCGTACCCCTCGAGGGGCCGCGACTCGGGCTGGGGTGCGAACTGAGCCTGCTCCTGCTGGAGCTCTTCCTCCTCGTCTGACCCGAGGTCCCCACCAATATAGTTTCCGAACTCGTCATAATCCTCGAAGGAAGCCATTTTATCGGAACAAGTCGAGCAGCAAGCAGGAAGAGACGTAGGGCAGTCTCACTGAGGCAGGCAGGAATCAGACGCGTCAGGCTGGCCGAGCACAGTCGATACAAGAGAGAATTTAGCTAAAAGGCTGCCAGAGACGCGAAAGGAGTCTAGCAGAGCGTATGACTGGAAGGAGAGAGAGAGGGCGAGGACAGGTTTTGGAAGCCACCGTCGCGGTCAGGAAGAATGCGTCAAGCGGGCGCTTCTTGCTCTCCGCGAACCTCATCATACTGAGCCGCCCTCTCCCTGATATTGGTCTGTTCCTCGACGGCCACCCACCATGGCCACGCTATCCGACGACACTCTGCGCAAGGTATGTGCAATACGTTCTCAGCCAAAAGATTTCCTGCACTCACGTGAATTTCCGCTTCAGATCCTTGTGCAGATCCAGCAGACCGCCGTGCAGTCCCAGCGCGCGTTGAACGTCTCAAGGCAGCAGATCGCCGCCAAGGAACGCGAGCGCAGGATCCTCCAGCTGACCATCGAGGAGATCACATCGCTACAGGAAGACGTCAACCTCTACAAGGGCGTAGGCAAGATGTGAGGTGCTCCAGGCTTGTCCATATGCAGCCACTGAGGGCCTCTCAGGTTTATGCAGGTGCCCCGGCCTGCGATGGAGAAGCAGCTGAAGGACGAGGAGAAGGAGCTTACTGAGGATATTAAGAACCTGGAGAAGAAGGTATGTGTATCGACGACGAGCAATTGCTCTGCCACTCATTCCTTGACCTCCAGTCGAAATATCTTGAGAAACAGTTTAACGATGCCCAGGCGCAACTTCGCGACATAGTGAGCAAATCCCTGTCGATAGTTTCGTACCCCTGCTTGATGACGAAGTCCAGTTCCACAATGCACCTGGTCCATCATGACCATAACGATGCAACACAATGGTTTCCTTTCATATCGCTGTATTATCTAGCCATCTCGTTATTCCCTACGCAAGCATCTGGTTCGCTTTCTCATCACTTCGTCAAATGTGTATTTGAGGCTCACGCAACGGACGGATGCAATGCTAATATCTATTAGGATGTTGCTGCCAAGTGGGTGAGACGATGCACAAACTGTATGCAATGATGTGGAGTCACTATCTAGTCAGGGGAAGCATGGATACAAAGAAGCGGTCAGAGCCAGTGTGGAAAGCATATTCTATCGCTTAGCATAGCGGAGGAAACGAGAAGCAACTGCAGGTAATCGTCAGCAACGAAGTATCGCGAGGTGACTGGGAAACTTACCGATCGTCGCTATCAAGTTGAAAACTGCATTTAGAATGCGGTGAGTGGGATTCCTTGCAATATATAGGGATTATACACACCTGCAAATGCAAAGAGCACCCACACATCACGCCATCTGTCCTCGTATCGGATGTTCAAGGGTAGGAAGAATTGATCGCCAACCTGCGGATAGATGAGAACGGGTACAGCACTGACGAATGTGATCTGAATACTCACCGAGTACTGGCAGTAACGACAGGCCGTCGTATCATTCGGGTTCGCGAGGTAGCCTCCGAATCCGTCGACGAATTCTCCTGCCCACTGCATGCAGGTCTGGCCGGAGGGCGGATTGAACTGGATAAACTCGTCAGGGTTGCAAGTGATGCTCAGACCGCTACACTCCGAAATCAGTCCCGTATACTCCTGAGCCAGGGTGAAGAACGTACTGAAGCTCTGTCGAGACCATTGCACTCGTGAGCCGAGTATATGGGCTCAGCTGGTACAGCCATCTCCAATACGTCGCCAGCGTCGGATAGGGAATCGTAACGCCGCAGAACGTGCTCAGGACAAGGATGATGAACGGGTTGAAGAGGGGTGCGACCTGCATGCTCGGCGAGATTGCGCCGATGAATTGACCCAAACTCACGCCGAAGATCTCGACGAAGACGATGACGAGCAGCTGGAAGAACGTGCCACCCACACCAGCCGCGCCGTGACCGAAGCCCATCGGGTACACCTATGGAGCCATGGCGCTCAGTAGCGACTCGAAGGAAGTGGAGAGAGAGCAGACTGCGCATACCATGAGGACCCAATAAACGACAGCGCATAGAAGCGAGTAGGGCATTTCACCAATCAGTTGGCCTATGGCGAAGACGTAGGGCGAGTACATTCGACTGGAGGCCTCTGCATGACATGGCGATCAACACAACTGTACGACAACACAGCGGTTGCGTTACCCACCTCGGATGTAGATACGCCGACTCAGAATCCACATTGGCTCCAGCTGACCCATGACGATGGCGGGCAGGATGGTAGCCCAGAAGCTGACAAGGCCAGGTCATAATGCTGTCCACGCCTCACTAAGTGACGGCTTACATTCCGAAGACACGGTATTGCAGATCTCGCACGCTGTGCCCAAGCTGCAAGAAAGACAAGGAGACAAATAGCGAAATGAAGGCGTGCACGAAAAGTCGGCTGAACACGTAGTCCGGAGAACGCCAGAGCTTCATGTTGTTACGGGCGACCACCCAGCGAAGCTGATTCCAGAAGGGAGTAGCATCTGGCGAGGGTATCAGTGAGCTGTAGACAGTCAAGAGTGCGGCGGACGTACAGAGAGTAAGCTTTTTGTGCTCCCCGTCAACAGAAGACGTGCTGTGTTTGATCCTCTCGATTTCAGCTAGAACCTCCTGGTATTCTGGAGACTCGAGCCAATAGTCTTTCCAGTCGCGGTCGCCGATACGAGGCGTCAGACCAGCACCGATCGCATCCAGCATGAACTCGGCCGGGTTGACGTTCGGCGGGCAGTGGGCACCGTGCCTAGCGAAATACTCGCGAAGGATGTGGCAGTCGGGGCCTATATCCCCGAAGTAGACGGTCTCACCACCGCGCTCGAGTAGCAACAGCTTGTCGAAAGTCTGGATGAGCAGCGAGGAGGGCTGGTGGATAGTGCAGAGAATGGCCTGGCCATTGTCAGCCAATTTCCTCAAGAAGCGGACGAGATTCCATGCGCTCTGGCCATCGAGACCGGATGTCGGCTCGTCAAGGAACAGGAGCTCAGGGCGACTCGCAAGCTCGACACCGATGGTGAGACGCTTGCGAGCCTCAACGCCGAGACTGAGGACTAATGCATCAGCCAAGTCCTGCAACTCTAGCACCTCGATCATGTCTTCGACGTATTGGTCCTTCTCTTCCTTCGAGATCTCTGGAGGCTGCCGAAGATAGGCAGAGAATCTCATCGCTTCGCGCACGGTGGCACTGCCTTCGTGAACGTCCATTTGCTCCGCTAAATCTCCCGTGAGTATCGATCATGACTACAAGGCCCATCACAACATACCGTAGGCTGTCTTCCGGGCAAAGTCAAGCTTCAGGGGTTTGCCATCAAGCAGTAATGTACCGGAGACGACACCAATGTTCTTGCGCTGGGCGAGCACATCCAAACAGGTCGTTTTGCCTTCGTCACCAGTAAGCGAGTTTATTCCGCCACAATCATGAGAACCACATACCGGCACCGGAAGCACCCATCAGCGCAGTCATCGTCCCGGGTTTAACGTAACCGTACACATCGTGAAGCAACCTACGCACGCCACCGGGTACGGGTACGTGGTAATTGACCTTCTCCCATGTGAACGGCTTACCATTGAACCGCCTCGTCGTACCACTTCGAAAAGCGTCAGTATGGCGCACATAATATATCGCACGCGCCTCTTACCCCTGCTCCTCCTCTGAGAGGTCGGCGTCTTTGGCATACTTGCCGATACGAGCAGCTTTACGTTCCTGCAACCTGGCGTTCCGTTTCTTCGTATCCGCGTCCTCAGGTGCATAAATAGTCACTGCGGAGCCGCCGCCGTATTGCTGTATGGCCCATGCGATGAGATTCCATCCCTACACCGCCATAGGTCGAGCCGCGACGCTTACCGGGAAGTACTCGATCAAAAGCACCTGGGTAAGCTGGAAGAGGAGAAAGAATCCGAGGAGGACGAGGAAGTTACGGCGCCAGAGATCTGAGACATTCAGCCCGAAACCGACGTTGACGTAGTTCCGCCCAGAGACGATGTCCTGCCCTGGGATGGAGCCGAACAGCGTGCAAACCTGGTTGGGTCCTAGTCCATCGCTAAGGGGAGATGAGAGCTTGAAGAAGTAAGCGAGCTGGACATAAGACGCACGGATACTTGTCAATACCCGGAGGGTTCCGAGGCACGATGGAACTGCCATCGCAAGTGAACTGTAGGGCGGTGTCAGTCCAGTGGAACGCACTGGCAAGACGAGGAAGACCTACCGATATTCGCATGAACTCGTTCTCCATGCAACCGACCCAAGCTACGAAAGCGTCAGGTGCGGCACGCCATGGATGACCGTATCGATACTTACCGTAGGCTACAGGATTGATGTAATACTAGATTGTGCCCGTCAGCACCTTGTATGATAGAGACGCCGTCGCACTTACAATCCAGAACAACCACCGCTTCATTTGGAAGACCGGGATCATGTAACCTGCATATAAGACCATGTTCGGAATGAAGAAGACTGCCAGACGGAACGCCGAGTCGAAGTTGGTACACATGACACCGAACGTCCGGAAGAAGCCTTGCATTGTCAAGAATACGCCGTATGCCTTTGGAGATTGAAGTGAGGATGTCTCTCACTTATGATGAAACATGATACTCACGAAAAGATGGAATGTGAAGAAGCCACCCGCAGTGCGGGAGAGATTAGACATGAAGTATACTATCAGGTCGTAGATTAAGATTCTAGTGGCAGAGAACGGGATGTCAGAGAGCGTGTTCGCGATCGCGACGGCAGCAGGTCGGTATAGTGCGTAGCCGGTCTATAGGCGGCCCCATATCAATAATGGCCAGACGGAACCATGAGTTAAGCTGACCTGTTTCTTGAGAATAGGGCGGCCAAGCATTTGTACAGGCATCTGCGAGACGACAATATCAGCAAGACGACCCTCATAGGATAGTACTACCAGGGACTCACCTCTCCAAAGGTATCTAAGGCACTTGTCAAAAGCCCAGCAAAGATGACCGATCCTCTCGTGAAAGCACCCGCGGAAGTGAGCTGTAGGTTATAGTAAGCAGCACCAATGACGAGTGCGAGAATCTGAAAGTCCTAGTGCTCAGAAGACTGGCCGACAACGAGTCGACGTGGAACGTACCGTTGAGAGACTGAAGCTGGTCACGAGCTGGAACCTGTCTTGAAGGCGCATCTGAAACTGGCGGACCACTAGAGCGCGGACTTGCCCGCTGAAGCCAAGAGTGTACGGGCTCTTCTTGGAGACGCCGCGCTTCTTATCCGCGATGACGGCCTTGCGGAATGCTTCTTGATCGGACTTGTCGACCTCCATCTTCTTCTTGTACTTCTCGAGGTCGTCGCGCATCATGGCATAGAAGCGCGATTGGAGGTAAGCCTGCTCCAGCTGCTCGGGCGTCGTGGGGACATCTGCTTCCGATCGGCCAGGGGCAAACTGCCGCTCGTTGGGGTCGGTGCAGCCGGTCAGGTAGTCAGCGGTGGTCTGGCGGGGAAGCGATTTGTAACCCAGGTCCTCGAAGTACCTGCGGGCCTCCGACGCGGGGCCGAAATAGACGGTACGACCTTTGTCAAGGACGAGCACCTTGTCGAACTGCTCATAAATGCCCTCACCGGCCTGGTACCTGCACATGATTATGAGAACGGATGCATCACGATCTAAAGAAAAGCACTTGCAATGTGGCAAAGGTAGTCTGACCCAGCACGTTCGTCATGACGCGCATGGCCTTGATGAAGTCAAGAGCTGTGCTCGCGTCCAGACCACGGGTGGAATTGTCGAAGCACAGGACGTGTGCCCGGGTTGCCATCATCTCCGCAATCGAAACACGCTTGCGCTCTCCACCGGAGACACCACGCACGAACTCGTCTCCAACGTATGTATTGGCCGTGTGCGATATGTTCAGCATCTTGAGCAGCATATCCCGGACGGCCTGGTTGAACTCCTTCCGAGTCATGCCGGGAAGACGACCATGGGGACCGGGTGTCTTAAGAGAGAGCGCGAAGTTGATAGTCTGACCGACGGTGAGGGTAGCAATGTGCTGATCGTCTGTATGCATGTGAAAGGAATCTTGAGCACCTAGCGCTTGAAAGTAGGAAGGATGTAGCTCACCTTCCTCATTGTAAACCACTTCACCCTTGTAGTATTTGGCCATCTCGTGTGCGTCGATGCCGGCGTAGCGCACATCGCCTAAGACACGCGCATAGTCCTTGTGCTCGTTCGCAATGGTTTTGAGGAACGTGGTGCAACCTGCGCCTGGGCATCCCAGCACCAAGCACATTTCACCAGGTTTCAAAAGGCCGGACGAACTGTGTCGATAATTTAGCTATCCGTCTCACAGAGCTTGATACTACTCACGGGTAAAGGATAGGCGTAAGCGGGAGCTCTGGCTGCATGGCTGGAACGATGCTCTGCACGGTGGAATATAATATTCGAAAGGGCGAGAGCCAAAAGCTCATGAGATCCTCTGTGCGCGAACGAGGGTCATCTATACAATTCGCAGGAAGTCGATAGCTATAACATACGCCCGAAAGTTTTGACATATATCTACATGAGCGTTGGGCAGGACGCGTCAATACCGACCCCACCAAGCAAACATTACAGCGTGCCCAGATCATACCTTGTGCCCGGCGCCTCCGACTACGTCGACTTCTAGGTTTTCCCAGGTCACACCTACGTGCTTGTGCGCTATGCCCGCTTTCTGGTAGGCGTCGTTGGAAGACGAAAGATACGCCTTTAGATCGAAAGCGGACTCCTCGCGCTTTTCGCCCGCTTCAACATCGCGCTCTTTTGTTGGGTGGTCGGTACCATCGGAGTCCGCTTGACGCGAGCGAACAGACAGCGCACGCTCTAGCTCGTGGAACTGAGCTTCTGCAGCAGCTATGTCGATGTGATGGGAGTTCGGCAGGGGCGTAGCGTCCCCGCGAAGGGTGCGATCATCACCTGGAGAGTCGGCCATGAACAGGACGAGTGGGGAAGAGCACGACAGAGGGGATGTGCTTTAGTTCTCGCGTGTATATATACATCTCGACCTCAGCGATCTTACATGTTGGTTCATGTTTACAAAGCGAGCGGACCCGTCTCCGCGGAGTCACACACAACACGGTGCCGGCGACAAGCGCGCAATCAGTCACACTATCACGCTGTGTAAGTATATGGGATCGACCTCCATCGACCAATGGCACACCGGGTCCGTACATAACTTTTGCACCGCGGCTCGGGTGCCCTGCGAACTCGAGTCAACAGGCCCTCTGCAGCAGACCCGGCGTTTTTTTCTTGAAGACGCCAAGACGATGGCCGCATCGAGGCCGAGGCTCCGCAAGGGTGACTGAGAATGAGAGGTCATTTGCTAATCTCCGAAATCGGTGATTGAGGCAAGGACGGGAAGCTACTCTGCAAATCGAACCTCTGATAGCTTAGAAACATACCACCATCGTCCACGCTGGCACAGTGGGTGATGCTGTTCGTTATCCGACGAGTTTGTTCGAGACGACACTGGCAAGATCGCTGCGAACACGGGAAGCATGACAATACATGGCTAAAGGAGTGAGGATAATCAAGAAGCCCACAGTTCTACATATGTATGATTGGCAGCACCAGTCGACTATCATGCTTACCCTTTCTCCGACAATCGGTAGTAGCACATATACTTGTATTACTATTTACTTACTGTAAGTAATCGCTCCTCGAGAGAGAGCGTGTCGATCAGTCTCGATCAGTTCGCAAACCATTGATGTTGTGGTCCTCTAGGTCAGGTTGACCTATATGCCCCCAAAGCTCTCGAGGAACATACAGGGATTGATAGCTAGCATCTCTACGTCGACCCGAAAGTCACGGAGAAGAATGACAGACAAAGGGGTGTAGCGCGAAGGGACAGGTTTCAGCTGCATGAAGTCGGATGTCGCAGAGATGATAAAACTGTATTACACACCTAGGGCAGGTGTTTGACGGGTCTGTTAGGGGGGTTAATTGTGCATGGGAAACTACCCTAAGAGACTCGTAGAAGTCAAACGTACGAGCTTCGGATAAAAATAGACCGTATGTATCGGATGGTTGGATCTCAAATGATGGGCCGAACGTTTTGGCCGCAGTCTGTGTGGAGGAGCAAGCAGAAACGGTGGGCGGTTAAACGCCCTGTTTGGCCCATTGCGTTCCGCATTGGGCAATTTCTTCATCAGTAGTAGGCGCCCACAGAGCGTGCCACTTGGCCCCGAAATACATTCACCCTGCTGTAACCGTACCTCCTCTGCATCGGAAGAGTTGATACAGTATGGTCGACTCCCATGATTTGCCTGCTCTGCCTCCTCCCGCTACCCCGAAGCCGAAAGCTGCTCGTCGCGCCGAACAACCTGTCGGCAAGCACTTCATGACCCCCGAGACACGCCGTCCGACTCGCAAGACGGCTGCATTTGTAGTCCGCCCAGAATTAGACATGCGTCTGAAGAGCTTGCATACGAAGCTTGAAAATCTCACGAATGACCAGAAGCCTGCGAATGCCGTGCAAGCCATGGCTGAGCCCATAGTGGATATTGACATGGTGGGGCCTCCAGATCCGGACTCCGACATACCCATGGAAGACAGCTATGCGGACGACGTAGCGGACGATCTTGGCCACGACAAGGACAGTAAATTGAAACGATCTCGGCCTCGTACAGAAGAAGCTCTCAAGTCCGTGCACGCTGCGTGGCTGTCTTTGATACCCTCCGTCCTGGAGGATTACAACTCGTACCTCCAATCAGCCCACAGCCGCACCGTGCGAGTCAAACCCGACTGGAGTTTCTCCTGCCCATCAGGGACATGCTATGTGCAAACATCTCTGATACTATGCCTGCACTTTGACTGTACGTGGATCTCAGGTTTCACACTTCCTAGACGGGATCTCTACTGATTATTTCCTCAGTTCTTGTTTCAGTGCAGGTCAGCTTCTGCGACTGCAGGAATATCTCTCGAAGGCTCGTCTCGAATGGCTTATTCCCCACTTCGCCGTCACAACCCCGCGTCGCGATCTCGATAGATCTTCTGGACTTCTACTTCGCGTTGTTCGAGCGTTCTGCGGACGCCGTCTCTGCGCTCGCGAGCGCTTTGAAGACATTCTACGAACGTCGCGGATTTCCTGTACTTGACTCCAAGGTTTGCATGGGGACAAATCATTCTGTAGCGGCGGCCAACTGATCGTGTATGTCGTGGATAGGGAGAACCAGTTCGAGACCCTTTCCGGCGCGGGTTGAGCAATGCGATCCAATGGTACGATCATCTGCGTCGTCAGCATGATTGTGCCATTGAGCTCGCCATCGACAATTGCCTGGCCATGGTGGATGACAAGCTTTCGAAGAATGCAATGCGGGACGCGATAGCGAATACACCGGAGAAGCTTGCACATGCCGGGGACACAGTAATGATGGGGCCTACGGGTGAGTTGGTATCCTCGATAGGGACGTTCGCTTACAATATCTAGTAGAAGAGACGGGCGTAACCTCCCCCTCAACCGTCCAACAGGACCGTGCAATGGACCGTACCTCTATGGTATACGGGCGCGAACCTTCGGATCAACCATCACAGAAACAGAGGTGAGAACGTGTAGTGGAACCTTCGAGTCGAGCTCAGGGCTAACCATTCCATGTTTTGTCTCAACGATGTGCGCTCGAACGTTCACGTACACTATCAAACGAACTTCTGCCTAACCCTACGCACCACTGTAGCCAAGGATATGTGCCTCAAGGACCACTAGCAGGGCAGGCACCACCAGCCGCTGAGCACTCGGTCAGTACGACAGGGAGCTCAAACGTTCCATCGGAAGGTAAGCAAGTTCATTCCATTCAAACGTCCGCGAGAGGCTTTAGCCCAACGATGCTGTGTTGGTCAGCCCGGACGGGCGCGACCAGGTGCGATCGAACCTTGCTGGGAACGTGCCCACTCATGTTTAGACGAACATGCGTGCGCACGGTTGCGTGAACGTCTGCATGTCCCTTCACCGTGTCAACGTTCATGCGGAGCTTTGTTGTGCAGACGTTCACGCGAACGTCAAGTTTAGCGTGTGTGCCAACGTCCGTCTGAATGTAAGCCGACATCTCCGAGCGGACGTTTGGACATACAATCGTGTGCACGTTCGTACCAGCCTTATCGCAACGGGCCGCGATGCATACCTACACGTCGTCATACCACCAATGGTATGCTCTCGAGACATACGGGGTGAATCCTTACTCCTGGTCACAGTGTACCATGAAGGAGTCATCATATGATGTACTGTACAGCTACACATCATCTTTACGACGTAGAAGGTCGCCAGAGTCGGAAGCCAATAATATCCCAGCCACTCTTGATACACGCTAGATTCATGGTTGACAATGATATCGCAGGGCTCAGAGACGGTAAGGAGTCGTTGTTGAGTAACCCATCGAACCCGTCGCTGGCCGAGACATGTTCAACCTCAACGGAGCAGAGCTCTTCGGATTTGAAGAGTCATATCCAAGAGGCCCCGTCGAGAACAGAGAGACAGCTTGTCCCCGGACGGTGTCATCGAATTTTGCAGAAGCGATGCCCAGCATGCTTTGGGGGTACTCGGTTCGGTCGAGACTTTCAAAGGTAAGCATCGACTCAATGTATGCAATGCTTCTGAACTTACTCGATGAATGCAGGGAAGGCGGGGACATCCATGTGGCCATGGATGCGACGTTCAGTCAAAGGCACAACACGTCCGCTGGGGATAGCCCCTGGCACTACGATGCGGAGTTCTTCATCAGCAAGGAACAGGTTGATGCGGTGGGCGATCGAATTGCTTTAGCTCGGAAGAAGGGAGCGAAGCCTTTCTCAAGCCGTGTGCCCGAGGCGGCTCTAGATGAATGTCGGAAATCCTTCGAGGCTGCGGACGAGAAGAAAGAGAAGACTACTGGAAAGAAGTTCGATGACACAGGTCTCATGGCGCTGGTGTGCCGCCATGACATTGTGCTCTTCCTGGCCAATGTCGACACTCCCGGAGAACAGCAGAAGTTTGCGATTGCCCTTCTCGAACACTTCTTTTCGCTTGTACCGGACTCCGCCATGGTGGCGGTCCTCTACGACATTGGATGTGTACTGGACCGCAGTGTGCACAGCGTAAGTTTCAATTGCTGATACTCTAAGAGTGGCGAACCATTCTGACGAGATAATAGTATGACATTTTACCGGAGAGCATAGTGAGACGACTCATCTTTGCAACATCGGTAATGCACGCCTATGGCCATCAATGGTCATGCCAGATTGTCTATAACCCCAGGCTGCGGGAGGGACTTGGGCTTACGGAAGGCGAAGGTACTGAACGGGTGTGGTCTAAATTCCGTAAGCTTATTGGGGTCACTCGGACGTCGGGGGTGAGTATGATAACTTGCTCAAGAGAACTTGTTCATGACTCACAATTCATACAGCGGTCTCGGAGAATATGGCTGTTGGACAGACATGCGAAATTCGTCAACGAGGCATCACGAGCTGACCTTGGCTTCTGGATTCGAAACAAACTGAAGCACGGTGTGGACGCTCGAGAGGCTGCTGCCAAGACACAGCTTGAGCAGTGCGGGATTACCGTTCAAGAACTTCGTCACCAATGGGATCTGCAACAGGCAGACCAGCTATCGGAGAAGCGTCGTAAGTTCATGACTCTGACTAGTACCTGCGTAACAACTTGGGTAACACAGTACCGCTCAGATGCCCCCGCGCGTGTCAAGAAAGAGCTCGATGCCGTGTTGGGCTTGCAAACAGAACTTGAGTCGATTCAGCAACATCTCACCGCTGTACAGGAGTCCATCACAGCTGGTGGGGATAACCCGACATCTCGACATTTCCTAGAAAGCCTCCGTAAATCTCACACTCGGACGGTTACTAAAGTTGACGACTTGTATGCATCACTCAATGTTTCTGAGGGCTTCCCAGAGCTTCAGCACCTCCCGCTCGACTTCGTTCGCATTCTGCTAATGGCACGGGACCTCAAAATCAACATTCGGAAGCGTGCCATTGGCAGCTTCTTCGAATGGGACAAGCTCGATAGAGCGGCAGGGGGACGAGACCAACCTCTAGGTAGGTACTCTAGCCAACTCTAGCATGCAGCTTATTGAGGTGCGCTGATTATCTACAGGGACTAAGCTCCACCAGCAAACCCGGAAAGCAATCTCGAAGCGAACACCGGCACTCATGACTGCAATTCGCAAGTTTAATGGGTACTGCGATGCCCTCCAAGCCATGTGCAAGCCGGGTTGGGATGTATCCCTCCCATGCCACCTTCCCACCGAGCTCAGCGCATTGCGGGAGGACTCCAGCCTTCTCACTGATGTTTGGATATCCCCTGCAGAAACTCGCACACCCAGATGGCTTGAAGACGCGAACATCCGCCAAGGGATACGCGCTCTCCTGCTCCAAGATCGATGCCGGGAGGAGCGACGCCGTCTCGGGGAGGAAGCAGACAATCTATGTCGCTGGTACGGTCGTGAATTGGCCGCGGTAGAGCTTGCATTGCGTATGCCACAGTGTACGCCCCCAAGCTACTCCACTGCCATGAATGACTGCTTACGAATCTTGGTCTGTAGATCACGACGTCGTCTTCTTCTTGCAACAGAGAAAAGACGAGTTACTCCTGCTCCAGGCGCGTTGGCGAACTCCGCTCGTCTCGGATCTCCGGTTTGATGCTCACACCCGAGACGCGAGTGCGGTTGCCCAAGAAGTATCCGGCATCTCAGCGGCGCCTCCCCGGCTTCAGTGGATCATACTGCCGTTCGCCAACGTTCTAGACTCTGGTCCTTGGGGCATGGAAGAAGCGGCGAGCGCTGACGTGCTTCTTGCATGTGACACTCTCGATGAGCTGGTTGGTGACAACCTTGAGGGCCCACACGAGACTTCTCCGCACCCAGCAGCGCACACTGGCGATCAGTCTGACTTTGAGCATCACTCCAATTGGCCGCAAGCCGCGGGACTCAGCGGCCTGAACGACGCATCATTGCAAGGACCCGACATGATCTTACAGTGCGTCCTCTATCTCACGATGCTTGACCCGGTAGGCCATTTTGCTTGAGAGACATTGTGCAATACTGACTGAGAGTTGCAGGCCACTCACACCGTTGACACCGCGCCTTTCCCTGACTACGACGCTGATCATCACTCCTTCGACCTCAATTCGAAGGCGACATTGGTCATCCCGCAAGCAGGCGACTTCGACCGGGTCCTCTTCCCTGCCAAGGAACTCCGCCGCCTAGCTCAGCCCACTGCATGGCTCAGTGACGATTGCATCAACGGCGGTGCCCAGGCTTTGCTTCGGCGCTACGGATCCTCCTCTACTCTAGGTGGTACTCCGTCACTTCTCTCCACTAGGGTCTTCAGCTTGCACTTCGACGACGTCGACGACGATAGGCTCTGGCGGCACTGTTCTCGCAGCCAGTACTGGATGAAGGATGTTTGGCTCCTCCCCATTCATCGCCTGTTGCCGAGTGGTCATTGGACGCTTGCGGTCATCTATTGGAAGGAGGGAAGGATCGCATACTTCGATAGTATGGCTGACAGGGATGTCTGGGAGCGGGATGTCCAGGTGAGTTAGTTCGGCTTCCAAGCCAGTTCAAGTATCTAACATCTGCCATGTCATAGGATGTGTTCAGCCTGAGCTACAGGCTTCACAGAATTGCCAACGAACGCGTACAGCAAGACTCGGATATACCTTCGTACGATGGATGGGAGGCCTATCCTCTGGTGGTAAGTCTTAGACGGTGTCCCTGATATGCCTATAGCTCCCTAACATATCGTCACTGGTTAGGAGACGCCGCTGCAGACCAACAGTTACGACTGCGGGGTTTGGGTGCTGGCTTGCATTGCAGCACTCTTGCGGGGCTATCATAGTGTACAACTCTCTCAGACGGACATCACAAGGTTTCGCTCTGATTTACTCGGGCTCATTATATCTCTCTCTCAATGACTTTGTGGGGCCATGTTCGACGATCTCACAGTAGGCAGTCATGTACTTCAAAGCACAATGTTCATAACTTTGTAATGCATGTATTGTACTCAACATAACGGAACTGGCGAACAACGTGAGGCAAAACCATTCAGTGACCTACTGGCAAGCAAGCTCTGACAAGTAACTCATAAGCCCAATCCCCTCAGCCCAACGACATTGCCCGTCTACACCCAGTCGTTTGGTGGATATCCCCGCACTGCGAGCGGATTGGAAGCCGCACCAAACCCACCTGAAAAGGCCACCGGCGGAGTACTGTGTGAGGGAGTACCTCCACTCCTGCGATCCGATGTCGATGTTGGAATGGGTTAGTATGGCCGAAGGGATCAAAATCGTCGACGCGGGAGGGAACTCGATCAGCATTCGGAGGTCCCATAGAACAAGGTGCCCACCGAGCTCAGGATCAAAGTCGCCGAGAGCAGTGATGGCGCACCACCCGAACGGAAGGTTCAAATGATTGCAATGAGGGATCGTTGTGGTTCGGGGTCCCATATTGAATGTAATGCACGCGAAATCGGAGCGGTCACAGTTCCGCCGCAGCTCTGGATGGCGAGCGCATAGGGCATCGAGCGTCTCAGCATAGTGGGCATGCAGCCATGGTGCAAAGAGTCGCATGATGCCTATTGCCAACCGTAAGCCCGTGCTCGGCAGAGGATGGGATGGGTACTCACTGTTCTGAAAGGAGGCAATCCATCGAACCGCCGACTGCTGCAGCAGTGAATCAAGCACTTTCTGGGTGGCCGGGTCATTGACGAGATTGCTGATGTGCTAGGGCAGGTTCGTCAGCGATGCAAGGGACGGAGGCAGAAGGACAAACTCACCTCCTGGCCTCCACCAAACGAGATGCCAGTAGTTACCGCGATGTAGTGTCCACGGCGGTGAAGGGGAGTTTGGGTGTAGGAAGCCGTGCTTCGGGCGATAACATTGCCCATCTGGCTATTGATGTCTTCCCAGCTTCTGTCGCGAGGCTGCCCGCCCAGAACCGCGAACACACGGCCATTGCGATCGACGACGGGCCAGCATTGGCTGATTCGATGTAAGTCATTGGCATGTAGCAGGAATGGAAAGCACTCACATCCCATCCCACTGGATCAGACGGAACCCTTCGGACACCAGCTGGTCACACGTCTTCCGCACATGGTCTCCTGCACTCAACGGGCACCAGGTAGCGATGAATGCACTCTTCGCAACAGGGAGGTCCCCTTGTTCAAGTGAGAAGGCGGCCTGGTTTGGTGCACAGCGGCCAGTCTGGACAGTCATATCATTGGCCGCAGGAACAGCCGTCCGATCCAGAGAGCCAGGAATAACGTGTGAGAGTGCGGCCGCGCGCCGTCTACGTGCAATGGCCTTGACAGGCCGCCGGCCGACGGATTCGCCGATGAGCTGCGCCTGCGCCTGGGCGCGCTTTTCCTGCTGACGCCGCTTCGATCGCTGCTTAGCATGGAAGGTGTCCTTGGACACCTTCGGTTGATGGGATTGCTGGCCCGGAGTAGGGCTCAATTTGCTCTTCGGAGCGTGAGGCTGGGACACTGATGGGGATGCAGAAGGGGTGGTAGAAGCTGTGGCGAGGGCACGTTCTGCATTTGCGGCCATTGGAGAAGCGGAGAAGACAATGCAGTCGGCTGGCGGCAGAGTGGCGTCCTTATTCTTCGCAGCGCAGGATGGCAATGGATCGGGGCGCGAGCTGCTCGCAGCACCGACAGCGGATAGGAGATCGTGCACGAGGCTTGTATCGCCATCTTCGTAGGGCTGATACTCTGGCTGGCTGGCAGCTTTGACGTGGGCATCTAGGTCGAAGTCGTGTGGTGCGCGCCATGGAGTGCCGAAGATGTGCGCCCAGGGCGAGAATACCGTTCCAGAGCGGGTCTGCAGGTAACAATGAGTAGGTAGCAGCTAAGCAGGTTGGAGTGGTGTACCTTCCGAAGGGACTCGGACTGGTCATCATCCGTAGCGACTGTAGCAGTTTAATGGGTGGTTAGCAATATATCTTGATTGACAGAGTGCCTGCCGCATGGGCGGGCACGCGTTCCGGGTTCCAAATGTCGGATCCACGCTAGGCGCGCCTGCCTACGGGCAAAGGCATAAGGAGCAACTTACTGAGGCGTCTTCCCATCGAATCAAGCACGTTGAAGGGTAGTGAATGATGTCGCAGTAGTGGCTGAGGGCGACGCAAGAGGAGGCTAGGGGGTAAGAGGCGGAGAGAAGTTTGACTTCCCCTCTTGGCCATCAGGCGGCGTCACGTTTGCATTATGCAATGCGTTGTGTGACAAATGCGCCCGCGCCAAGCCGCGGAACTCCAGGTTCTGACTCACGGTGAGGTTGTCCACTTGCCTCTTCTACATGGAGCTCGTGATTCTTATTCTGACGGTATACATACACTCTGCTACCTGGAACCTCGAGTGCTCAGCCACGGAATACTCGGAGACAGTCGGCGTTGAAGCGTACAAGCTACGGTAGCTGAGCGCAGGCATCTGCTGGCAATGCCCGCCCATCTGGCAGGATTGGACGGTACCGTGGTATTCCATTATTCTAAGCCTGATGACCTACTTACCTGGTGCAGAGGGCGGGTTGACAGCTGTCAGTCCCATCGGGATGCATCCACGGTCATTCAATGTGCGTCCAAGTCCCAAATTCAGTCGGTAAGTGCAGGATCCCAGCTTCAGAATAAAAGGCTGCAATGTACTCATATACCCTGATGTCGGTCTAGTTCTGTAGGCGAAGTCATGGCCGTCCTCTCATTACTGACGGATGGACATACATACCGCTTGAGGCAAGGTGGACTCCGCCATTCTCTCCCTCAGGCTACCTCTCGAGGATGCTATCCGGCATGTGGCAGCGGCTTCTCCGATCCAGAGCGACTTACTGATTGTTCTGTATCGGTTGACAGGCATTACTCGTCGCCATACTGAGCATGGTGACTCCTCGATGCTTCTGTCTTCGACGTGCCCTTCACCATGTGGAGTGAAGCCTCCCAGGCTACCTGAACATCGCATAAGGGATCGGCGCGGACCATGGTTGCTCTCCAGTGAGACTGTTTGTGAGGCTCTCCCGGCATCTTAAGCTTGTTCATCGAGCGACTGTATATGTATTGTAAAATCTCCGAGCAATCTGACTGTTTCGTCCGGTCTTGCTTCTTCTTGCTAACAGCACTGCTGAATGAACCACAAGGCGTCGACCTCACATCTCAGGACTTCTCGCAGCGTGCTGAGGTGGCAACATACATCCATTTAGGTCAGGCTGCACAGTTTTGTAAGCCTTCCATTCTGATCTATGAACCGCCGCTGCCCCATGCACGAGGATCGTCCTTGGATAAGCCCAGGTGAGGAATCGGTCCCTCTCTTCTGGATGAACTGTAAATGGCTGAGTACTTGTCCCTTTCATCTAGTGCTTGGCTGCAGCATGCAGACGACGCTCGGCAATGAGGCAGGCAGGCTTGCTCTTCACCACTCACTCTGCGTTGTAGCCAAGCAAGCCTCTGTAGTGCAAAAACCGCGTCTGACGCGCTCCTTGCTTTCCTTCAACATGCCAAAGGTATGTGCCAGCCTGCTGCCGATGTATTGACGCGTCTTGATTCGTCCGTATGTAGCGTGGCCGTGGTCGACGGTCTCAACAACCAAGCGTGTCGTCTTCCACGACGCGTACTCGTTTACAATCCGGGTCTCCGACCCCACGGCCCAAGACCAGCAGCAATCAAACTCCTATGGAGCAGGGATCACCGCTGCTTCGACGCTCAACGCGTACCACGGTGATACGTGCTGGGCTCAAGAGGCAAGCTGAGGGTCAAACACCAGCTACGTTGCTAGGTCCACCCGGCGCGTTGGGCGACCAAGAGGACGGTGAGTCAACTACGTGTTCACTTTTAGATCTTGGTCTTAGCTCTAACATGAATAATCACAGAAGCGCGTTCGGCGAACACGACAATGACCGCCAGTCCAAATGTATCCGGCCCAGGCGCAAATCCGAGTTCCATTGCGTCAACCCGTAGAGGCACCCCCTCCAATGACCTTCAATTGGGGGTTAGACCCGTCGATTATATCGACGACGCAACCGCGTCTGCCTCTGTCGCGTTCGCGGCCTTCGGTGAGCTCCTTGCACCCCAGACTGGCAACGGCGAAGATGCTCATGGCCAATTCGAAGCTGCGACGGTCTCCGGTGAGGCCGCGGCGCTGCCTCGCCCGGGTATGGACGTTGAAGTCCATGGCCGATTCCAAACACCCACACATTCATTCCCCCCTGCCACGAGCCTGGCGTCTAACGTGTCCCCGCTTACGGATGTATCTTCAGGTTCGTGAGCATCTCGTCAGGGATGTAGATGATCCCTCACATCTCCATAGACCACAACAACGAAGGGCGTGATGATGACCCCCAAACACTGAGAGGCTATGATCTTGCAGGAAGCCGTCCGATTCCAGGGTCTCCATCGTCGACAATGCACTTGTCGTCGACATCACAGGAACCCCCTCGGCCTCCGCTGCAGTCCCCACTCAATCTCATCCCTCCCATCAACGTGACCAACTACACAACCAGGCGTGATGTTGCATGGCCTGCGATCACGCAAGCCACTCAAGCAGCCGACGTGCCAGGTAAGAGCTAGAATATCTCTCACGTATAATTGCCTACTTACACATTTGGTCTCTGGTGTGGTACTGTCCAGTCCGAGTGTACAGCCATCTGGCATCCAGCGCAGACCCATCGTTGGAGGGAGCCAACTATGCTCCTCATGTGCACGCAGATCAAGACGACGGCGCACGTTTGCTACCCGACCCTCAATCTGACCCCCGTCCAGAGAATGCCAAGGACGCTCGACCGTACAATGACAGTGACAACGGCGTCGGTACTGGCGCTCTTGATCGCCGCGACGTCCGAGCGAACACCGGCGCCGATGTTCCAACTGACGATGCCGCGGACATCCAGACAAATCACAAGATGAACTTTAACACCAACGACCGCATCGACGTTGAGGCCAACGTTGGAGCGAACGCTCAGGTGGATGGTCGAGCGAACCCTCCAGCGGACGTTCGAGCGAACGTTCGCACTGACGTTCAGGCCGACGTCCACCCTTACGTTCAGGCCGACGTTCAGGCAGACGTGCCGACACGCGATCTCTCTGGCACGAGTGCGAAGTTTCATGCCGGATCAGGTGTGGAGGAGCGGCGTGTCAAGTTTCTAGAGGAGAATCATGTCCGATACCGGGCGAACGATCGCGTCGACATGCGCAGGGAGGACAGTGATGAGGTTGACGGGGAGCATCCCATCCATGTTGTAGGGGACATTCACCACTATGCTCAGGCAAACGGTAGAGCGGACGCTCGTACCGACCGCCATGCTGACCTCCGCTCAAAGGCTCACACTGACAGTGGAGTTCACCTCCATCAGCAGGCCCTCGTCGATGGCAATGACGACGTTCGCATGGACGACAACAACCAGGTTCGTGCCCTCTGTTCAGTCCACCATTGCGCCCACCCCCATGTTGACCTCCTTACCCACCAGATACATTCCCTCCGAACCAGCCATGAGACCCATGCCCAGGCCAGCAAGTCCGATGACACCGCTACCTCCAATATCCCACACGCTCCTTCAGCGAACTCTCCCCTTCCAGTTACGACCGCCCTCGATCTGAATCCCCAAGCGGAGCCTGCAGGAGCGGTAGATTCCCATGCATACGGCCCCCTTCACGGATTCGATGATCGCATGCTTGTTGATAGCGATGTAGAACAGTCTTGTGGCTCGAACCCCGTCATGTCTGGCTATGATTTCGCTGCCATCGCTCGTCCTCACACCGTGCCCTCTGGTGCGACCTCCGCGTCTTGTGTCGATATTGAAAGACTTACGGACTCTGCAGGGGAGCCAAGCAGTACTGCTGCCTACCCAATCGTATACACCAACCCTCATCCGAACGTGTGGAACAACCCTCCTGCCAACGTAGACATAGCACTCCAAAAGCCTCAGCGACCGACCGTTGATGCGAACGACCTCGACGATGTTTTTGGGCTGCCATCGACAAGCCAGGCTATGGACCGCAACGATGTGAAGGGCGCCGATCATCAGGCAAGTCGTCCGGCCGGTCCGTCTGCCGCCAAAGCGAACCTAGGTGAGTCTGATCAATGCTAGCAGATATGGTGTCTGCCGGCCTGTTCAATCGTTGTGATACTGACACCTTTGGCGGCATCGGCTTGCATAGGCTGGTACAGTGACGACGACGCTGCCAACGGGGTGTTAAGCGACAGCACCTCCCCTGCTGTTGGTCGTATCTCGAACGCAACACTTCAACGTGTTCGTGACACCTATGAAGATGTGGTGCAACTGGCCAAGAACGTTCAAGCTGAGACTGGCCTGTCAACCGGACAGGTCTTTGACCAGTGGTTCACAACGTACGCCGGCAGTGGCACGAGAAGCAAAGGAAACATGTGGAATCTATACAACATTTACTTCAAGACGCATGCGTCCGAAGAACTGGACCGTATATCTTTGGGTACATCTCCTGTTCATCGTCTTTACTATGTATCTCACCAGTGTGTGTCTATTGGCCTGTAGAGGGTGTGTACCTATACCTACTATGTCTTGTTAGGGCTCGATCATTCGTTTATCATCACCTGACTCCACAGATCGCAAGAAGCCATCCTACCGCGAGCTCTGTTACTCAGCGTTCAAGGCAGACAATGGCGAGAAGGCCCAGGAGATTCTCACGACCTTCCAAGGCATTCAGCAGGTGACTGAAGGGAAGAAACAGACGGTCGCGCAGAGAACCAGGGCTTTCAAGCAGTATTCTGCTCGAGTGACCAATCTGGTGAGTACATCCAAGCAAACATCTGATATCTCAACTCACTTTGATTCAGATGGATTCGTTTGAGACCCACCATGGATTCAGCGGGGCCGTCGTCTTGGTAGGTAATTCTGTCAACTCCGACGGCCATCTGGCCGCTGTGCATATGACCAAGCATGCAGAAGGGGTACGTTCATCTGCCTGAACTATTGTCTTTGAGTGTTCGTCTGATACAGCTTGTCACTCACCAGTTCTTTGAGGACAAATGTCGTGCGCCAAGCGACGTCCTCATTGGGCACATGAAGTCCCATGTCTAGTGCGTCACTCGAACCGCTATCGTGAGATCGCTACTCACAGCTTATTTCTAGCAATCGGGTCTCCAACACCATGATCGACTTCACCTGGGAGGGTGAGCCTGAAGCCGGCCCATCGACGCCTGCGAAAGGAAAGCAGAGGGCATCAGATAAGCATGCGAAGGTGGCCTCCCAGCATCGGCCCAACGAAGCCTCGCATGGGGGCGCATCGTCTGCAAGACCAGCAGCCTCTTCTCCTGTCAAAGCGGCCCAATCCGAGGACGACGAGGACCTCTTGATCATCCGTAAGGACAAGCCGAAGTTCATCTGTCAGAAGTTTCGCAAACTACTAGGTACGGTTCAGAGCCCTTTCTGAGCACGACAGAGCGATAGCTGACATCTCCCTCTGTATCGGTAGGGCAAATTGACGTAGCGGTGAACGCTTCGCTCTTCCCTTGGAAGACGCTTGCTCAGGTCCTCGCGACAAACGGCGCGTGGATGGACAACTGGCCTGACGACGTGCCATGGCCGGGTGAACCAGTAGGCAAACAGACGAAGTCCCGCCGACCGACCAAGGGCATCACAACGCTCAAGAGTGCGGAGATCAACGCTCTCCTGGCTTCTCTAAAGGCCCCCGTTCATCGAATCAGATTCCACAAGTGCCAGAATGACCACGAGAAGCTCGGTGCGTTTGAGTAACCCGGTGTACCCTTACCACATGGATCTCTGCTAACTGCTAAATTGGACTTCGTGCCTTCAGATCTGGTTCGGGGTGTTTTGCCTGTGATATATGGTGCCCCGCCACCATCAACGTCTATTCACAAGCGTGGTCGCCGCCTCTTCGCTAACGGGAAGACTGATCGCGAAGGACATCGTCGTCTAGAGCCAACAGACAGCGATGCAGAGCAACCAAGTCCTGCACGTTCTGACCGAGCTGAGCCACGTCCCCGATCGAGCTCTCCCAGTGCACCTTCGCAGCCTACCCCCCCTTGTCAGCTTCGACCGAGAGAGCGTCGAGCTGTGCGGGTTGGAATATCAACCACCCCAAAGAAGGCCGAGGTGAGAGAGCCCGACGCGAACCAAGAGGTCATCAATTTAGCGGACATCGACACCGACACCGACACCGACACCGATGACGACTTCCGCATCACACCTAGGGATGCCGCCAAGAAGGCCCAGTCAAAGAGACAGGCCCCTTCAGACTGGGACTCCGGCCTAGGCAGTGAACAGCCACGAACCCCTCCCACGGCAGCGGCCAAAGGGAAGATGCGTGCTCTGGAGGTTCCTGTGCACGAATCCGAGCCCGTCCCGCCTGTAAGAGTACCATCGTCGACTGTTGATGCTCGAGGCGGAGCACAGGTGAGGTTTACCTGTATCCAAATGTCGTACTTGATCTAACATGCAACCCATACACAGTGCGGCGTGCATGCAGGTCCTACCTCATCGTCGTCGTCAAGCATGCCAAAAGTCGATGGACGACCATCCAAGCGTCCGCGTCTCGACAACATTGATGCCTCCCGCCCCACCACAGATCCTGGAGTTGCTGCCAAGCGTGACTCACAACTCAAGCCGAACGCTCACGCGAAGCCTCACGCAAACCTTCCTACAAACGCCGGTACGAACGTCGGTACCAACCTTGTCTCCAACTCTTCCGGCAATGTTTCCTCAAAAGTCAATACAAAAGACGTCACCAACGTTGCCACGAACACTCACGCCGGCCTCCACCCGAACGTTACTCCACATGCTGGTACAAAGCATGTTGCCTCCTCCTCCACTGACGCTCAGACAACAGTAAGTCCTAATGTTTTGCCATCAGTACTAGTGACCTGTTAGAGTGCTGATTTCGGCTTTGGATAGCGTCACAACCCTGTTGGAATCGTCCATGCCGGCAACAGCACAACACTCACCGGCGTTGAAGGACTCCGAGAGGGCGGCCAGCGAAAGTCCCATGACGTTGCAGTCCCCTCAGCTGAGACTCACCAGGTTAGCCCTGAATCCTGTTTACCATGACGCTTGTCAGTGGCTCACATTTCGAGCTGCAGTATCATGAAGGACGTGCTCGTCCTCTGGCAATTGATTCTGGCACCCGTGCCACCGTCAATCTATCCAGCAAGCTGCTAGCCAACTCAACCGACATCACCAGGCGTGGAGAAGCCAGGGGCCAGCATGGCCGCTCGAACAGCCCGATGGGGGCACGCATGCCAGGTACGTAACTCCTCTTCTACGCAGATTATCCTCTGACAAGGAGCGGCACCCAATATAGACCAACCTGCAGACCGCGATGGTAACGTCCAGACAGAGGCAAAGAAGTATGTTGGAGCCGACGATCCTGTGAACCTCCGTGCCAACCCTCGTGCGGACGGTCACCTTCCTCTAGTCGCAAGACGCAACGCAGCCGTCCACCCGGACAGCAGTATGTCCGTTCTTTGAAAGCCCGATACAATCCTTGACTGTTGAAGCACAGGACGTGACAGCACGGGCAGAGTGGACAGCCAGGAGCGTCACCAGCCTGGGCTGACTACTACCAATCAGCATAAGGGAGAGAGCCAGCGCGCTCTCCATTGTGATTCCGCCGCAGCTGAGACTGCAATGCAGGCGGATCAAGCCACAGGACAGGGTCGGATGCCAGGGGATGATAGCGTCCACCATGCAGAGAACAGGTTCCAGCACGGTGTTGCTCAACCCAGTAAGTTTCTGCAATCATTTCGTAGACGGATGCATATCTGACCTTCACGTCTCACTAGTGTACTACCAACAATATCAACCAGGTGGATGGATGGGCCCGGCAGGCTCTTACGCATACGGACCCGCGTACCCTCCCAACACCCATCAACCTCCTCCTGGCAACTATCCCCCGAGTATCCACCAAGGTCAGTTTGGCGGGTACGTGATGCATAACCCCTATGCAGGCCAGCCATCCGGTCCCACCAGCTACCAGCCGCCGCCCGGTCCCGCCAACTACCCACCGCCACCTGGGCCCATCAACTACCAGCCGCCTCCCGGTCCCATAAACTACCAGCCGCCTCCCGGGCCCACCAACTACCAGCCGCCGCCTAGCTTCTTGCCCCAAGGCCCACCTATCCAATCGGTACATCCTCCACCATCTCCCTCTTTGTACACAGCGCCACTTCCGGCTCCCCCAGGTCAAGCTCTTGGGTATCACGGCAATGTTCCAGTACATGCCGTGCACGGCGTTCTTCCTCCAGACAATCACCAGCATCGCGAGCCCAGCGGTCATAGTGCAGGTATAGATGGAAGCTCATCCCGCGCGAAGTAGGTTGCAGCCTATACACCGTGAAAGCGGTGTGAAGGTGTACATTCAGTCCTCGCTTGTCCGTTCTTCACTCCAGGGTGACTGGCCCTTTCCTGACGCTGCTTGCTGATCTTGTGTATATTATATGTATGTCTTTTGTACCAATGTATATTGCCATCTAGTGACGAGTTGAAATGTCTGAATCAACCTTCAAGGTAGTGTCCATTCCTTCCTGTGTCATGACGGTATGGGAACAATGTGCAATTCATAATGGCTCTCGACTTTGATCAATTATATTGAAGTCAATACACAAGTTCATAAAAAGGTTCGCACATGATGAGTGAACGTAGGTATTGAATTCAATGACAGCAGTCAATGGATATGTTCGTGGGGGGGTTCGACTTGCATCCGACAACGTTTGCATGTATGTCTGAGATGGCAATGAGCCTGTACGTACACGAAGAGGTTTGACCGTGTCCAGCAACATTTGAGCGCATGTTCAATACGGTGATAAGAGCATACGTACACGAGGAGGTTTGATCCCGTCGGCGAACGTAAACGCACAGGTTGAGAACAGTGATGGACCTGTAAGTACGTGCAGAGGTTAGACCAGCATCGGGCAACGTTTGGATGGACGTACAGCATTGATGAGTACAGAACGTCCTCACAAAGGTTGCATCCAGTCCCTGGACGTTGGAACTCACGTCCGCAACAGTCATGAAGAAGTATGTACGTAGGTATAGATGCGATGATCCGGGCTTGTTCCTGCCAACGTTCGTAGTGGCAGCAAGCGAAGGTGCATAACAAGGTTGGTGGCCGATCGAGAGACTTTCGCACGAATCTCAGACACGGCACCCAGCCGCAACTGTCATGCAAAGGTTTGTGTCGTCCTCAAACGTTTGCTTGCATGTTCGCCGCAGCTTGAGGAGCTCTCTCTCATGGTTTTGCACAAGCGCTGGAGCTCGATTTGGCAAATAGGGTAAATGGCACAAGGCGCGAACCCATCTACTAGGCCCATTTCCCACGTACTAGAAACCCCCCTAAGAGGTGGTTTGTCGCCCTGCCTGGGGTGGTATTACAGTACAGTACAGAATATTGAGAGAAAGCACGACCAGTTGCTCGCGCACGTGGTGAGTCCCTCTCTTGATCGGTCGATCGCTCGGACAAGCGTGTGAAGAACCTGTCCTTTTTGCGGCATGCCCCCACGGCCACCAACCCCGCAGAAGGTATGGGCGCTTGTTAACAAGTCCTGGGATTGTTGTGCTCGTCGTCTCGGACATCCATCACCTCTCTCCCTCACCATGCAGCTCCTCGTCAGCCTTGCTTTTCTGGCTTCTCTTCGTGCCGCTGCGGCTCACGGTGGCCACGACAAGCCTGCGGAAGGCGAGACTATCCAGCAGTATGCGCTGAGACACGTACGCAGTAACCACATGCTCTACAGTTCGTGCCATTCCTTACACATACGCGTTTCATGCAGATGGCCACCGAGCACCACATGTAAGCACGCTTACCCCTTCGTAATATACCAGAACATGCTCATTTTTGCTCAGTGACACCTTCGACATACCGAGTTTCTTCCACATCCATGACTTGAACCGGTAGGTCATCTCCTAGTCTGAGATGTC
This sequence comes from Trametes cinnabarina, assembly GCA_000765035.1. Classification (NCBI taxonomy): domain Eukaryota; kingdom Fungi; phylum Basidiomycota; class Agaricomycetes; order Polyporales; family Polyporaceae; genus Trametes; species Trametes cinnabarina. The sequence continues at coordinate 554,384 of CCBP010000119.1, read as the reverse complement.
AGGCATTCGCTCACCTTCTTTATAGTGACGGGGTGTGGGACAAGGAAGAGATTGAGGCGGTTTATGGTGTGCACCATGTTTACTCTCAGAAGAAGTCAAAGGCATGTCGTCGTCGTACGGATGTCGTAGTGGATCGTATGCTAAGTGCTACAACCTAACGAGCAGGACGATATCGAACACCAGAAGAAGGCCGAGCATATCGTGAAAGAGGTCCTAAAGCGTCTCGACAAGAACGGCGACGGCAAGATCACCCTCCGGGAATTCGAAGCTGTTGGGCTCGAGGGTCTGCCTAACTTCGACGACCTCGGTGCAGAGGGCCATCACTACGACGTGGAGAGCGGTGTGTAGTGCAAATCTCTTGAGTCTTTTCACCGCTGAACCGCTTGCAGAGTTTTTCTTGCACCACGAAGGTTAGTTGTCCTCTCGTGTTCGTTGTGTGGCGTCGACGACGCTGATACCGAGCCGTAGAGCAATTTCACTCCACCCCTGAAACTCAGACGGACGAGTCCTATAACCATCCAGAGGACATTGAACATTTTGCTCATCATGAAGCGATTGAACGCCAGGAGGCGGAGCGCGAGGCCAAATTCCAGGGTGTCTCCGTTGAAGAGGTCATCGCTCAGCACGAGCCTCACGAGGAGCAGCATGTCCCAGAGGGCGGCGCTGCCGACCCTCAACTCGTCGTTCAGAATCCACATGACGACCAGGCTTTTGTTGCGGGTGGCCCCCCGAAGATCAACCGTGTGCCTCCTCCCGAGAAGCAGGACCCCGCGGTCCGCTTCGCGAGCGCGAAAGCGGACGCTGAGAACCAGGGAGAGTGTGGGGGGCAGGGTCTGCTGGTTACAAACCCCCGAAATCGCCTTCCGAGAAGATGAGGTGCGTACAGTGAATGGTCGCATTCTGTGTTAGCACATTAATCTTCGCGTTCTTGTCCGTAGGAAGAACCTTCCGTACAAGGTATGTTACCTGGTGATTGCGCTTGCTGCAAATATGGACGCTCACGATAGGGTCGCATTCAGTACAAATTCCGCCGTACCTGGGGCGATTTCTGATGTGGGAGGCAGCATCGTTTTCTGTGGGTGGTTTGGATCTATATATTTAGCCTCTCTTTTCAGTAGCTTCAGTCGTCTGTCCATTGCTATCGCTGTCACTCTTTCGTTCCACCAGGTGATACGACCCTCGGAATGTTCAAAGTCGCGTGCCCTTGCATTTGTTGTAAAGGCTGAAGCAGTGGACCGCTTAGACACAACGCCCTCAAGGAAGCAGGACACAAAGTCGTGTTTGACAAGTCAGGAATAGGAGCTAGCAGCTGTGACTCATTTACGGGTACTAGTCATTTGCAACCGGCCCACGCACGAGCATGGTCATGGCTTGGCGGTGGAGTCTTGCAGTGCGGGTCCGCCATGGCTCGACTCACGATGTTTCGGGCGTCATCGTACCATCAATTATCCTCCCTGGTGGCTCGGGCATAGACCACCTTCTGACCTTCATTCGGGCCGAACGAAATCGTCGAGGATGTGTACATGTGTCCACAGCTGCACGCACATTGCAAAGCATCGCGGAGACGCATACACGGCGGGCAAAGCGTGTTGTTCCTGACCGGAACAGGACAAAAGAGCTTGTGAAAGGCTTGATCAAGGTAACTTTTCACAAGCCTTTTACATCCTTTCGAGGCTTTTCCCTGGAAATTTTACCTTGAACAGGCATTTCACTGGCCTGTTACGGGGTCGAATAATTCGCGGTGCCCGCCGTGATAGACTCGAGAGGATCGGAGCCAATGCCCGATGAATCACGTAATAGTGGTATCAGAGCTACATACGCTGGGGTATTACGTGGTTGCACTACATGCCGAAAACGCCATTGATCACCTCATCTGCCCTCGAACAAGTCCTCCAGGAGGCTCTGCTCAACGGCTTGCCAGTCGATCAGTCCACCGCTATGGTACACGCTCTCGTACGAGGATATACTCGCGGTCGAGAAGAAGGGCACGAGGTCACGAATGCTGTCGATTTGCCGCATGAATTGCAGCAGAGGCCGGCGCATCGGCCTATTGGGTACAGAAGGCGTCTGAGCCTGGGCGGCGGAGCGGGGCGCGCCGCTCTGATGTGACAGTGAGCTTACCACTGTTGGCCCGTAGAAGATGCATGCTTACTTCGGTTGAGGGCAGCGCTCCGACGACCTCTGCGAGACGATCGAGCAGTGCCGCAGGGAACCAGCCATCAGGTCGGTAGATTGCGTCTACGGTGTCCGTGATGAAGATCCATTGATGACTATGGGCGACGTGAGTTGGTTTACGAGAACAGGGCCAGATAACACTCACATCTGGAATTCCTCTGTCTGCAATACTAGAAGCAGATCGAGCAGTTTGCATGCTGCCAAGATCAATCCCAGCTCTTCAGAACCATCACTGGGAACATTTTCTAAGATTTGCTCGAAGATGCGATACTGAAGGAGGAGTCAATTTTACTCAGGCGATCAGGGTCACTACTCACCAGTTCAGTGAGAATGACAGGCCAGAAACTTGACAGGTTGTGCGGCGATAGTCGACACAAGAGGACGCGAACGCAGAGGTAGACCTCACTCTGGACGATAGGCGCTGTGACATTGCGGAGCGTGTCAACCAGCTTCTCTTGTATGCTGGGCAACTGAGCAAGGAAGTGGTTCTTTTCCGCAGACAACATCACGTAGGAGAGTCGTCGAAGATTGAGAGAGCGAAGAAGCATCTCATACTCTCGGTTGGTGAAAATGTTCGCTGATGCCACCGTCGTGATCTTGCCTAGAGGACGTCAGAGAATTACCTACATAGTTCGCGGTGTTTACGAACCTAACAGCTCCGGCAAGGCGCTTTTGTCTGTGTCGAAGAGTGCTTTGATCATAGGCATCCACTTCTCGCCAGATTCAGCACTCGAATTGAAACACCTGTTGTCATTTAATGCGTCCGCAACCGGAGACCGCCAGGCTTTCACAGCGACGTTGATCCTCGACATCTCGCGCAGGATGGCAATGACGTCGTCCTCTAAGTCCAATGGTCTGTGATACCATGAGCAAGAGATTCTCGAGAAATCATAGGTAGGAACGGGCATACCTTGCCTTGCCCTTCAACGCAGGACCAACAATATTGTATACAATCTGATTGCATGCCGCGAGAATTTTGTCGGAGTCCATGAGGAATTTCCGAAGACCCGGAATCGCATCTGAAACAATATATGAGTTGACCTGCAACGATAGTCAGCTCCGCGTGCTTGAATTTGAGATCAAGGGTAAGACCTGTTGAGCATCTCCGGTGAATGTAACCTTAGCGCCGTCCGACAATGGTAGTGACGTTGAGCTGGCATTCTTCTCTTCTACCTTCACATCTGAAGCTGTTTGAATTAAGTTAACATTTCAAGTCCGGCCTCAGAGTTATGAGCTACCTCGCAGAGTTGGCGCAGGAGAATCCCGACCATTCGTCGCAAGAGCTTCACGCTGAGAGCGTCTAATCCAAGAACCAGACTCGACGGAACGACCTGACATAACACAGATGTCCAGAAGTTTGCCGTATGTTTCCTGTCGCCGCTGTTGAGATATCGATCTATGGATACTGTCTCCACCATCATACCTGTAGGTCTTTTCGCAGACGACGATCGTCCAGTGCGGTAGTTTGTGACACTTTATCGGCCAAAACCGTGAAGCATCTGTAGGAATGAGTCAGTGCATTTTCCAGATTATGGCGTATTGCGCTTACTTCAATGCCGCAAATGCTTGTGGACGGAAATCACGTAGCGTCGTGAGAAGATCCTTCGTCAATTGCAAGAATCTATTCCAAACTTGCAGTGCCAATGGCCCTTCCAAGCGCTTCATGTACTGCTCGAGGAACTCGAATAACGTCATGTCAGTTCTAAAGATTGATCAATGACACGTATTTGCATTCGTGCGACAGAGCACTCACAGCTCGGGCACAGCGATACTTCGCCTGGTCCGCTCTAGCAATCCTGGTGTCCGACTGGAGATACTCTCGCAAAGCATGTGAACAGCATTCTGGGCGCTAGCTGTCAATATGTCGACGAGGTCGTATGCGGTGGACGTCTCTGCGCTATCGGGTCTCGCCTGCAGCCCAGGTCAATTCAATGCAGAAGCACATCCCGATGAACCTACCAAGACTTGATCGTGCCAACAATCAATGACCGCCTCCAAAACCTCCGAGGAATGGACCCTGAAAAGATGTTCCAGGACACGTCTGGACCGATTCCTAGCCCGATTGTAGATGAGTGCTAGAGACTCTTCCTGCGATCCCCAACGTTCGTCCTCAGGAACTATCAGCCTGTCCCACATGGCATAGAGGACGCGAACGGCATTGTGTAGGCAGCGATAGTCGGAAGACGTCGTCTGTAGGATAGTCAGATTGTGGTGTCCAGAGGACCGAGTATGATACTCACAAGTGCGGATCCTTCGACTGCGCTGGGTGGTCCATCCGAACTGAAGACATTCGAAACATAACCCAGGAGCCCACTGGACTCTTGTGTCACTCTGTCGACGGGCTGCTCCTCTTCCTGGAACTGTTCGCCAGCAGCACGGGTCATACTCAGGAGCGTGAGGCGTTCCAGAGCATTGAGGAGCATCAAAAAATCGGCATCCGTTGCGTAAGAGATAATGTCGTCGCTACGAGGTCCTTCGGCGGATGCATCCAGGATCTCCGACAGCGCTAACCGCAACTGCCTGCAGACACAGTCTAAGAGTGGTGTGACAACCGCTCTGAGGGTTTCCTGGAAGAGAGGCACCGTCATCGTTATGAAGTCCAGCCAATGCTGTAGAAGTGATCGGTTTGCTGGGCTGGAGATGCCGTCCACGAGGGTCTGCACGAGCAGTGGATGAACGGCATGCGACTCCCTTCGCAATGCAGAAGCGCCATCTTGGAGACTGATTCCATCTGCAGCACGGTCAATATGAGCCGCAGATATCTGGACACGACCGTCAGAGCCTCTTGCAGAGGCCAAGATCACAGAATGAAGCAAGTGCAGCAATTTGTTCTGCAGGTCGAGGCGGCCCGTGTGAACGCAGAAGTACAGCTTCTGGACGACGGCGGACTCCAGCGACTGAAGGGCGATCGGATCGACCTCGCCACGCGCAACGACGGGTTGCAAAATATCTAAGGCCAAAGTCTGCGAGATGACGTGGAAAGGCTGCATGACGGGCACAAGTGATGGCTTAGGCTCAGACTGCAAAATCCTGGAGACAGTTGCGTTGAGCAGATAGCAGATATGTGACGCGCGACTGACCTTATGAGCAGTTGTGAGACGATGATATCCATGTACGTGGCCTCGGGGAACATAGCACCAACTGCAACGTGTCAGCTCAATAGCAAGAGCTAGGCTCAAGGATACGACATACCTGATTGCAAGCGCTGCAAGAGACCACTATATAGCGTACGGCTGACAGGAGTGCTTCGAGCGACCTTCGTGAATCCCTGACCGCCGAATTTGACGACAGACAATAACGTTTCCAGGAGGTAGTTGACGTAGCGCTGATCGAATTGTCGTTCGTATGTGAAACCCTGCAGCTGTTTGCCCTTGAGCTCCGTCCTGGATGGAGTATACCGAATTGTAGGGTCGAGTAGATCGAACAAAATGGGGTCTAGGACACTGAATAGACTTGAGATTCTGGTATATGACCAGTCTGAATGGTGCTTACCGGAGGTACGATTTGAGGCTACATCGCATCCATGTCTCTCCTATTCGGCGCAATCTGGGATCATCACTTCGTAAGGTTTCCAGCACGCTCATCATTGGAATCTTGAAGTGAACACCCGGGAGTAAGCTATCCTCTGCACGACCGTCAACCCGAGCCATGGTAGTTTCACTGTTTGAGCAAACACACCACAAAGCCTCCACAAGACGCCAAACGCCTCGCATGCGCGCTGAAAGTCTGCAGGTTGTCGAGAGGCAAGACTGCCCGAGATTACGGCTTCCACGTGATGTTTGCTAAGCTTCTGTAAGGACCAGACGAGGTTGACCGCACGCATGTGGTAGGCAGAATAGGAAGGTCGTAAATATCTTAACAACTGAACCAAGCTTGAGTACAACTTCGATTGGTACTAAGAATGTGTGAACCTACCACTCTGGTCAGCGGAACGACAGATGTCCGCTTGTCCAGATCCAAGCCAGGTTGTAAGCGCTTCTTATGGTGAATTTTGGTCGCTGCTGCAATGAAGCGATCCACGGTCACAAATGCCACGTCCTGGATCAACAATTCTAAGCTTCACCATGTCTCCACGATTGGACGTTACTCACCCTCTGTTCCAAGCAATCCAGCAAGGTCGACGTCCAGCTGACGGGTTCCCAGTTGATAGTCAGAGAGCTGTCGGCTTCGTCATCCAGCCGGGTGACAAGCATGTCAAGAAGAGACAATGAATGAAGGAGTACATCACGTTTCGAACGGGCAATCTTGGCGTCTCCCTCTCCATCTCCTTGTCCTTGTAGCAAAGCTTTGGCAGCCGTATGACTGAGACTCAGCGCATCCTCCAGAGAGATGATGAACGGGACGGCCACGGAGCGTTTCATCGTCAAGACATGGTCAGTCCTGATGCCATAGAATGCACATGCGAGGGCCACCGCATTGGGCTGTGTGATAAAAGACTCCTTCCCACCAGGCAAATCTGGTCGCGATTTCAGCGCGCCTGGTGGTAGCCGTGTCAATATCTCTGGTAGGAGAGACAGTGCTTCGAGAGCCGCTGGGAACACATTGGTATCATCCCAGCTGAAAGTCTGTGCGGGGTAATGTCAAAGCACGTTGACGGAGTGAGGTTAACAATCATGACCTACAGTGAGAACGCCAGTGATAGCGTTGAGAACGATCGGCAGATGTACGGTCTCAATCTCCTCATCGTGAGTATGGAACGTTTGCAGAAGATACCTGACCATGGCGCAGCCCTGATGGTTCCAGCGTCAAGACATAGGTTAGCGAAGCTTATGATGTTGCGTACCTCTCGAGGACCTTGCTTGCGGTTCAAGTCAGCCAGTAACACACCCAGCAGACGGCTCCACAGAGCGTGAGGTTCGACAGCCTCATACAAGGTACTTCCGGTCATCGATAACTAATTTGTAAACGTCAGGACAGGGATAACATGCCAGAGATGAAGAAGGCGAACATCGTCACCATCGTTCGGGCCGGACTCGAGGAGCTCCCGGAGACTCTTGAATGCATCGTACACCAAGACTTCGGTTAACGGAATGCCGATTTCATACTTGTCCAATAATGAGACGAAAATCTTGAACGGCCTAGATTGTGAGTACTCTGGAGACGGATGGTACATTTCATCCTATGTCAAAGTCAGCAATCTTCTTTGATGAGGCATATCTACTACAAGAGCTTTACCCGAAGAGTGGTTCTCAGCAGCTCCAGAGAGTGTGCCTTGTAGTAATCTATCTGTGCTTGACCACTTTCTGCGGAACCCAACAACCATGCATACAGGCGGCGGTTCAAGGCGAGATCGCGGCGCAACACGACACTTGTAGCTGCTCGCATGAGTATGGCACGATCGTCAGATTGTGCCTTCTTCACAGCCACGCCGTCGATACGCAGTGACTGTAAGAGGATGTCCAGAGCTGCACGGCGCACCAGCAGATCATCGTCCTCCAATGCAGCCGAGAATGCTCTGATCATCAGTCCAATGTCGTCACCGACTATGGGCGTGATGTCTATGAACGTATATGAATGCAGAGAAACAGTGATACTAGCTCAATGCTTACCTTCCTCCGCCTTGAAAGGAGGCAACCTCCGCGAGAGGTATGTCAGGGCCGTCCCTCTTGCTGGCGGGGTGGTGAGGATGACAAGCCAAATGTTCTGAAAGAAGAAGGCTTGCGATATTGTGCCGGCTAGACGATCAAGGAGCGCTAGGACCTGTGCGGACACTCAGAAGGTACGTCTTGACATTGATAGGCGGAATGTACCTTCTCAAAGTACTCTCCGGTCTCTTCTTCCAGCCCAGGAAGCAATGCCAGTATGAACGACTTCATGATCGGGCGCAGGCCCGCTTGCAAGGGTAGGTAGTGGGTGTCGAACAAATTCAGAACGGTGGGCTGAGAGCTATCGTTTGAGCAACCTTGACCAGATGGAAGCGAATGCGCTACGCACCTTCACGGCAGTTGATGCATACTCGAAGAACGGGAACAAGCCCGACGACCATAGTGCTAGATCTCGCTGCAACCCTTCGGACTGCCCTACATCCATGAGAGACTGCATGGTAGGTGGTTAAAACTGCGACATACACCGAGGACCGCGAATATGTGAGAATACACGTCTAGAGCGCGTTGGTGGACGCCGTTGGGTAGGGCGGGGTTCAGACATTGAGACAGTCGTTTGGCCACGATCAGCTTGCGCGGAATTTCCTTGAATTGCTGATATGATTGTAGGGTCTAGTGCAGTTGTCAGCTGTGACGGCTTCCTTCGTGCGCTCCCCTGCCGCAGTGACTCGCCTTGAGTAGTTGCTTCAAAAACGCGATGAAGTCCGCCCATTCATGTACGCTCTCGAAGGAATTCAGACACTTCTCCACCTGCTGAGTGTACTTCTTGTATTTAGGGTCTGATGCGTAGGATGGCGGCGTGGAAACTGGCCCGACAAAGTTGAAATAACTCGATGATTGGGCATTCGCCAGGAAGCTGACTTACTGCCGTCACCTCCGCGCACCGCGTGCCATGGCGGTCCTCGCTTGTGAGGGTCTGCACTAGCTACCCTCGGCGAACTGGCGGCGGACATGCGGAGCGCAAGAAGATCCCTTTCTTTGTGCAGAAGCTAGTCCGATGTGTCGAATGGGTCAAGCTAGGGAAACGCGGGAGGTACTGTACGGCGTACGCAAGTGACGCAGTGTGCACGCCTCAGAGGACGCTTGGCGCGCGATGTGTCGACGCGGGCGCTTCATGAGCCCGAACATACATGTACTCATGATGTACATACGCATTGTTACACAGTTTACATCTTATTGTACTACGTACAAACCATGTTTATAGTAAATCAATACGGGGTAAGCATCCGAAATGACACGCAAGCAAATAACCCGACCTATTGCGGCGCTGGAGGAGCAGAGACAACCACAGGTGGCGTCTCGACTGACGGCGTACCAGGACCGCTCGCACGTTTCCTGGCCAACTGAGCTGAGAGTGTGTCTGGGAAAGCTGACCCAGCCCTGGACGAATCATGCAGCATCCTTCCACCCCGTCCTCTTCCCCTTCCAGTACCCGAAACCGAAGGTAATTTCGGTAGCGTGAGGCCGGGCGTGAACGTACCATCCCCTACAGAGCTCTGAGCAGCGGCCTGAGAGGCTGCGAGAGCAGTGGCGAACTCGGACTCTTTCTCACCAACCCAACTCTTCACAAACCAACGGCCGCCTGCAATACCACGGACTTCTCGGTTCACCTGTCGCCATCGCCGGACAGGTCTCCCACTTCTGTCGAGGGGAATCACAGGCGCGAAACCCGTGCCTATCTTGGGAGGAGGCTGCACAGGGAAAGGCCTAGACGGCAGAGGGTAAACAGGAAAGGGGACGCCATCGAGTGGTGCTTCATCCATCGCAACAGGAGGAGCAAGGAGGGATGATAATGGGATGTCTGGTTCTGGTGAACCATCGTGGGGCGCGGGGGATGAAGGCGCAGTTCCAGCGTATGCTGTGAAATGCATTAGACAAGTGGCCGACTGCGGTAGCAATCGTTATTACCTTCGCTGACGCTATCCGCGTCATCTTTGGCCAGCGACACAGCGCCCTTACCAGCCCTAGACGTTGGAGTAACCTCGTAAGCTTACGAGACCTTATATGCGTCGGCAGACAGGACACGCACTTGGATGATTTCTTGCGAATAGCACGCTGGGCCGTAGCACCCTTGGGTGGGCCCGGCTTCTTCCTGGCTGGCAACCCAGGGACAGATTGAGTGAGCGGTCTTTCTGCCGCTATGGCGTCCCAAACTTCTGCTCGAGGCTCCTGGGCTGAGATTGACTCGGAAGGCACGGTTTCAAAAACCTCCACTGCAAGTCCAGATGCCGCTGCTGCAGCGCCTCTACCACCGCGCCCTCTTCTACCACCTCCGCGTCCACGTGAACCACGCTTTGCGGGGGAGCCTCTAGCGGCAGGCGCCACCGGAGGTGGTATAGAAGGAGTTGGTTTGGGTACCTCGTCGTCATCGTCGTCTATAAGCTGATCCTCTTCGTCGTCTTCTTCATCGTCTTCGTCGTCATCACTGTCTGCCCGCGCATGCTTGCTTGAGGTCGACCCGGCCTTGGAACTTTGTCCCTTTTCGCTGACAAGAAGTTTCAGCCTGACTTTAGGAGGTGCTGGTTGGGGTTCTGGACTGTTATCCTCCCTCAAAGTCGAAATTTGAGGGGCATCCATGTCGACGTCTTCTGTCATTGTGCACACAGGTGAGTTAAGAAGCTAGGAAGAGTTCGGGAAGCCTATAACAGAAGGGGTCAGTTATAACGCAGGCCACAGGAACGCTGTACAATTGCCTTTGCAATTAGCAGTGCGAGGTCCAGGCTCAACCAAGGGGCAATAGAAGATCGCAAGGACACCCCAGGGTAGTGTAGATGGTGGCTGGTGTAAGGAGTTCTGCGTCCGTCGGGAATGAAGTGATGTGTGGGACTTTGTTTCCTCAAGTCGTGTTTTGAAAGGTCAAGAATGCGCCAGAGGCAGGATGCACAAGACGAATGCAGGGGACGGAGGTGAGAGGTGACCCTGACCTTCTCCGAGTCCAGTGGTAGAAGCGCGTCGCGCGACGGGACGGTGTCGTGGGTCTCACTCACTCACTCGGGCTCTTGCCCCGGACACCTCTTGCCCACAAGGCGGGAGGATTACATTACGTAAGCACTCATCCTGTTCTTTCCGTCCCCCGACGTCTGCTCCAGGCAAGCAACGCTCACGGGCACAACGTCTTTCGCTGTCCTATCTGGTAGGTCAACTGTAGCCGCATGCACGCTGTATGCTGAGGGATACACTCCGTTATGCTTGTTATCTCCGCTTGCTCAGGTATATCTCTTCTGCTTCGATACTCGGTCATTGCGGTCGGAATGGCTTCAACTACGGTCAACGTATGTCATATGGAGCACACACTATGAAAGTCAACTGTGCTCACTCTATCCAGGTTGTGAGATATACTGCTCTGCTTGGTGGTGTCTTCTACGGCATCGTACACCGTCGTTCACTACAAAAAGCACATGACGCCGAGGTCAAGCAGCATGCGATCCATGAGCGCGAGCATCTGATCGCCGAGGCTAAGGAGGCATGGAAAAAGAAGCAGGAGAGCAGCAAGGATGGTGGTGAGTTGATTTGCTCTTGTGTGCATCTCCCAGTCGAGCCTTCCTCTCCCTCCCATATACTTTTGATCTTGCATTCCACATTGCGGCTATTATTCCGGGTCGACGGCCCTTCCGCTGGTGACGGCTGCTGACCTGCCTTGTTCCTAGTCGTTACTGACCCTGAGGATCCTCGTTTCGATCTGGAGAAGCTCATCGCGAAGTGGGAAGCGGACTCGCAGTGACGTGGACACACTCTCGCTCGCTGTACCCTATCTTAGAATGCAGGCCTATTCCGCATAGCCCTCTGCGTCAGAAACGCGACCGTGAAGGTTCCACACTCAGTCTTCGTCGTCGCGCAGACGAGTCGCCGTGGCGATGTCGTGAAAACCATAACCATGGGCCTGCCGGATTACGCCGGTTCACTAGTACTTTGTCGACTGAGCTGCTGAATGAGTATTGTGCTCGTTGCTTTTTCACGCCTGATCTTGTTCACCTCGCCGTGCCTTATCATCGCATCCCTGCAGAGTGGTTTGGAAGCGGGTTTGTAGCATCTCGGAGACTCATACAGTAGTTCGGACGTGACGCTACTGATTCTGAAATGTGAAGCGGCCGTGAGGTAGTCGTGACATGGTCGCGTTCGTGACGCGACGCGAAGCCCCGCGGCCGTCTTTGCGCCTAGGATGTCTCGCTTCTTGTCTCTCCTCAGCCACTCGTGAATTCCTAGCGTATCTAGCTCGCTGCCTTCCCTTGAGTATCTTCCCGTGTCTGAATCTGTGCACTTCTTAGTGTCGTAGTTTCCATCATAGTTATGAAGCCACCTATGCAGGAAGAGATGGAGGACGACCTCGCCGCAGAAGAGGAGAACAAGTTGATCAACGAGGTACGCCCGGACAACTCTGGTCGATGCTGTTACATCTGAATGCTAATGATTCTTGTGATGTTAGGAGTATAAAACCTGGTAGGAATGACGTGTACTGGAGGAAGTGGTCGTTCACCTTCGGTCCACAGGAAGAAGAATGCACCATATCTGTACGATGTTGTGATCACGCATGCGCTTGACTGGCCAAGTCTGACGTGCCAGTGGTTCCCGGACAAAGAAACGTGCGTGTCTATTGAGCTTCGCCACGGCGATTATCGCTCACTTCCGTGTAGGCCCGCGAACAAACCCTACACCGTCCACCGTCTGCTGCTGGGCACACATACCTCCGGCCAAGCCCAGGACTATCTTCAGATAGCTACCGTACACCTCCCGAAGCGCGACGACAGTAGCTCCGCAGACAGGCTCGACCGTGCCGACTATGACGACGAGCGGGGCGAGCTCGGTGGTCATTCTCTCCCTCCCCAGCCTCGCATTCAGATCATTCAGAAGATCAACCACGAAGGAGAAGTGAACAGAGCGCGTTACATGCCTCAGAACCCCGACCTCATTGCTACGAAAGCCGTATCGGGCGAGATATTCATCTTTGACAGGACGAAACACTCCAGTGAACCCGAGCGTGGCGGCGTCTGCAAGCCGGATATCCGGCTGGTCGGCCAGTCGAAGGAAGGGTAAGCCGTTAACCCTCTGCCAGCGAGCTCTGTCACTGAGGAACACAGATATGGGCTAGCGTGGAATCCGTTAAAGAGTGGACATGTCTTGGGCGCGTCGGAAGATACGACAGTTTGTCACTGGTATAAGCGCTCCTACGCATTCATCTCATATACAAGCACTCATCACGTCGTATCAGGGACATCAATTCCTACTCGAAAACAAAGAATGTCATTGAGCCCACAGGTGTCTTCAGGGGTCATACATCTGTTGTTGGGGTAGGTTACTTTATAGACTTGATGTATCTGACCCTTGGTGACCCTTCTACAGGATGTAGACTGGCACGCGACAGAAGATTACACGTTTGCGAGCGTCGGTGACGATAAGATGCTGATGCTGTACGTCGTGCGTTTGGAGCTTGTCGCGTATCTGTATTCACATCTGGATAGTTGGGACACTCGCGATGCAACGAAGCCCGCCGCTCAGTTGCAGGCGCATGACCGCGAGATCCTCGCGGTGGCATTCACTCCCAACGTTGACTTCCCTCACCTCATCCTCACAGGCAGCTCTGACAAGGTGAGCAATTCTTCTCGTGCTATCGTTTCCCTGCTTGATTGCCTTCGTAGACAATACACCTGCGCGATAGGCGTAAGCTGGACACGCCTGTACACATCTTTGAGGCGCACACGGACGAGGTTCTTCACGTTGCATGGTCGCCCCACAACCCAACTGTCTTCGCATCTGCGTCTAGCGACAGACGAATCAACATCTGGGACATCTCTCAGATTGGTGTTGAGCAGACTCCTGACGACCAGGAAGACGGTCCTCCAGAGTTGCTATTCGTCCATGGAGGTAGGCATTATGCACTATGTTGTGGAGTTTCATTGCTTACATTCTCGCTAGGCCACACCGCTCGCCCAACCGACTTCTGCTGGGCACCTGGCGAGGCGGAGAGCTGGACGGCAGGCAGTACCTCGGAAGATAACATCGTCATGATCTGGCAGCCCACCATGCGGATATGGGCCGGAGATGAAGTCAAGATTGATGAAAAAGAGCTGGAAGGAGAGGCCATGGAGGGGATTGAAATGATTGATAACGAGGCGGACGATGGTGCCGGGCCAGCTACAGCGTAACACACGGTTCGCGAGTGGCTTTGAATTGTGCTTACCGGTGCTGGGTTGAGGTGTATTGTAAAGCTGAAAGACGTCTTTTCGGCCTCACTTTAACCTCGGGATGGTCTTCATTGGCTACCTCCCCTCGCACTTGCAGGCGTCGCGTTCACATGGTGCTTCAGGGGCCGGCAATGATTGAGCATCATAAGTTACAGAGAAGTGAGTGTTGTACAACGAGCATAGCTCGTGCAGGAACCAGAAAGGGCTGTCCATAACGCCGGGATCACAGGAAGAATAGACGCAGGATCTCGAAGATGACTACAATATAGCTCTAGGTCAATGAGCGAGACATGCTAATGATTGGGACCGCACCTCCACCCACTACAACGAATAGAATGATGCCCAGAGCCCACAGGCTGACTGGACTGCGTTTGGAAAGTCGCTCCTGGCGTGAAGGCTTGATAGGGTTCTTGCCCGCGCGAGCCTTCTCCGCAAACTGGTTGTTCCTCCGCCGAAGCTCGAACTCGGTAGGCTATATTATGCAGCATGACAGACGTCAACTACGTGCCGCAGGCAGACAGACGAGCGGCACACAAACCATGTTTTCTTCAACGGATGGCAAGGGATGAAGATGAGAGAAGTTGATAGACTAAGGAGCGACTGAATGTGTACGCGAGGGGTATATATGAATGTGTCAGGCTTGAAACGCCACGTATCCGTGAGGGCGGACGCACCGGGGCGACGCGATGTTTGGCTGTGTATACCAAGACCTTCCGGTTCTAACATGCGCAAACAACGTCTCTTGCTCTTGGCAAACTTGCCAATCCCCGATCACGGGACTCTGCACCATGGCAAAAGGCGGCAAGAAAACCTCGCTCAAGGCAGCGCTCGCGTCACATCAGACACGTCTTAAGAAGAAGCAGGAGGTCGCTCATGCTGCCCAACATGCTGATCGGCAGAAGGCTACCGCGCAGACCAAAGCGAAAGGGAAGGCCCCCATGCGACCCACTGTTCCCTTCGTGCCCACAGACAATATACTGCTCATAGGCGAAGGCAATTTCTCCTTCGCTCATGCTCTCGCAGTCTTTCCTCCCGAAGGTCTGGAGTTCCTCCCCCCATCCAACATCACTGCTACAGCATACGACACCGAGGAGGAATGCTATTCGAAGTACCCTGAGGCACGCGAGATTGTCACAGCGCTTCGTGAGAAGGGCGTTGAAGTGCTCTTCCACGTCGATGCCACTAAATTAGAAAAGTGCGTTGCTTTGAGAGGGCGAAGATTCGACCGGATCGTATGGAATTTTCCGCACGCAGGTCAGTGATCTCACATACTGTCTGATTTACGACAAGTTCATGCTATATTTCTGTCCCGTTAGGCAAAGGCATCGCCGACCAGGACCGTAACATTCTCTCTAACCAGATGCTTCTCCTTGCTTTTCTTCGATCTGCAGCCCCGTTCCTTGTACCAGGGGCTGTGCCTTCGGTACATAAGCCTCTCAAGCGCAAAAGGAATCCCGACGACGACGACGAAGAGGATGACGCCGGACATAGTCCGTCTCACGACGCAAGCGTTCCCAGGAAAACAAGAGGGACCGTTCTCGTGACGTTACGGAATGTACCTCCATATACCCTCTGGTATATACGCCTCTAGTGAGGACTCGTGCTTTGATTGAGACGTGACTGATGGACTTCCTCGATAGGGATCTCCCAAGGCTAGCCAAGAGCCCACCACCGCCTACATTGACCGGCCAGGCGCCGAACCCGAAGTACACCCTCCTTCGCTCGTTTGTGTTCCACCGCACAGCCTGGAAGGGATATGAACACAGGATGACTAAAGGCGAACGAGCTCATGGACAAGGGAAGACAGGTGAAGGAGGAGAGGATCGGACTTGGGAGTTCTGTTTGCAAGATTGATTTTCATTCTCACTCGCGACATACTGTACGATCTGCTAGTTTTCTTGAGACCTCTTGAACAAACATCGCGACTCCCGGGTCCAGCTAAAACTACGAAGCTCACTGAGCTCATGCACATTGCACATGCTTTAGTAGACCCTAACCTCAAATTCGGTGTTGAGCGGCTCAGAGCAGGTCAAAGCGCTAATCCACCGTCAACTGACCATGTTTCGGCTAAGTTGGCGACAGACCGCCCGGCCGCTGATATTTCACAGCGATTCCATGAGCCCATCCTGGGCCGTTACCTGTCGCCTTGGGCGCCCAGTACATAGGACGTCTTTACCCAATACCACCCCCTCACTGTCTGTGTTATACAACCGTTATGGCACTGCAGCCCCCTCCTCACTCGGATGAGATCAAGGTCTCCTTTCCGCAGGAGCATGTAATGCTCTTGACCTTCAACCGGCCGAAATCTCTGAATGCAGTTACCCCTACTATGACAGAGGATATCAAGAAAGTCCTCGACTGGTTTGACGATGAGCCTGGCCTATGGTAGTTGTACTTTTGCGTCGTTCTGTACGAGTGCTGATTGGCATGTTTTGTCATGCAGGATTGTGGTCATAACTGGCGAAGGCCGTGCGTTCTGCGCGGGTGCTGACCTCGTCGAGTGAGTACCGTACACCAAAATCGCCCTGCGTCTCACTGAACTCCAATCAACTCTGCCCTTAAGGTGGAACAAGCGGCAAGCTAGCGGTGGCGCTGAAGAGGACCAGAAACGCCTCATCCGTGATGTAGACGGGTTCGCCTCCATCTCGAGGCGCTATTCGTCCTCTAAGCCTATGATCGCTGCCGTCAATGGTGGCGCGTACGGGGGCGGACTCGAGATAATCCTCAATTGTGACCTCGTCATCGCCAGCGAGGACGCCATGCTTGCGCTGCCCGAGGTGAAGCGAGGCGTCGTCGCTGTCCAAGGAGGTGAGCGTTATTCGCTTCGGGCTGTGCATTTACTGGAGCGTTGCTTTCAGGCATGCCGAGGCTTGCGAGGATAGCTGGACATCAGGTATGCTTTGCGGCAGATCTGATGTGAAGACCATGTCTCATATCTGGCGCAGCTAGCTAGCGAGTTACTGCTCCTGGGTAAACCTATCACTGCGAAGGATGCTGCCACCCGCTTTGGCTTGTATGTAGACAGCCTTTCATCGCTGGCTTGCATCACTCATAATTTCTATATCAGCGTCAACAAGGTCGTCCCGAAGACCGAAGTGCTTTCTACTGCATTGGCCTGGGCTGCTGAGATCACGGGGAACAGTCCCGATGCCGTCCAGAGCACGAAACGCGCTCTTCTCCTGGCAGGCAGACATGGCAGCGTAGAGGACGCTGTGATTGCGCACGTGAACTCGAAAGAGAGCAAGAGAGCGTTCACCAGCGAGAATATCCAGGTACGTAATCATGATTTCAAGGGGGCGAGCGATTGCTACTAATTCTGCACATTCGACGCAGGAGGGCTTGAGGGCGTTCACGGAGGTAAGTAGTTCGACCGAGGGTATATCTGTAGAACTTTGCCTGAATGCCTCCTTTAGAAACGTAAGCCTGTTTGGAAGAATCCCGCAAAGCTCTGAAGGATTTGGAGTAGTGTCCGACTCGTACCATCACACAATTCTAGGCCTCGCTTTCGCTGCTCCATGCACTCTGTATAATCAACTGTTACCGTGCAATAGGATGGATAGGATATTCACGCTGGCTTGTGACTTCACATAGGGTACTACTCTAGTTAGTCACAGTAACCCAAACGTTGCAGATCTGGTCTGTGGTCAGAGCCACAGCTTGCGCCTGTCGCATATAGTAGACGGGCGCTCAACGTTTTCCGACTTGTGCGCTTGCCACACACATAGCACCTGCTTAGAATTCTACCTCGACTGCGACCCATGGAACCATCCGCTTCGTGCTCATCTACGCCTGACTCTGACTTGCCGACGTATGAGCGTTGGAGACGAAAGTTCTCTTCGATGACCGGGCTTGGTAGAACCGCGGAGGAACGTGCAGCGGACTTGGAAAGGGCCAAACACGAAGCATGCGAGAAGTGGAAAGCACAACTCTTGACATACAGTCAGTATTAGTGGGTTGACCATCACGACAATATCATTGTCACCATGCTAATAGCCTGCAGGTCCCTCCGTAGTCTTCATGTTAAAGCACCTCAAGCTACATGGCGCGGACATATCCCCCAACGACATCATATGCGGGCCCTGCGGTAAGGATCTGTCTGGGGGATTCAGTCCTGAGGCGGGAGCGGTGTTACTTTGCCAAGGGATGTTCATGAGCAAAGGGCACATGGAGGACACAATTGTGCATGAGCTGGTACATATGTATGACCATGTGAAGTTCAAAGTGGACTGGAACAATCTGCGACATCACGCGTGCAGCGAGGTATGTGAACCGTTTCCTCGACCCATCCTTACGTGTTATGGGCCCCGTATTTGTGACGCTGACCACGCGTTGCGTTGTGAAGATCCGTGCCAACAGCTTGAGCGGCGATTGTAGATGGGGTCGCGAGGTGCGGCGAGGATTTATCGCGTTCTCGAAGCAGCACCAGGTGCGTTCTTCGGCCACCAGCCGTTCCTTGTGAAGCTAACCCGACACGCGGCGTTCTCACCGTAGGAATGCGTGCGGCGGCGTGCCGTGTTGTCCGTCAGCGCCAACTCGGCGTGTCCGGACCAAGCTACTGCGGAGCGAGTAGTCAACGAGGTTTGGGAGAGCTGTTTCAACGACACTCGACCGTTCGACGAGGTAATCCAGTGCAATCTCTCCGATCGAGGTCGCGTTGCTGACAGTTTATCGACAGATTTACTAGTAGCGTGCTGCGGCCTAGAGGTGATGTTTGCCCGCTGCAACGCACGTATATATGATGGCATATGCCGTGATGATGGGTGTGCGCTGGCAGTGCCTGAGAACAACGGGAAGCTAATCCCAGCAGCGTCTCATGGCGAAGTGCAGCGTTAGCCGCGGGAGATCTAGGCTTCGTGTGGGAACTGCCGTCGAAATATCCGCTGACGAGGTTTCGTAGAATACATGAAACGATTAACCGATTGTGTATGTGAGACGACGATGGCATGGAATGTGCACTCTCTGGCAGCTGAGCATGATGGTGTACGACCTTGTACGACTCAAGCGTGCGGTTGAGTCGAGGGCAGGCATGCAAGAGGCAGAAATAGGCTTGTTATTCTTGGCTGAGTGCGCCTGGCCAATCGCCGTCCTTACTTGTCGCGCGTCTCACGAAGGTTCTCGGGGCAACCGTGAGAACTCCGTCTCGTACAAAAGTCCAGCCTCCCGTCGCCCCCTCCTCTCCGACGCCCTTGTCGAACTCTCCCTCGTTCCCTTCGACCAGCTCCCTCGTTCTCCTCCTTCCCAAAAGCTGCAACAGAGGCCTCCAATCATGCTCGCCCAGCTCAGGTGCGTACCTTGCAAGTCGGTTCAGAGACTGTGCAGAGGAAGTCTGAAGCGTTCGACTGTGTCTCAGTGTTCTTGCCCTCGCCCTCGCCCCCTTGGCTTCGGCTCTCACTCTCCAGATCCCTGTCGACTGGCACTCCAGCTCGCAGGTTAACGTCAGCTGGGCCAACACGCCCACGGACCCTCCGTTCTCTCTCCAGCTTGTGAACACGAACGAGTTCCACGATACCTTTGCGATCGCGAACAACCTCAACCCCAGCGCCGACTTCGCGTCGTTCCAGCTCGGTGTCATCCCTGAAGGGTACGTCCTCATTCCCTCGTGCTGATCGTGGAGTGGCCTGGCTTACACGTCCCAACAGGCAATATACCCTCCGTGCCATCAACGTAACGTAAGTAGATTTCTGCGAACTGTTTGTAAAGACCTCCTGACCCCCGTTCGTCCCAGTAACGCCGGCCAGATCTACGATGAGACGCCCTCCTTCACCATCCAGGCCCCTCTCTCGACCTCGTCTTCCTCCAGCGCGACCTCGTCCGCCGCCGCCTCCTCCTCTGGATCGGCCACGGCGTCCGTGACTGGGTAGGCCTTAAACTACAAATCTTCCGGTTTCCCTCTGCTCATATCGAAATGCTGTCAGGTCGAACACTCTCACCGTCCCCGCTTCCTCCTCAACGAGCGGGTTCGGCGTGACTGTCTCCGCAACGTCGACTCCCTCGGGTTCTGGCTCGTCTGGCTCGAGCACGGCATCGGCCACTGACTCGTCTGGCTCGGTCGTCCCCTCGAGCTTCAACGGCAACAACGGTGCGGCGTCTCTCCCTCGCCTCACTCCTTGGGCGGTTGCTGCTCTCGGTGTTGTCGCTGGCGCCGCCGCTGTCCTCTAAACCTTTTGAGTCCCGTGTACACGGCGCATGCTATAACTGTGGCGGAGGCGATCTGCGATTTCGAGTATCAGGACTTCCTATTCTCATGGTCCATTGTTTTCGTTACGTCGCTCTTTTCTTCCTTCAAGCCCAATCATGGACTGGTTTCGCAGAGTACTATCTCAGTAATACCGTCATGTCATGGACTCTGCTCCTCTTCCACAACATGGACTTCTGAACATTGCTCTCGATTACGCAGCCATCTATGCTCGCTCTCGAGTTGCTGTTCTACTACACACATACGCTCGATACCCCCACCCGTCACCGCGTTGGCTTTCGCTGTGTTCAAAACAAGGTGCATCGCATTGAAGCAGGATTTGGTATCAATATCGTACAGGTGGTCGTAAATCCGTGAGAGATCTGCAGGCATGTTTCCCCCCTACTAGGCAGACACAGATGCTTGCAACACTACGATGCTAGTCTCGCAGCCCGATATAACGAGCGACGTCGCCGCGTCGCCAACAGTCTTCCTCACCTCGCTCGCCACGTTGCCATGCTCCTCCATGATGCTCTTAAGCTCGGTATGATAATCCTCGGCCGCGAGCCTTCGCGAACGTCCCGTCAGGACGAGCAGCCGGCTCTGCTCCGCCTGCGCGGATTGAGACATACGCCGGGCCGTGTCGATTATATACCGCAGGGGCGTGGCGGTGGCGGCTTCGGTGACCACCACGCGGGAGAGAGCGGCCGCGAGGGAGGGATCGGCGGAGGTGTCGTGGCGTGTGTAGCGCGCCCACGCGATGGTGTCCGCCGTCTCAGACTGGAGCCGAGTCTGGGTCGTTGGAGCCGCGTAGACGGTGTCAGGGAACAGCTGCATGCGAGCTCGCGGTGTCAGTATCCGTACCTGCCAGACATTACGCATTCGTGAACCGGCTCGGACGCACCGTAACATGGTGGATGGTACCGTCGGCGGATGGCTGCTCGTCGATGTCCGCCTTGTCCGTCGAGCCGCTCTCGCGGAGCTGCAGGTCGTGCTTTGTCAACCGTACCACCGTCGCGCTCACCCTCGGGTTCGCACACAGCTGCACCGCGACTTCGAGCGCGAGACGGTCGTCGGGACCGCCGAAGAACGGCACAAACAGACGGCAGGTGCCGCAGGCCGGGAGCTGGTCGCCCTCAGACATGTGCCTGTCTACGAAGAGCGCGACGTCGGTCTTGGCGGACGCGAACAGGTTCCGGACGAATTGCGAGTGCAAAACAGAGGTGTTGGAGTTCTCCGGTGCAGACGAGCGGAAGAGGCTCTCCAACGGGTTTTGGAGCTGCGTGATCCGCTGGGAGGCAGGGTTTGGACTGTTGCTAGGACTGCTGTTCCCCGCGCTGCTGCTCGCTTCGGTGCCCTTCTGCGAGGCAGCATCTCCGGCGTAGAGAGGAGGAAGCCACGGCACCAGGATGAGCTGAGAGTGTTGGCGCTCTGCGTGCTCTGTCACGCTGGAACCGAGGTCGTCGAATGAGACTACGGCAAGCGAGTTGTTGACGCGGACGCCGTTCAGGGCGCCGAACGCGCCGAAGATGTTCAATAGCGGATCTTTGGCGGAGAGAGACTCCGCCACTGAGGACTTCATGACATCTGAGGTACGTTCTGACAGTTCGATAAGACGGATAGCATCAACGGCAACGGTTGGATGGGCTGTATGGATCGCCGTAGAGCCAGAGGCCTTCAAGTTCTCTGACGAGTCGGCTGCAGGAGCTTGCTCCGTATACGCCGGCGGCGGCAGCGACGGAAGGACGAGCTGGGTGATTGCCATCATGCCAGGCAAGTGCTCCAATTTGTCTAGTACGACCGTAAAGTGCGTCTTCTGCACGACTTCGCGGCCTTGGCTGAATCCTTCAAAGCGTTGCGCCGCGCCCTCTGTTCCCGGAGCAGAGGATGATGTGCCGTCCGTTGCAGTGACGCGCTTTCGGTACTTCGGAGGGTATAGGAGCGTGACGGCGGGAGTCGTCATGAAAGTGAGTACAAGCGCCTCCAGGACGAACATGGAGAAGACCCGTTGAGAGAGAATGCCAGCGGAGAGCGCGACGTTGAGCACGATCAGCTCAACGAGACTTATGGAAAGGAAGAACTCAGGTGATGGACACCGAACATAAAAGCAAAACGACGACTGACCCTTTGCAGCTCATCAAAGAACCGATCGTGGTGGACTCGCGCCACGTAAATCCAGCAAACCTTGATGCAAGAGAGCATGCGCCAAACTTGCCAGCGTAGTCCAGAGCGGCGATAGCAATGGTGAAGCCCCAGATTTTCCCTGCGAATTTTGTGAGAAAAGGAGTATGACAGACGAAGTCTGGACGCACCAGAATTTAACAACGTTAGGTCAGTAGAAAGCCCGGAGAGCGCAAAATACTACGTCGCGAGGATGAGTATGCAAACCAGATGCGAAATCATGATGCTCATACCAATGGTAAGAAGATGATGGTGACCATATCCTCGAGCTTCTCAGTGAGCGTAATCGTCAAGCCACCCTCGCGAGGTACAATAATGCCGACGAGGAAGGCACCGAAGATTGCATGTACCTGGGACACAGCAACGTGAGCGCTCGGATTAGTGTAAGAAACATCCAGGGCGTACCCCAATGATATCCGTGAAGAACGAAGAACCAAAAAGAAGGAGCATGGTCACGGTCATGAAGAGCATAGACGGTCCATTCTTCGTTGAGCCTGTACGACGCGCCAGCCAGAGCAAGGGCCGCTTGATGATGAAAATCAGCACTAGTGCCCAACCGATACAGACTAACAGCGTCCACAGTGCTGTCAAACCGGAGCCGGCATTGACGAGTGCGACGACGAGTGCAAGAAGCGTCCAGCCGATCAGGTCGGTGCCAACACCGGCTGAAAGGACGACAATGCCGACTGTCGTATCAAGAAGTTTCAGCTCCGTGAGAATGCGACATAGGACTGGGAAGGCGGTGATAGAGAAGGAGACGCCGTTGAAGAGCATGTACTGCGTGAACTTCACGTTCTTGTCGATGAACGTATGGTATATGGGCACGGAGATGGCGGTCCCGATACCTGTGTAGGATGACGATGTGAGTGCAACGTTGCATAGGATGAATGTTGCAGCAGTGCATACCGAACGGAATGCATACACCGGCAGCAGCGACGGTAAGAGCATAGCGGGCGTGACGCTTGATCATTGATGCATCTATTTCCATCCCTACCAAGAATAGGAAGAGACATAACCCTATGTTGGCCACAAGGTTCAGATAAGGCCGGGAGTCGCTGGGGAAGATGTGCTTGGTGAAGCCAGGAATGCGTCCGAAGGCAGTCGGACCTATGGACCCGAGCGGTGAGGGAGGGGTGCTGGCACAGGTGCGAGCGTGGCATACCTAGAATAATTCCTCCTAGGACTTCCGAAATGACCCTGGGTTGCCGCATCCTACGCAACACCAGAGAGAGCAGTTGTGAGATGAGGAGGATGACACCTGTGTGGAACGGTGAGCCTCACAAATGCTACTAGGGCATTATCACGCAAATCACTCACCAAGCTGCACGATCCATAGTCGTAGCGGGTCATTGGTATTGACCTTGGTCGGGTCTTGGCCAGTCAACAGGCCCCCCTGTAGGCGTCACAAAGGTATACTTCTCCGTCCTCAACGTTGGAATTTCGGTGCGGCTCACCTGGTCCGGAGCACTTCTTTTGGGGAGGGCACCTATAACCTCAAGGACCGCGTTGGAGAAGTCGCGCATCGTCGTGGATAGTGGCCAAGAGACGAGGACGCTAAAGTCTTGATGCGCACGGATGCTAAGATGGACTGCCCCTGAAGAAGCGCTAAACTAGGTCTGTCTTGTCGGACTGTAGCGCAGCCCTGCCACCGTGGGTTCCGACCCCTGTCGGCGGCTGACGATATTTGGCTAGAGGCTTCGAGACGGGTGCGCCTTGGTCCAGGCTGGAGCTGCTGTGTTGGCGGCAAGGCAGGAACGTTGAAGAGCGAGGGTTGAGGGCCGCAAGTTGCGCTGATATATACTCGTGATTCCAACTCGTTATGCGGCGCAGTTTACTTGGTATCTCTTACCTACTATAAACCACCTCGAGTCGACTTGTTGTTGCGTGATATACATATGTTCGAGCTTGATGATACCCATTACCACCGCCAGATCATGTTATGATGCATACTGTTAGCCAAGGGAGCGAACCTGAAACAGAGAGAGAGATTTATCACACGCTTCTTGCCCCTTGGGCGCTAGCTACAGAAGGTGTGCCTTGAATACAGCTGTTCTCCTATGCACCGCGGCCACTATGTATACGCATACAGTGTACATCGTCATGTACGTATTGAGATGCGCCGGAACACAGTCCCTGCGGCGCACAGGCTGTCTCAAGAGTCCGTGGAAGATGTAAACGAGCCCGCCCTGGGACGCTCCAAAACATACGGACGTGATATAGACGCTCGCAGCCGGGCTTTCATGCATCATGCATCATGTTCAGCACATACGTACGTACGAGTTGCGTGAAAAGACCGTTTTGATACGTATATGGAGATACGGCCTCAGACGGCGAAGGTAAACTTCTTTGACACAAACTCGTTCAAAGCGGCCGGGTTATGTAGGTATATTCGATGAAGCCGCATCAACAGCAGGTACACGGCGAGGTACGATGCGTACGACCCCATTCATGCCGGTGCCTCAGAATCTCAGAAAAGAATAATCCCAAACCCTAGTCTACAACCACGGATACAGACTTGTCCACGACGATCCGCATTTCTTGCCGCGCATCCGCGGTGGATGTTCCTTGACATGACCGCTTGGAGAACCAGTCACGCGAAAGCCCGATGGCTGCGCTTTTCCATGCCTGATAGCATTCCTGTAATGTCAGAATTGTGAGCGAATACGCAAACTTCGTAAACGCATGGCTGGACGTACAACCTTCGACCCGAAGTTCAACGCAGTGATGAGGGGCGCTGCTGAGGTGGTCAATACGGATCCAGAGGGCGAGACACGCTGCTAGTGATACCCACTGAGCGCTTGCAGCACCATGTAGGCGACGCGGAGAAAGTCTGACGCGACGTATGTGCGCAAGACGTTGAAGCTGTCTCATATCTTCATCAGTCAAGCGTCAGCGCGGGGTAACAGCAGGACACACGTACATGAGCAGGGTTGCCTGAAAGAGCGCGAATGAGGCGATGCGAGCGACCCGAGAGAGGCTGGGAGGGGGGAGGCGCTTGCAGAAGAGATGCTTCCTGGTCGTCAGGGTATGGATGACGGCGAACGCTGTCGTAACAGTGGGTCCTTTTGAGAGCCAATCCTCGGCTGAATGCACCAGCTGGAAACGTACCTGTGGTAGCCAGGGTAACGATTACAAGGATAGCTATGACGATTCTCGTGCCTGTGATGCTGAGGAAAGCCCGCTTCAGTATTATCGGACGTGCTTTAGCCATATCATGCTTACAGTGTGCGGTTCTGGAGGGTACATGTGAGATCGTTGGGCATGTGTCGAACGTCGCCTGGATGAGAGACTCCATATGCCCCAACACCCAACGAGAAGGGAAGAAAGGTCAGATAAGGCAATGCGACCAACTGCGTCTGCCGTCAGAACCCGATTGACCAAGCTTTCAGGGCGGCCCAGAACGCACCGTGATCTTGAGGTATCTGACTCGCGTAGTCTTCGAGGAGATGGTGTGGGACTCGGCCAAGTATTCGACCACTAGACACAAGGACACAACCGCGAACCTGTGCCCGTCAAGTCGATATGATGCATCATAAACGCCCTCATTCTGTTGGTACTCACGCGCAATGCAGGCCTTCTACCAAGGCTGCCTGGGTTGCGCATAGAGCAGCTGGGGGATTGGGATTATAAATCTGCCCCGCATACATCCTGATGGAGTCATTCTCAG
The DNA here is from genome assembly GCA_000765035.1 of Trametes cinnabarina. Classification (NCBI taxonomy): domain Eukaryota; kingdom Fungi; phylum Basidiomycota; class Agaricomycetes; order Polyporales; family Polyporaceae; genus Trametes; species Trametes cinnabarina. Next base: position 528,404 of record CCBP010000119.1, on the reverse strand, counting down.
TACCTGTGCGCGACACATTATCGGTGAATCCACCACTCACAAGAAATACTGTGGAACGGTAGCAGCAAGACATACGAGCAAAAGATTGAAGAGCACAGGGCTGCAGTGGTACACCACTCTGGAGAGCAAGAAAGTGGCAAGAAGAGCCACTAGCGCGAACTGTCCGATGGTATTGAGTGCAAAAGCTGCACTGATTAGCATTGCGGGCTGTCCGCCCAGGTTGATGTACATTTGATCACTGCCGAGCTCGTGTTCCGCAAACCCACGAGAAATAGACATGGACCAAGTCTTCGCGAGCAGAAGTTTGAATAGAAGACGTGTAAGCGTAAGGGACGTAAGTGACGCTGCCAGCAGCCCAAGACCGCCTGAGGGATACGAGGCTCTGAGTGGGGAACCAGCCTAGCAAGTAAGAAAGTGTGCAACGCGAAGGGGCTCCCTAGTTTTAAAGAGAGCCCTGAGTGCCGGCTGAGAGCTAGGCGACGACGGCAGAAGAGCAGCCGTATCTTCAGTGCGACCGTCATGTGCGACATACGGGATGGCAGTCGTGGGCATAGCTGTCCTGAGACGGGAACTCGATGCGAGTCTGCAGGACGTATTATGACAGAGAACATCTCGTTGTGCAGGAGAGGACGTAAGGGAATAGGCAATGCATGGCTTGACGTCGGTTGTCAGCCATCTACAGGTCAACGTAGAGCATGGTAGTGATAAGGTTGGTCTGCAGCTATGCACATAGGAGCCATCGTCGAAGCTGTCGAACGCGAAGTTGTTGGGAACGCGGGAGAGGAGGTCGACGTGGGGAGATTGCCACGTGGGAACACTTTGTGCCCGAGTTGAGGAGTTGATCAGCTCCTGCTCTCCGCGATCTCTTCCCTCCGGCCTCCTCCTCCTCCCCTCGCTCTCGTTCTCCATTCGCCGCCCTCTCTTTCTTTTATTCTTCCGTGTCTGCAGAGTGTCAACAGTGAAGGCGCGATCGTGAGCTGTCAGCGCAACCAACGTATGTTTCAACTCTTCCATGCACGTTCTTCATGCATATCAATGCGCTACAGCACCTATACCATCTCAAGACCGATGCAGCGACAGTAGTCTCTCTCTGTCCCTCGACGCATTCCGCTCTCAAAGCTTTGCACGACCACCATGCCGACGGGTACGTCTCCTGAAGATCTGGACACGCCAGCTTCTCCGGTCTCTGCGCCGTCCTGGGCCCACCGCGCGCACCACTGCCCCCACATCGTCTAGCGAAGCTTGCCAACGCCCTCGGAGTGGCTACGCCTGTTCCTGCCATTCACACGTTCTCTTCTCCGGTCTCGAGCTATGCTCCTTCGCCCATCGTGCCTAACACCGCGCCGTCCTCTGCATTCGACTTCCGTCGCTCTCCAACCCCTTCTGTCGGCTCCGCACATACCTACACGCCCGTCACGCAGACATCGAAGTACCTCCTCCATGTCGTTCCCCCCGCTCATCTTCCGCACGAATCTGACAATGTTCATGACAACGAGCTCCTTCCACCCCCTCCATCAGCGTCGGGCTATCATGCGCAGTTCCGACGAGGCATTCTGGTTCCAGTCTATCCCACGCTTCAAACTCAACTTGCTGCCATCGCGAAGGAGTACGCGCTGCCTAGTACGGTAGGCCTCGTCCTATATCTCATCAACTCCTCCCCCGCTGCTCAGGCCAGCATGCGCCTCGGCAACTTCACTGACGACCGCCACGAGACGCCCGGTCCACGTCTCTCAGAGGACATCTGGCGGCATATCTGGGTACGCGTGTTGAAGGCCGAACGCGACGAGACGCCTTCATCGGCTGTGCGCACCAAGGGTCTCGGTTTCGGAAGTCCAGCTGCACAGTCGTCGCCATCTCTACTGCAGGACGTCATGTCGAACCAGAACAACCTTCGTCCGCTTCTCTCTCCCATGCGTGCGGAGACGCCGCAACTCATGACCCCTTCTCCGTCAACTACTGCATCGCACTCCGCCATCTCTTCGCGGTCAGACCTCGACTCACCCGAGTCGGCAACGTCTGTGTCAGATGGTGGTAATGGCGACGACGTGCCGTTGCCCGGTTTGCACTCACACTCCCTCATCCCGATCTTGGCGAAGGTCGAGTTCGACATTGATCGTAGGAAGGCGCCATGGTACGATCGGTGGAAGCGCACTCGCCGCGTCCAGCATGCGAAACGTGCGGAGAGTAGACTGGGAATGCAGAGGCGTGCGGCTTCTCGGGCAGGGGATGAGTCGGGAGCGGAGGGAGAAGGCGAGGAGGAGGCAGATAGGAAGCCTGCTATGGCGCTGCGCTTGGTTGACCGACTGCAGGCCACCGAGAATACTCCTGCTTACCTCCGCCCAAGCAATGGTCGTCTACTTGGCCCTGATGCAGACGACGAGGATGAGTATGCACCGCTGCCGGAATCCGACGAGGAGGGTGATGAGGGTGATGCGGAGGCCACTGCGCGATACGGACAAGGGAGCGTAAGTGGCGATCCGTTGGCGGACGTGTTCGGGACGGACGCCGAGACTTGGGCGGACATGCACGCTGAAAACGCGCCACAGAGGAGGTCGAGGCATCTGGACAACCCGAACGTTGTTGACCTCGCCCTCGACGGAGCCGCGCTCTCTGCCCTGCCGGATCCTGAGGAGGAAGGGGATACGAGGGCCATCACGGATGATCTGGAGGAGGTCGCAGAGCTGCTCAAGCGCAGCTCGCGACCGCAACTCTCTGTGGCGATCCCTGCGTCACCACCACAACAGCCTCGGAGGTCTTCACAAAGCTCTAGTCTCTCCAGGAAGCACGTCCCACCAGCACTGAATCTTGCTCCGTCATTACCAGGTGTAGCGAATGGCACTGCCCTGGCGACCGACGGCTCGAACCTGCGTCTCGCTTACCTGCAAGAGGAGACCACCCCGTCAACGGGCGACTTCCCCAAGCAGCAAAGTCAGGACGGCGAGCCCTCGGATGGCGAGACTACTCATAAGCCCTTGCGTCGTAGTCCAGTGGGAGAAAAACGAGAAGGCGTCTTCTATGACGAACTCGACCTCGGTCTGGAGAGCTCATATGAGGTGAGGAGCGTTTCAATGGCATTTCGGGGGTACGGCCACTGACGATCCGCCCAGTTCGACGAGGATGATCCGCACGACCGCCGGAAGAGCCAGGTCCTCATGATGGCCAAGCTCGACGAGATCGAGCGAGTGAGTTTCCTGCGTACAGAGAAATGGTGTACCATACTTAAGAGCGCTCGTCTCAGAATCTCGCCCAGTTCTCTCCGCGGAAGTTGGCGATCGAAGACCTTGCGGCGGAAACGCCGACCGGGATGCCCTCGATAGCTAGCAGCCTCACGCCGCCAGCATGGCGCGGCTCAGTCACCGCAGGCGCCACTCCGAATCCATCTCCCAAGCCAGGGTTCGTCCCTTTCCATTGACTCGCGATGGTTCCGGATACTGAAGGCTTGCACAGGCCTCCGACGGAAGGTGCCTCATGGCCCGCCGTTCCATACTCTGCATTGTCAAATATGGGCAACGGTTCCGCAAATCCCGAGCCCGCTGCGGACGACATTCCTTCACCGCCCCGGATAGCTTTCAATGGCATCTCGACTGAGCTGCCGAAGTCGCCGTTCCAGAAGCGCACCCGCGAGTCCGTGATCTCTGACGAGACCCTCGCGCGGAAACGCGAGCTTGAGGAGGAGCAAGGCGCGCTTTACCCGCCACTCGTAGCACCCCAGCTTATGCGCCATCCCTCCTCCGATTCACCCGTTATCCCTCTTTCCCCTGACCCGTTCGGTCGATTCCCGTCCGACCCAGATAGCGTGCCTCCTATGCCGGAAGGACTCCCAGATGCTGCGCCAGCAGGAAGGCGCAGGCATGCGCACAACAATAAGTCGTCCAGCGGCATGTCGGACGCGCCCTCGAGCCGGTTCTCCCTCGACTCGGTGACGTCGGACGATGCACCAGCTCTCACTGCGAGCTCGGCTCATGCCAAGAGTGCGAAGCAGCCCTCCCTGATGAGCGTGAAGAGCATCAAGAAGCTCTGGCGGCGGACCAACAAGGCGTCGGTGTCCGGCTCGTCGTCACCTAACTTGCCCGAGTCTGGACGGTCCTCGCCAAATTCCGCGCCCCTCACCAAGCGGTCATCACGAACATTCTCTCGGAGCGCGCAACCGAGCCCACAGCCGGATCAGCATATGCAGCCACCGCAGTCTGCACCGACTCCCGGGCTGAAGCCGAAGCGCAAAACCTCTCTGCATGCGTTCCAGTTTAATCAGGAGTCGCCATACCCTATTCATCCTATGCCCACCCGTCAGCCTTCGCCTGCTATGCCCCCGCCCCTCACCCCGCCCCTGCCGGCGTCGGCGCCACCGATTTCTGCGCAGGTAGACAAGGAGCCACGCAAATCCATCCTCAAATCGTTCAAGTCGCAATCCGGGAGCCTTTCCACGCACTCATCGTCCTCGTCCATCGGGCAGACGCCGCGCTCGAGCTCGGAAATGTCTCAAGAAGGCAGACGGCGGAAGGGCAGCGTCGTAGAGCTGTCGTCGATCATGAAGCGCGCGTCGGGCGTCTCGTCCTCGATGACCCTCGTCGACATCCCGCGCAGTCCTGCACTGCCTGAGCACGTGGTGAGTGCTCAGTCGCGCTCGAACAGCCGGCAGTCGCAGCTGTCCAACGCAAGCGAGCGGATGTCCGCAGCGTCTGTGCGGCAACGTCCTAGCGTGTCTTCTACGGATTCCTCGTCGTCTCGCGCGCCGTCTCGACTCACGGCAGGTGCGTCTCCGCCACGGAATGGTAGTGCACTCAGCGTACCTCGGACGTCGGGCGATTCGTACAAGAGCCGGCCCAGTTTCGACGAGTCGCAGTTCGAGATTGTGTCGCCCAAACTGGCACCTTCACAGGCGCTGTCATATCCCTACCACGGATTGGATCACTCCATGTCATCGGCAGAGTAGGGTATAGCGCTACTGTAGTGTAACGACGGATTCATTTCTTGATGACAGTTGACTTTTTGTCTGTGGTTCGTCTGATGTTAGGTCAGGGTAGCCTGGACTTTATCGTGTATATGCCTGTCGAGCAGGTACTTTTTATCCCCCGATGCTTTGATTGTATCCCTTCCTCTTCGTGCTCATTTGTCTCGCGCGCAGCAGTATATATAGTCTTCTTCCCATAGTTCATCAACTACCGTACCCACTCACCATGACTATTCGCTCATCTTATTCGCCCGGCCCACGCACCTCGCCTTCTTTCGTACATTTCCTTCGCACTGCACATCCAGTCGAACTGTGTTATTATTATGTCCATTCCGTAGATCCGTCTTAGCGCGCACGCAAAACAAAACATGTCCCCTTCCTTCATCCCGCCATTGAGTCGCGTCGCTCAGAACGAGTGCTCCGTCGAGTCCTTGCCCACAGCGGACGTGCTGGACGAGCCCGCGGAGACGGTGGTCAGGATGCGGTCGATGTAGTTCGCGCCGCTCCACTTCTGATGGGTGAGCACGTCGCAGCCGAGCTCCTTTTCTTTCTTCTGGATGAGGTTCACGTAGGCGAGCATGCCCTCGTTCTTGAACCGCGCGGCAAGCTCCGCTGTGAGACGCGTCAATTCTGAGTAAGCGATATGCCAGATAGAGGAGCGTCTTACTACTCGCGACAGCGTCCAAGTGCAGGCCGGCGAGCGAGATGAGTTGAAGGACGAAGCTGGGTGTATGTTGATCAATCTGGATCCACGAATCGAACGGAAGCGAGAGTACTCACCCCTCCTTGCCAAGATCCCAAACGAAGTTCTTCAGCGCCTGGTCAGAGAACCCTTGCGCGGCCCAGTTGAAGCTCGGGCTCAGGTTGTATACGAACCACCTGTGGAGGAACGCTCGATTAGTCTCTGGGTTTGCGAAGAGACGCCCAACACGCACTTGCCGGGGTACTTCTCCCGAATCTTGCGCGAGAAGTAGCGCGCCTGCTCAAGGTCAGGCAGCTTGGTCTCGAGCCAGATCATGTCCGCATACGGCGCGAAAGCGAGCTCTCGTTTGATGGCTGCCTCGACACCACCGGTGTAATGGTAGTAACCCTCGCGCGTCTTGGGCACTGACCAAACATTAACATCACTTTACAATGAACGAAACGCGGAGTCGATAGCTTACAATCCCAGTCCCAGAAGATTCGCTCGCCTAGGATATCCTCCGCAACGTCTCGCGCAACGGCGTTTGACTTGTCATCGACGGCCTCGCGGTATGCCTTGAGCGCGCCTTCCTTGTCCTTCACACTTGACTTCTGCAGCGCTTTCTCGAACGCTATCCCGTGAAATGAGATGGAGACGACATCCCGCGTAATAGAGGAGGCCAACCTTGGTTGAATGTGCACAGGGGATTCCTCGCAAGCCAGTCCGCCTCCAGCTTGTCTATTTCTGCACCACTGCGGCCTTGGGCCTCAGCCGCAGAGATGACCTCGGCAAGCGCCGTGTCAGGAGAAGACACGCCTTTGATGAACTCGTGGTCCAACACGTCCACGGTGCTGGACAACAGCTTGGCTGACTCGGCGTCAGTCCGCGCGATGAGTAGCATTGTCGATTTGAGCATGTCTAGTTGGAAGCGAGCGGCAATGAGGCGCGAAACGTGCGCGGAGGCGGGTACGAGCACTTTGCCGGCAAGGTGCCCGCACTTCTTGCCGCCGACCAGCTGGTCCTCGAGATGAATTGCGGAAGCTCCCTACGCGTGGATGAGAGAAAGACACGCGGCGATCGACAGCGGATTGGCATACCGACTCGGCGAAGAGCTTTACGAGCTTCATTACGGCGGACAGACCGCCGTGTCTGAGGTACAATATAGCCCGTTGAGTTACGCTTCGATGGGCTCTCGGAATGTACTCACCCCATGTCAGCATCAGCAATGATAGGCCGTAGGTAGTCAATATATGGCATCCTTGCGCGCGTCTCAGGGCTCGCGTTCATGCGTTCGTCATAATGCTTCTTGTCATGCAACTGCTGTGCGCGAAACAGCCGATGCACTTGGTTTGGAACGGTGGTGTAGGGATAGTCACTGGGTACCAAATAGCGTTGAGAGCTCATATATATCTTGAGAGAGCGATATCTACGTACCCAAGGTCAGGACCTACGTCGTTGTTGCCTGTCGTGAGCACGCTCGAGCACGCCCACCCACTGACATATACAACCTCCTGGTGCGGCGCCATCTGGGTCATCTGCACTGGGTCAATGGCACCCATGGTGTGCACAGGCTTTCCTTCAGCCGCAGCTTTTTCAAACAGCGCATAGAGCTTGTTCGCGAGGAGTGTCGAGGGGAGGGGAAGCACGGGGAACGAGCCCTGTTTCGATGCCACTTGTGCTGCTGTGTACGGCCGCTTCAAGGACGAGAAACGCGACTGCTTGAAGAACGCCTCCATATCTGCTACGCGAGACTGAAATTCTGCTTGTTCCTCCTCCACACTGGGCGGTGTAAGCGGTAGAGAAGGCGCAGCGAAGTTGAAGGAGCTCATTGCGCGAGAGCCGACAGGAAGGAAGCGGCCTGGCGCACGAAGGGTCGACCGCAACATGCCTGACATCGTCTCAGAGCGCAAGAGCGTACAGCGGCGACCAAGAACGAAAGAGCAAGAAAAATACGCGAGAGAGACCAGCGCGTCGAGGAGAGGGACGAAGCGGAGCCTTATGAGCTACCCCGCACTCCGGAATCCGGTTCCTGGCTTCGGCAACTTCGGATTTCGGAACGATCACGGAGCCCGGGGGACATCATCATTTTCCCCGCATTTTGGTGTACAAATACCTACTGTACATCGCAGATACACTTACACACATCGACCACCCATGTGCATCACTACAGAGAACCTAGACCAGCTATTTCCGCTACTGGCGTCCAAGCTCACAAGTAGAAGCAATTAGTGATACATTATAGACTTTCTGGCCGGAGACCTGTAGCTGCAGGCCGGTAGTACTGTTGTTGTTGTTGGAATCCTCGTTTATTGCCCATGAGGGCCGAGCCCTATGGTAGGCGTAGCGCAGCTATGTACTAGTAACTAGCTCGGTAGTACTGTTATACACGCATAAGTGCTAAGGATACACCGACACCGACAACGGTTCGTCATTCTTCGTTGATTATAAATGATAGGCTTTCACTGCTTCATTCAGGACTCGAGCTTGCCGAGCAGCCAGCAACTGGCCAATATTTAGCCAAGGAAAAGTGGCGCATGCACCCAGCGCGTCTCAGTGGTCGGTGCCCTGATAGAAAACAACTGTCAGCTACAGTGTCCGAACAGTCATGCGAGTCCAAGGCGCCGCTACGGTGGAGTATGGCCCATAATATAATGGGACGGGTGTATTGGCAAAGGTGACGCAGCTTCTTGCTTCTACACAGGCGTAATGGCATCGCTGATGGGCATATGTTGCACTCTTGTCCGATATCACGGTGTAGATCTTGGCACTTGCTCGAGAAGAGAGAGGGATTTAGTTCCAGATTGGGTAAGGAGCGCTTCTGCATACATACACGCACGTGATACACGATGTCGCGTCCAGGGCGCTTACCCCCGATCGCGTCTCTCCCTCAACACTTGCATCACACACAGACCCTGTCTTGCGCCTGCTGGAGCCTAAAGACCAGCAGCAATCTTGGATCTGACCGTTATCATTGTTGCTGCTGGAGACTTGAAGCCACGCACGGGAAACCAGGACAGAGGCTTCCCGGTTAAGGACGGGTGAACCCGTCACCCTATCCAGCCACCGTAGTACCGTCGCCACCTGAGCCAGGGCCGAGCAACATGTTCACATCTCAAGCAGTCAAGACTCTACCTGACCTGTCTCTTGACGTATCCGAATCGACGGACTGGGAGGTGAGCCTGTTGAGAACGATAGAATATCACGCGGACATCACCGCCGTCACGACCGATCCGGTCTCTGGCCTCCTCGCCATCGGTATGGCAGTCTATCCCGTGTGTCAAATGTCATGCTGAGGATAGTTTAATAGGCACTGCATACGGCAATGTACATATATATGGCTCTCCAGGAGTCGAAAGTCGATTGCAGGTAACCAATCCGACCGGACTACGAGTCAAGTTCTTGCAATTTGCAGCCTCGATTTTCAAGCTGCTATGCATAGGTGAGCACGATTGCGGATTCTGGTAACAGCCGCATTCATTAATTTCACGCATCGAGGGCAGACGAGCATGATAGGTTGCATGTATGGGACTGTGGCTCTCCCGGGAGACCCAAGCTGCAGCGAATTTCTGCATTCGGGCAGCCAGTCAAGTATGTCTTACATTAGGTTCTATGCCATATCTGTTGACCATCGTTGTACTTCAGTGCGATGGTCACATCGCCGTCTCATAGCCATGTGAGCATTTATGGTGAGGCCAAGCGGCTTTGGCTGCTGACGTCTATCTGCAGGTATTCGTCGCGCTCGCGGACGGAGAGGTCAAAACATATGATCTCTTGTGCTTGCGCATCTCGCCGTATTCCATACCCAATCAATGGAAGCTATATGAGAAGAAGTCACTCGCAAGTACCATGTCACTAGCCGACACGGCAGTTTCGTATGTTGAGTCCTAATCCCGCTGACTGACGTCTTACTGACGACAGATCTGTGCCACAGTGACACCATTATAGACATGGTGATTCATCCGCGCGATTTGAATCTACTATTCGTGCTCTATGAAGGTCTGTCCGATGCCAAGTTACTAATTCCTTCAGCTGACCGACCTTGGCATGGTAGGCGGTGTGCTTGTTTCAGACTTGGTAAGTCAACGCATGTGGGGTGATTCCACACTGCTAATCCGATGCTCGCGAGCAGAAGGAGCAGAATACTGTGAGAGCATTTGAACTAATCCTTCCCCCCGGTGCACCGGGAGGCTCTGGCTTCCATTCCAAGGTGAGCTCTCATAGCGCGTCTAGAAAATTGACAGAGACTCTAATAAGTAAGTATCACATAGGATATCCTCATACCTCGTCGTCCGCAAGCTACCGCACTAGCAATTCATCCTTCAGGTCACATCTTAGCTGTCGGCTATGCAGATGGAACCATAGGTTTCTGGGCTCTGGAGGACGAAGAGAAGCCGCTCTCCCTGCGCACTCTCGACAGCTCTGGAGATGAGGACCTCAGTGCGGTCGATTCCACTAAGCTGGATGAAGTCCTGTCATCGCCCCAAGATCATCCAGTTGAGCCTCCACGCGAGCCTATTTTCAAGCTCGCCTGGAGTGGATTTCCCAATTCATCAGATCCACGCGGTGGTGATACGGTCCTGACTGTGCTTGGCGGAATGACAATCGACTCTACTCCGGGCCTTACTGCAGTGCTATTCCCACCGTTGCAGCCACCAGCGCCACCGGTCACTACTTCCCCCCAACCAGCAGGTGTCGCTCCTCCGTTGCACCCACAAACCCGGGCAGCCATGCGCAGATCGCTCATCGTACAGGATGTGTACACTTATGGGACTATGGGTCCAGTGCAGGACTTCCTCCTTTTTCCTCGCTCTACGCCACATTTCGCCGGGCACTATGATCCTAGCGCCATACTGATCATATCCGACTCCGAATTACCGGAAGCTCGGACTAGTCAAGCGTTCGAGTTCCCGCCTCCGACTTTCATGTCCCCTCAAATCAGTCCAGCCAATCCAGACGCTGGTGCGCCAGATGCTCAAGTCGGGGAGAGCGTCGACCCAGAGGATACGTTATCCAAGGAGCTGGCTCTCACCATGCAGTCAATGTCGATGGTAGACGAACCGCGCCTCGCTAGGCTACCGCCCTCTCTGTGGGGCGTGTTGGGAGAACACCTTGCGAAAGTGGACAAGCACGCATACGAAACTCTGGTCCGCGATAAGCTCTCGTCCATTGATGGAGAGGTCCCCTTCCCGCTTAAAGGTGGTATAGCATGGTCTGAGGATCCCGAAGGCGTGATGAAGTATATTAAGGTCAGTATCCTCATCTACATAAGATATGTATCTAGCATAACGGCGACAACATGCAGTATCAGCCTCGAAGGATCCTAGTAACTTACCTACGAGACCTCTCCATCCAATTTCTGGATGCGAGTCCGCAGCTTCTCCTTAGCGCAGGTCTGGATAATCCTCTGGAAAGCAGTTTTCCCTCCCCACTACCGCGACTTACCATCGAACTCGCACCCATACTCATCGACTACACACTTGGGCTCTCACTCACGAACGCCACCTCTACTGCATGGTATGGTGCCCAATTGTCCAAGGAACGCATTGAGGCCATCTACTTCGCTCCTCAGTCACTGGAATGCGTCGCGGTGATGCGCAGTGGAGCAGTGATCCTGTATAGACTAGACGTTCCCGCGGACGAAGGTCCTGTCCGTCAGCAAGCATTGCATGACGAAGAACTCGTATACTTGGCCCACATACCCCCTCGCAGAGGCTTGCGATACAGCCCTGCCTTCGCCATCAAACCCCACAAAGAGCGCGGACTGGTCTCTGCTTGCTCTCTTTCAGACGCTGGTTCGTAGTTGGATTGTCGTCGATCGTATTCATCCTTGACCTTTAGCCTTTGAAGGTTTCCTCGCCGTTGGCTATACCTCCGGATCGTTGCTCATCGTCGACCTCCGAGGCCCACGAATCATCCTACGACATGCCCCTAGCACTCACACCAGCTCGGGCTTCCTCCACAAGCACACAGAAGTGGAGCCGTTCCTATCCCTAACATGGGCTTGTTGTGGCATGTCATCAGGTAGGCGCTCATGCTTTGGGACCGTAGAGTGCCAAATGATTCAGGCACTGTGACGACAGATCCTGCTGTACGCCTACGCCTCTTTTGTAGCACTGTCTCTGGCGCTACATCTATCTATGCGCTCAACTACGAGCCCCCCAGTACATGGACCATCTTGCAGTCCCCCGCGACAGTTGAAGGCCCTGCTCGGCCGATCCCCGGAGGGTGCTTCGTTCTGGACGCGAAGACTGGCATGAAATGTCGCGCAGACAGATATGGTCTTGCGACAGCTCTGCAGAAAGTCGATATGGCGGAGGAGGCAAGGAAATTCATATGGGTAATGGCAGGCGGCAAGGGCGTTAGGTGCACGTTGAACATAAACGGGGAGCGCATCGCCAAGGCCGAATGGGGGAACAAGGTTGGCACCATTCAACACGTCGAAGTAGTCGAGAAGGCCGGTATGTGATCTGCCCTGCCTCCGCCGAGCTCGGCGGCTCGGGGCTCACCAAACAGCCGCAGATTCATGCGCTCTAGTCGCATTCACAAGCCTCGGCAACGTTCTCGTCTACACTCTTCCGCATCTAGAACTTGTCCATACTATGCATCTTTCAGCCTTAGGGTCTTCCGAGTAAGCGTCATCGCTTTGCGTATCGTTACCACTTGTTCATTTGCGTACAGCCCTCCAAGCACGGACGACACAGGTGACTTCGTTACGCATACCGCCTTCCCTGGCCCTCCGGGATCCTCAATTCGCCCCCTCCTGAGTACTGAGCTTCATACGCTCTTCGCTCAACGACGCACAGGCCCGTATACCCTTCCACTGGTCGATCTAGCTCACGGTCGTGGAACGGTGCCGCCGCAGCCCCAACCTGTATCTCTGGGTCCGCCATCGGTGATAGGATCCGTCCTTGGTTACATTGGCTCGTTCGCTGCAGCAAGCGCCGGAGACCAGATCGACAAATTGCGTAAGTCGCCACGGGGTCGCGAGCGGAGCAACAGTCAGTAGTGGCTAACTACATGCATCTATAGTCGCGGGACCAGACAGGCCCGTTCCGCCACCAAGCAAGCCTGCTCCTCGGCCTACGTCGATTGGCAACTCTGGCGCAGCATCCTCCACAGGTTCACAGCCGAGCATCTCTGCAGCTACTGCAGGCATGACGAGTGGTGTCGCCGATCTGTACAATCGGCTCGGTAATGCGTTAGCAGAAAGAGGGTATGTGTCTGCCGTATGACTATTCACATGAATTGACTGACGGGGGATCTCAGCGAGATGCTCGGCGATTTGCAGCAGAGTATGGACTCGCTGGAGCAGGGTAGCAAGAATATGGTTGAGCGGGTCAGTATCAGTCTCGGCACCATCCGTGCGCGCACCAGCTAACGCCTTATCATTTTGAAGGCGAAGAGACTTGCAGCTGAACAAAGTGCAAAGAGCTGGTTCGGTTTCTAAAGCGAATACCTTGCGTTCGCGATCCCAATATCCCGGTGACATACTGTTGATCGCGTACCGCTTTCACCTTTTGAATGTGTATAGTATCTCGCACATCAGAACAACTTCGAACGGCATTACAAACCGTTTCACGGTCGCGTCAATGGGTTATATGTATGCGGTGAGGATACATTCATTGTGAGTGCGGGCAAAGGCAATATCATGGCACGCGCTGTGTTGTTATCACGAGATCTATGGTATTGCACACGGTACTCTTTGCATTCTACATGACATTCGCTAATCTTTCTTCTGCGCAGGAGGCTCCTGACTGATGAACATACCCGTGAAGTTCGCAGTGAACTTCTTCCTATGCTCGTTTAGCATACCTACAAAACCGTCCTCTCCGGTTGTCTCTCGGAGATGGTTCCACTCTTCGGTATGTTTGACGATCTGGTGTTGGTCATTCGTCTCCAATGTGAGGAGCGAGTTCACCGTCTGACAATGCTCCAATTAGCGGCCGTCTGGTAATATGGCGGCGGATATTCTGTCCATACCTTCGTCGGCGAAGAAGCCTTCGGATCCCGATAGTAGTCAACATCCTGATCAATCAGGATCTTGCTCTTCGGGACCGATGGGGGGTTCTCCAGTAGACGGAACGACGGGATGTCCGCACGCGGGAACAACTGAAATCATGTTGAAATCATGTTCGACTGCTGAGGGTGAATCTCACCTTCGCGAGTCCATTGAACTGAGCGCGAATAGATTTGATACCGTCGGCGATGCCGATCGGGTCGTGGAAGACTGCGTTGGGCGCATATATCTCGTACGTGCTCTACATAAACACTATCAGCTACGTAGCTTTGATGAAGACGCATATACTGACTTCGGTCGGCTGAGAAGTATACAGCTGACGACACCAAGATTAATGCATGAACATCAATGACTCCGAGACCAAGCATACCTCCTTGATGCCTTGAAGAATCCTTTCCTCATGAGGCTCTGGGATCCTCTCCTTGAGGCCCTTAGTCTCGTTGGCAGAAAGACCGGATGCGTTAGGTGCCTCTGGGTCGCTTACGGGCATATTAGTGACAGCCGAGAACGCGAAGGTGCGAGTACGGATGACTTGAGGATAGCGGGTGAGGATCTGGCGCGTCGTAGGTGCAGAGAGGCGAATCATGGACGCAGGTGAGGTTCGGATACGCCGAGGCTTATATACTGCACCCCTCCACAAGACATACACGCCATGGACAGCGATCTGACATGCCCAACATGTCAATGACGCACATACGGCAAGGGATCGAAGAACGCGTCACTTCTGCAACGCCTCTCTTCGTGCCAATTCATTGGTCCCCGATCGCGACGCGGTTTGCAAATGGAAGCCGTAGTACTGTATTTGACCGCCCCACAAAGTCACCAGTTCGGACGGATGGTATGCGCCGCATGCGACGGGCGTACGTTCTGATAATACACCTCAATAATATAACCATGTCATGCGTACAAATCAAACCCACTCTCCAGATAGCCAACCAAGACGCACATGTACGTATGATGCTACACATCACACTCTCAGGGGACCCAGTCGGTAAGGCCACGGTTCGATCCGCCATCAATCCAGCTCCTCTCCCCACCCACCGGGAACGTCCAGATGGTCGTCATTCCGCTGGGATGACCGGTTCGGCGAACCTGCGCTACCGCTAGAGGGCTGGTTTCGTCCAGGTCCAGACGCCGACGACGAAGTTGTAGGAGCCTGCTCCGTCGAACTACTGCCAGTACTGCTGGCTCCGCTGTCAGCATTGTTATTGGAGCCTTGCTGCCCATGGTTGGCGAAGAAATGAACAAGGTTCTGCAAGAGGCCGCCACCGCCACCGGACCCGCCGTTATTATTGTTGCTGCTGCTGCTATCGCTGGTCTGCGACCCGGAGGAATTGTTCGAATCGCCGGGGCGTTGTTGAGAGCCAGGAGCATGCGAAGCGGGCTGGGGGACCAATTGGTATCTACAGCACAGACATGATGAGTGTCATTGGTAACAAGAGGCATGATACAAACAGACCTGCAGACAGGACATGTGCCGCTATTCTTGAGCCAAGGCAGGATGCAGTTCTGGTGGAAAGGATGGTGACAGGGCAGCGTGATGATGATGTGATCGTCGGGATCCTCGGTCTGGAGCTGAAATTGATCTTTGCAGACCGCACAGTCCTTCTCAAGTAGTGGCGCTAGAGAGGAGCAATCAGCAACGCGTCCTTCTGATATGACTGCACGAGGTGCGCAAACATACATCCTTCCTCTAACACTTCTCTAGGCAACTTTTCTATGATCTCTTCTGTCGCCGGAACTGGCTGGTGCGCATTTGAGTTCTCCATGATCTGAGATATAATCTGGTCAAGGGCTTCCAGGAATTGTCGTCAATCCAGTAGCCGAGAGCAATTTGGACGACGAAGGCCGCACCTTCTTGATTGAAAACATAGTCGCCCCATCTGCCAGACTCTGCACCAGGAGGCATACCGGCAGGCCCAAACATGCCACCCAAAAGATCAGTGAAAGGATCGCCTGCACGCCCAGGGCCCATGAGCGCAAGGAGGTACTGTGCCAACATGGGGCCGGTGATGTTAGGACGATCTTGCTGAGTTCCGTCGGGGTTTCGAGGAGTGAACCTGAAAGGACGCCGGTTGAATGCCGAAGCTTCTAGCAGTACAGAACGACTTACTGCGATAGACGAGGTACCTCACCGCCGCTACCAGTAGTGAATGGCGCAACAGGCGGACCGCCGAGCACGAATGTGCGCATCCGACCACTCGGCGTATTGGAACGTTCTATACGGATTGTGAAGGGACCGTTGCGACCCTGCAAACAAAGTCAAGATCTGATCAGGTTCACGAGAAGGTGCATTTTGACTGACTGTGAATGATTGATCCGAGCTCGTGGACGGCCGGATTCCGTCAGAGGAAGACCTTCGAGCTTCAGGTGATCTGGGGCGAGCGGTTGAGCTTGACGATGCTGTGACAGATGGCGGCGGAGGAGGATTGGCCCCACGAAGAATAGACTGTAACCCAGCTGAGACATGTTAGTGTTGACCCCACACCTTTCCAACAAGCAGAGCGTACCAAAGAAGGCATCCATCCCAGCTGGAAGGGCACCATCGTCCCACTGAGCGCCATCGACGTGTTGGAACTCTCGGGGATCGTCCGCGGGATTCTCTATCTGGATTTCTCATATAGACAAGTAGAACGCCAGATTGCAGTGACGTGCTTACTCTTTCAACAAACGTCCCGTTGCAAGAAGCACAATGCGGATCTGGAACCTGCGGTACGGGATGAGCGTTATGGCGGCATGAAGGCAGATGCGGCGGGACATACCATGAGCGGCCTCATCTCTGCATGGCACTATCCTGGGGTGAGCTTGATCAAACCACTAAATCAAAGCGGTACATACTTCATGACAGTACCACAAAGGCTCTCTGGCGGACATGGCGCGTGGTGTGAGGATGTGTGCTGTGGTAAGAGGAGAGAAAGTGGTCGGAGGTAGAGAGGCACGGCATTAGCAGCTGTAAGCGGTCCAGTGCGCTAATTGGGACCGACTGTGCAAATGACGTCGAAGTGACCCGAGCGCTCATCAGGTTGGCGCCCGCTGACTACGTACCGCAGACTGGCCACAGGAAACAAACATACAGCAACAACGCGTACACGTCTGCTGTCGTGCGATTTGGATTTGGTCCCCTTCCGAACCACCCGCCGCCACTCCTTCGACCCTGTTCCTACCCGGTCTGGCGCCATGAGCTATCCCGAAATTGACTACGACTACGACGACGAGGGCGGCGTGATTGACCCCGTCAAGCTTCTCACGATATGCTTTGCTCTCGGGATATGGCTCGTATGGCGGCGCTACCACTCCATTCTCAACCGCGCAATATTCTTCAGACTCTCTCCGCCACCCGTACGTGCCTGTCTCACTTGCTCTGTAACGCTTTTATGAAAAGGACGCCTTGTGCAGCAAATCAAGGATACCTGGACTGCGCAAAAGTTACCCCAGCCGTCGATCGACGCTCACCTGCTCTTTGACGGCCTCTTGCCAAATTTCCCTCTTCCGGACCGCAGATATATTACAGCTTATGACCCCGCCACCGCATACCATTTGGATACCATTCTCGCTGATTCCCCCGAAGAGATCAAACAGAAGATCAATGACGCACACCAGGCGCAAAAGAAATGGGCAGAGACTTCCTTCGATGACCGCAGGCGTGTCATGAGGAGCCTGAAGAAATGGCTGGTCGACAACCAGGAGACTTGTGCCAAGGTGGCATGCAGAGACACAGGAAAAACTAGTATGTCGAGCGTGCATGTTCCTCTTCACGCTTCTCCTGACTTGCTCAGTGCTCGATGCCGCGCTGGGCGAGATTATTACCACGGCCTCGAAACTGGACTGGCTCATCAACCATGGAGAGCGCGCACTTTCTCCTGAAGCCAGGTCCAACAACCTGATCATGTTCTACAAATCTTCCTATGTGCACTATGAGCCTCTTGGCGTGGTCGCGGCCATCACTTCTTGGAACTATCGTATGCATGATTTGTGCTGTCTGTTCCCTCTTGACCCTTATCAGCTACGCAGCCCTCCACAATGCTTGGTCCCCGATCATCGCTGGCCTGTTCGCTGGGAACAGTGTTGTCCTCAAGTGTTCAGAGCATGTCATCTGGTCCACGACATGGTTCGTCCAGGCTATCAAGGAGTGTCTTAAGGCTTGTGGCCACGACGAACAGCTTGTTCAGGTAATCTCGCCTTCGGCCGCTTCATTGCGCTACGCTCATGGTTTTGCAGCTTGTTTGCTGTTACCCTGAAGAGGCCGAGGCGTTGACGAAGCACCCGCTCATACGTCACATTACCTTCATCGGTTCCGAGCGTGTAGGACGCATCGTAAATATAAGTGTCTCAACGGTATATGACCGGTTGCTGAACTCCAGCATAGGTCGCTCAGGCAGCCACAGAGTACCTGACCCCGGTCACTCTAGAACTTGGTGGCAAGGACCCGGCTATTATCCTTCCTTCGACAGACCTCGAAAAGTGGATCAGCTTGCTCATGCGAGGTGTCTAGTACGTGTCCTGTCTAGTTGCATGGGCATACCATGTTGACCATCTCATGCAGCCAGAATGCCGGACAGAACTGCATCGGCATTGAGAGAATCCTGGTGCACGAGTCGCAGTACGACGATCTGTATAGGATGTTTACCGAGCGCGCGGACAAGCTGCGCCCTGGTCACTCTCTCAAGAGTCCTGGAGACGGCGTCGCGCCCGTTGCAGATGTTGGAGCGATGATCTCTGGAGAACGATTCCCCGGTCTCCAGCATGCTATTCAGGAGGCTGTCAATGAAGGTGCAATTCTCTCTGTGGGCGGCGAGCCATGGCATCACCCGTACCTCGAGCAGGGTACATACTTCAAACCCACGGTCTTAGCGAATGTCGACCCCAATTCTGCCGTCGCGCAGCACGAACGTGAGCGGGTAGAGCGCATCCGCCCTAAGAACTCCGTCCTGATCTCCAATTTCAGTTTTCGCTCCTATCGCTTGCATCATCAAATACGAGACTATCGACGAAGCCGTTGAGATCGCGAACGGTACACGGTATGGCCTTGGGGCCAGCGTGTTTGGTCCCGTAAAGGATGATTGCATCAAGATCGCAAAGCGCCTGCAGTGTGGCATGGTAGCAATCAATGATTTCGGGGTGTTCTATGTGAGTGCCTCATCTCCAGATTAGCGATTGACTGACTGATGGGTTTTGCAGCTCAAGTGCGTATCGCTGGACTGCTATGTCACCCTCACATTCGCTCACATGTCACGCACAGCCAAGATCTGCCGTTCGGCGGCACAAAGTACAGCGGTTACGGGCGGTTCGGTGCGCACGAGAGACCGTGATAAGCTCCAGATAGTGTCTGACTGTTGTCACTACTCAGGTGGACCCGAGGGATTGCGCGCGCTCACGAACACGAAGGCTATCGTTGTCGACCGATGGGGATGGGCAATCCAAACCACTATTCCCGCCGTTTTGGATTACCCTGTGCGCTCGGTTACGCAAAGCTGGTACGTCCGTATTTAGAACTCCACGGCGTGTGTGGCATCTCACGTACTGACTATTGTTCCAGGGACTTCGTCAGCGGCATGGTCGGGTTCTTGTACGCCGACGCATGGCGTACGAGGATAGACGCGTTGATGAAGATGTTGAGGGCGAGTGGCCGGTAGGTTTTCTCATCTGCCGTGGGGAAGGGGGCAGCGGCCTTGGGCTGCAATGCGCATGTACGCGAGGATCTAATAATGACTTGGATGAACTCTGGCCCTTTCGTCTTCTTGATGGTACTGGTCATGTGCGTTTGGCAGGACCGGCGATTATTGGAGCTCTGCTGAAAAGGCCTAGGCCGGCAGGAGTGATGGGAGGTCTATGGAAGTCCCCGACCTTGTCACTGCGGAGAAGCAAGGAAGGTACGGGCACCTACGTCCTCTGGAGACCAACATGCATGGCGTGCATCTGGAGTGCATCACGCATTCACCTAAGTGCATGCAACCACGAAAATTGCCAACGCCCTTCGGTTTCGTTCTTGGCTACGAACCATGTGCATCAATCGTAGCTTCGAGTATGAAAGTCCCGGCGAGGCACGTTGTGGGCCAATGACACTGCCCACGTTGCCCCACGACGTTTGCCTGGAATGACATACATGTTGCCCACCCGCCTTACAGCTTGGAATTACTTGTCGGACCCGAGCTAGCGATCTGCCGCAATATGTCCCGTGTCCACAAAGGAGAACATTCATGTGCTTGGATGATGGTGGCGGCTTTCGAAGCATGCCCAGTCACGGTCCGCGATGTATTACTGTTCAATGTCACCAGCACGGCAACGAGAGCTGGGGCACTGCAGCAGCAAACCACTGTATGCGCGTTCTCTGATGGAGAACATACGCTGTTGTCAGCCTGCTGCGTTGTGGACACAGCCTGGACTGGTTGCGATCCCAGCGCAGCTCAGAAGTTGTGCCACCACGGAGCCGTGCTGGCAGTGGTCGCGAGCGGCGAGATACACACGGGCGCTTCTGCGTTGTTGACAAGTGCGCACGCGTCTCCCTGGAACGTTCGCGGAGCGCATGGTGCTCTCCCTCGGTTGGTCGCTATCGCTTCGTTGAGCAGACGTCCATATGCAGCTGTCCATGTGGAGACCATGATTCTGCCCACCCTTCTCAGACAGCGAATGCGCGGGACATCGTGGTCATATAAATAACCCGTCTTGCCTCTCTGGACGCTTCCTCCGCGCGACATATAAGTCGTCGTCGGCATTCCCTTCGTCCTCTGTGCCATCTCCCAGCTTTGCGTCCCATAACTCCGGAACCTGCAACGTCGAAGATGCTTGGTGCATTCGTCCTGCTTGGCTCGGTCCTCGGCTCTACCCTCGCGACGCCGTACACCTCGCCCGTCGGGTACATGGACCTGTTCAAGAGGATCAGCTCCGGATGCTCTACGACCGGCCCTGCGTCCTGCCACAACACCACCCGGGAGACGGACCTCTGCTGCTTTGAGGCGCCAGGAGTGAGAACAGAAACTCCTCGACGTGGGCGCTCAGAGTGCTGACGCTCTATGATCTCAGGGATTGCTTCTGCAGACGCAGTTCTGGGATACCGACCCATCCACCGGTCCGTCCAACAGCTGGACGATCCATGGACTTTGGCCTGACAAGTCAGTATCCTCCGGCGCTCCTTTTATCGCTTCACTCATGGCAGTGTCTGGTCAATGCAGCTGCGATGGTTCTTTCACGGAGAACTGCGACCCTTCGCGTGATTATACCAACATCGCCGGTGTAAGCCTTTCGCGCTCGTTTACTCGTAGCTGGGAGATGCTCAATCGACTCTGGTCAGCTTCTGACGGATCAAGGCGCCAGTGATACCCTCTCCTTTATGCAGGAGGTATGTCACAATGGCTTCCGAGCTCACCCAATTAATCGAGCGCTTGCAGTACTGGGTGGACATCAACGGCCAGAATGAGCAATTCTGGGAGGTAAGAGCCACCACTCTATCCTTACCAGACACCGACTGAAAAGGTCCCTGTAGCATGAATGGAGCACGCATGGAACCTGCTACAGCACTCTGAAGCCCTCGTGTTTGCCCTCTGGAAGCCCCAAGGGCGCTGAGGTAGGCATCGCATGTTCGTCGGCCGTGTTATAGCCGCGAATTTGATTGCATCATACGCTAGGCGGTTGCCTTCTTCCAGACTGTAGTGAAGCTCTTCAAGGTATGTCGCATAATATCTCAACGAACCATCCGTATTCACCTCGGTCCAGACGCTGCCCACATACGACTTCCTGTCGCAAGCCGGTATCACGCCGACCACCAGCAAGACGTTTACGCTTTCGACCCTCACGAACGCGATCAAGGATGCCACTGGGGTCACCCCCGCGCTGAACTGCGATGGCAGCACGCTCAACTCCATCGAATATTACTTCAACTTGAAGGGTTCATTAATCGACGGCGAGTTCGTCGCGATCGGTGAGTCTTTGAGGTGCCGAATCACCCGTCTTTGTAATATTGACATATACAGTCGTGTAGACGCTCCGTCCAAGGGGTCGTGCAGCTCTAGCGGAATCAAGTATCCGCCCAAGTCCGGCGGTTCAAGCACTACAACGTCTGTCAGTGCCGCCGTCTTGTCGCGTTCGCGCCGCATCTCCTTGCTCATGTTTAGCATGCTATTTATAGGGTGGCAGCTCGCCCACTGGTGTAAGTGACTTTTCCGCTGATTCCACTCGAGCCCGCCTCACATCGGCATTCGCATCCAGGGATCTGGTAATCTGCCTGACAAGGGCACGATTCATGCGAGCAGCACGGGTGGCCTGTTGTCGGCAGGGACGTGGTCCACCCAGACGCTAGCGACGTACCACTTCTCGGGCACGACAAAGAGCTTCACGATGTCGACGTCCAAGGGCGACTGCGGTGTTTCGGACGGACAGCTGACGTGCGGGAGCGGCGTGAGCGCGTCGACCTTCTCTGCTGTGAGTATCCACAATCGCTCTTGCTGTACCAGAGTTGGGGTCCAACGCAGCGGATACGTCTCCAGGTCACGTCTGGCGGAAATCTGCTGCTCGCGTATTCCGGTTCGACCACGTTCTCCAGCGACAAAACCCCGAGCGGAACTGATCAAGAGACCGTCTACACCGGGGGTAGCCACAGTAAGACGTACACGTTGAGCATCATCTCGTCGTGATAGACGAGATGGGTTGACGAAGTTCTTTGTATCAATCACGATGTATTCGAACACGATGTTCCCTCACGAACATCCGCCAGTGGCATGCGCTCTGCCTGTCTGGTTCAAAATATGATCCTCCCAGTCCCTTTCGCCCCTTCCTCCAATAACGTCCTTTCCTAGATCGTGCACGCATGCGCATTTATATGCGGACGATGCATTTGTCCCCACGTATGCTTTCTCGCCGCCGCGTTAGTAGATGAGACACACTTTGCGGATGTCTATTGGTAGGAAGAGAAGATGAAAGAGAAAGAGAAAGCGAAGGAGAAAGAGGGGAGGAGACGATGGAAGAGATCGGAGCCTGACCATATAGAGGAGAGAATCAAGAGGACATGGCACTGCCGCTTTTCGCTCAACGTGTCAAGCATTACTGGCCTGATGTTCTGACCGGTGACTTGCGCCCAGCGACCCCAGCATCTATGCGGAGGCAAAGGAGCATTCTCGCCAAGTCCTCGAGGTCATCGAAGGCACCTCTAAATCCGACGGGTTCACTGCTAGCACCGGCGGTGAGAAGCACACCAAATATAAGTCCGAGCATGCCGCTAAAGGCGGGTCATGTACGTAATGGTGATGTGGGCACATACGAACTGACTGGGACCTCGAAGTAGGACTCGAGTGAGGCCAAAGTTGACTCAAGGACGCCAAAATTGTTCCAGGTCGTCTCTGTATGGTGGATAATTCAACAACTTTTCTACGTATGAGAGAACGATACTGCGTACATGTGCGATATGTTGGCCAAACAACCCATAATGGTCGCGCAAACGAAAGGTGTCGTTGTCGATCTGCCTGCGTTTGGGCATTCTTGTACACTCAGCATGTTACCGTGATTCACATGTCTACCGCAATATGTTATTGCTCCGAATTATGGTGTGGCTCCCTCGCAAAAGACCACGACGCGTCGACGCCGTTACGTTTTGCGAGAACAATGTTATGCGCGAGTGGAAGCCCACCGTTAGGAGCGCCACGGTCACACTGTCTGATCCATCTCATGGAGTGCCTGACTTCTTTGGTTTACCTACAAGATGCCACTGCTTAGTCAAAGTTACGGTGGCGTGAGGGTGCCGAAGGGAAACGAGACAACATTTGCATACATGGAAGTTCGTGAGGGAGATTATGAAAAGAGGGGACTGATAATTCTGAGATAACCGCCAGGCAGTGCAACGATGCCGAAAGATGCGCCGCTAGAAGCGGTCGCAGATGACTGACGTTCATGCCGCTGTGACTGTGGGCTCTTTCTCAAGCGAAGGCTACTTCAACAGTGGAACTGGAAGAAAACGCCTGAGCAAATGCGAGATTTGGTCTAAGGGCACGCAGTCAAGTGCGTTCAGTAGTACGACTTGATGTGTACGAGAGGCGGGATTTGCGGTCGGATTGGGCAGGAGACCTGCCTGATTTGGTAGAGTCGGTTGTCTTCGCGTGACGTCATGGTGCAGATTGAATATTCTTCGAACGGCGGGGCGGGGACAGAAAACGGCAGTCGCGGCGGCTTCGTGCGTCCCAATCTCTTCTTGACTTCGGACCTCCACCATCCCCCTTCTGCTATAAAGAGACCACGTAAGTCAGCGTTCCTTTCTCCGTATCTCGCTCAAGCCTCCCGATACCCCCCACATCCCCCTCCCCGCTACGTTCACCATTGCACCCCTGACCCGACATGTCGAACAGCTATTTCCCTCCGACGCCACCGCACGATACTGACCACGTCGACCACCAGCTTCAGGACAAAATGAGCGGCCCACAGCAGCCATCTCCCCAGCTCGCGCCTAACGCGGCCGCCCCGCCGCCCAATGGCACCACGGGCACCAAGGACGCCCCTGGAAGAATGTCGCTCAAGCTATCCCATCTCCCGAGTAGACAGAACATCAAGGCCGTCTACCCTCGGTCACCTTCATCGGTAAGTCCATACTGTCACCAGCAAGCGCGAGTGTGTCGAAATGCCTGGGGGCGCATATAGCCGCCCGTCCAGATATTTCGACACAAGTGGCGTTGCACGCTGTAATGCATAGCTGCTGACAATGCACACTCAGATTGACCCCAACAATCCGCCATGGCCCGCGTACCGTGGCTACCACGAGTGGGTTGCTGCATAGTCGAGGTCGGAGGTCGACGTACTGATGTTGTTCCAGGTACTCGTTCGCATACGCCACCATGGGTCAGCGTCTCCCTACCATTCTGGGCAAAGCCATCGAGGACGTGGTCGTAACACTGAACCAGGAGTACGATGAAGAGCGGATCGTAGACCTCGTCCACTGCATCGAGCGTATGGAGGGCCTCATGAAAGAGCTGCAGGAGCAGGCAAAGCTGCGTCCCATCATTGACGACGGAGAAGCCGACGTTGCGTTGTGGAACAAGCTCATCGCTAAATACTTCCATGGTGAGTCGAAGTGTAACTGCGCGGGTTTACCCAACGCTGACGGGGCACGACAGGCAAGACGTTCATGAACGCACCGTGGCTTTTCGCAGAGGCGTATAAATACCGTCGTCTGCAGGAATGCTTCAGCGTCAGCAAATATTGGAAGAGTTACGATGTCTTCTTCAGACAGAAGGTAAGTAATGCACATGCACCGATGTGCTCTCTATTAATACGCGGGATACCTAGTGCGACACCTTCTCCCGCTCGCATGACGCAGTCTTCGAGTTGTCGATGCGCTTCGCGGAGCCATTCAAGTTGAAAGATGGTCTTTCACCCGCAGAGAAACTCGAGGCGGAGCGCCTCATGTTCTTGGAACTTACACAGAGTGAGTGTTCTCAACCGAATTGAGTGTAGATGGCGAGACGACTACTCACCCTGCTACTAGTTTGTCTCTGGGGTAACTCCACTGATCTGTCGCTTCTCATCAACATGACGGAGGAGCAGATCAGATCGCTGCAATCCACGGGGGGTGAGAACCTCGCCGCCACTGAGAAGAACATCCTCGGCAACCATATGCAGCGCCTGTGGGAGACTGTGGTAAGCTTGCGCCAGAACACCGGCGGTCGCATCGACTTCGTGCTCGATAACGCCGGCTTCGAGCTTTACTGCGACTGCGTCTACGGTAAGTGTGTGCTCAACGGCAGCGAAGACTTTGTTGACTGACGCTAGATTAACAGCGGACTTCCTGATTCAGAGCGGGTTAGCCAAAGAGATCCGCTTCCACGGCAAGCGTTACCCGTGGTTCGTTTCCGACGTCACCAAGAAAGACTGGGAATGGCTCTTGAATTCGATGGTCTACGGCCACCTTTTCCCCAAAGCATCGGACGAGGAGAAGGAGAGCTTGCGACGCCTCGGTCAGCGCTGGAAGGTCATTGACACCTTTTCCCCTTCTGCAAAGACAGGATCCTCGACATTGACGCGTTTCTATCATTCAGCAATACGAAAAGGAGGGCAAGTGGATATATGAGCAGCACCCGTTCTGGTGCACTGGCTTCACCTTCTGGGAGTTGCACAACGAGGCTCCCGATCTCTTCCTCCACCTGTCTCGGTCAGATTTGGTCATTTTCAAGGGAGACCTCAACCACCGAAAGGTACGTGTGGTACGAAACTTAGGGTTGTCTGGCCTTGCCTGACGAGCTGTAACAGCTGACCTACGACTGTGCTGCTCCCCCGTCCACCGAGTTTGAGATTGCGATTGGCCCTATGGCATCTGCCGCCGGTGCGCCCAGGGTGTGTAGCTTGCGCACCATAAAGAGCGACGTGGTTGTCGGTCTCGGGCCGGAGGGAGATGAGCTTGCTGAGAAGCTTGACAAGGAAGAGCCCGGCTGGAAGATCAGTGGAAAATATGTATGTATTCCTATCAGCGCGGCATCCAACACACACTCATACGCTTTCATAGGCTGTCGTTCTTCTGTCCGAAGGTCGTCCGGGAGAAAGGGTTGTTTTCACCTAATCGTGTCGTCCCAGGACAGCCTTTGTCCTTCTTAAGTAAGTTACCTTCATAACCTGTTTGTATTTGTTTCATCTTCAGTCCACTGTTCCCTTAAAACCCTCGTCATCTGTACAAGCGTATCATAGACCAATCCGGTGCAAATTAAATAGGAATACATACATGGCTTCGGCTTTCCGTCTCGCTCGCTGAGGATTGAATGAGGAGACAACTGTAGTAGACGGCTTGTGTATGATACTTTTGTTCCATGGCTGCATTCATGCAGCCACCACTATCGCCCTATCAATGTCCATCATCGAATCCCCGTGACCTTCGTCTTCGTCTCCCACCTCCCCGAACAAGCCATCATCCATTTCCGACAGAAGATGCTCGACGACATAACTATCCTGCAAGAGCTTCTCCATGCGCGTGAGATGACGTTCGGTGTAGGGGATCATGGCATCAATGAGCTCCTTCAGAGAGGTAGTGCCACGCCCTTCAAGAGGGACAACCTCAGCGGAGATAGGCTTCGCTGCGCCATCCTCATCCGCCGGTGTGGCGGCTGCAGCGGAAGCAGCGGTAAAAGCAGCGTCCTCATCGAAGGCGCGCGCGATGTCCTCTGCCGTACGCAATTTCACGACGGCATGCAGGACGCGCTGGGCAACTGTGCTTGTCTTCGCATGGGCGTTCCAATCTCGCACGTACCGCAGGAGACGCACAAGGTCCGTGCCGGGAAGCGTGCGCAGAACTTCGTCGACGGCAGGGTGTCCGGTGATTGAGGGCATCTTGGGGACCGTGGGATCGGCGGCAGAGGTGAGAGTGGCGAACATGGAGTGCAGCCGGCCTGGTTGTCCCATGCTGAGAGCGAGGAGGATCGCGTTGCGGTAGTCGTGTAGAGCGAGGTAGTTCTGGAGGTCTTGCTCCCTGTGAACGACAGTGATATGTGAGCACAGTGCACGAGACAATGATATATATCTGGGATGACGCACTTCTCGACGAGCTTCGCGCGTTGGGTCTCTTTCTCGACCTGTTGCTCTTCAGTGCAGTCCCGCCAGAATGTCACGACGGAGTCGGCTGCGCCAGAGACGATCATAGATTCGTCACTGCTCACAGCGAGGGCCCAAACCTGGAAATCCGAGTAGGTTGAGGTCCTTCCATCACAAATCCATCAAAAACCCGTACCTTGTCCTCATGGTTGTCCATTGTCGCCGCGCATTCTTCGTCGCGCACGTTCCACAGCTTCACCAGGCCGTCGCTGGCGCTACTGACAATTTGCATGCCTGCATTAAGAAAGTCGACACGCAAGACCGAGTTTGTGTGCCCCTCGAACGTCTTCACGCACGTAAAGTCCTCGAGGCTCCAGAGCTTGACTGTCTTGTCCCCGCTTCCCGTAGCGAGGACGCGTTCGGTTCGTCCGAAGCGAACGCACCACACTCCGCGCTTATGGCCCTTGCACGTACCCAGAAGGCGCAGTTCACCGCGCACGCCAGCGCTTGTCGTGACATAGTCGATCTCCCAGACCTTCGCGGTGCGGTCCTGCGAAACGGATACGAGAAGGCGGTCGTTCGGCGCGACGTCTAGCGAGTTGATGTCCTTGTCGTGCGCTTTGTGAGTGGTGAGGCTCTTGCACTTCACCACATGCGCGTCCTCGCCGTCCGCAGGAGCAGATAGTGGTACGGCAGACAGATCCCACATCTTGATGGTCTTGTCCTGGCTCCCGGTGAACATGAAACGCAGCGTATCATCCCCCGACCCGGAGGGCGCTGCCTCACCAGAGAACGCCTTACGCGACATCGCGATGGCTCCCACGCTTTCCGCGTGACCTTCGCAGATAGCGACACAGCGCCATTCCGGGACCGCGGATACCTCTTCTCCTGCTCGCGCAGAGACAGGAGCCCATATCCGCGCCGAGCGGTCCTTGCTGCCGCTCGCGAGGACACGTCCTTGCGCGCCTCGGTCGAGGCACAGGACAATTTCTGAATGGCCGGAGATGAGACGTGCGTCAAGCGAGGAAGTCGAGTAGACGCGAATCAGTGAAGAGTTTGTGGCAAGCGCTACGTGTGTGTCGGACAAAGAAGAAGGCGTGGACGCCTGGACTGGGAGATTAGGCGACAAGAAAGTGGCATCGATGATTTCATCGTTGAACCCGATGAGTTGTCGGCTGAGCGTCTGCGTCGACAGCGAATGGAAGAGGATATTCTGGTCGGCGTGTACCGAAATGACCGTAGACACCGAAGGCAAGTAGCTACAGATTCCGTGAGTGACAAGAATCATACTACACCAAGTGAGACACTCACATAGCGTCAACAATTTGCCGTTGTTCTTCTTGATCGTCGGATGTGTCTTCTTGTTCTTGACCAAGGGTGAAAAGCACGGTACCCTCGCGCGCATCCCAGATCCGCACCAATCCCTTTTCTCCGCCGGTGTAGAACCTGAGCCTTCCCGGCCCAGACGGAGCACCTGCAAGATCTTCGTCTGGGTGAAGTAGACCTACTGCTTCGACGCGCTCGAGGACAGGAATAGTTTTGTGAAGGACGGGGGAGAACACCGTTTCCTTGCCCTTGCCCTTGCTGCTTTTCTTTTCTGCGGGCGCTTTGGAAGAGATGTCCCAGATCAAGACTACGGAGTCTCTGCCGCCGCTGACAAGCCACTTCCCATCCGGGGAGACGTCAAGACCGCGCGGGACCGATACATGCCCTTCAAGTACGGCTTCAGGTTTCGAGCCCCCGCTGGCACGAGCGGCCGCTGCCGAAAGGTCGAAGATTCGGATGCGAGTGTCGACGGATGCGGTTATGAGCTGCATCTTCTGCTCCCGAACAACGGACGAGGGATCGAACGGATAATTGAACGCAAGCGCGCTCACCACACCGCCATGACCCTTGAACAGATGCGTCACGTACCCTCGAAGGATGTCCCAGACCTTCACTACACCGTCCGCGGACCCCGAGGCCAGGTAGGTGGAGGTAGGATCGGCTTTGCAGACGTGCACGGGTGCATCATGAGCGCGAGCAATGACTCGGATCGGTTTCACGAGTTTGGTATGGGGCGCGGATGATTGAGGGAGCTCGTATATGCGCAGAGAGAGGGAGGACGTGAACAGCAGAAGGTGCGAGGACGAGGGCGTAATGCAGAGCGACGTGATGGATTCCGTGTCCTACGGGATTGGTCAATGACACTGCAGGTATAACATGGATATGTACTCACGCCAGCAAACCGACAAATCTCCACACCAGCCTTTACATCAGTCAATAGCGCGTCTTCACCTACGCAGGTGACCAGCTTGGAACCGTCCGGCGTTGCGGCAACAGGACCGGCGGTGTGCAAAGGCGCAATGACCCGTGCCTTCTTGAAGCTGTAAGCATTTCAACAATTAGTAGAACGCACATTGTGACATACAATAGCCAAACATACGCAGTTTTGAGCTTTGGACGGTGAACAGAATCCATGGCTGTGGGAAGAGCAAGGTGGGCGTCTAAGCCAATGAGCGAACGCGCCGCCAACTTTTTCAGGCGGTTGTTTGTCCTTGTTGTGCAACAGCTTCAATGATCAATCCCACTCCTCCGGGCGCCTATCAGCATTCTGATTGCGCGCGCACGCGCACTTGTGTGAACCAAACTCATTCAACCTCGCGCTTGCGTGCTCCTCGCGCTTCTCCCGCTGATAGGACATGGTACCGATGCGCATGGGGCGCTACGCAATACAATGCACAGGGCCTGAGAGACCGAGCCGTTATCTTGCAACTCCGCTGGCTTCACCGGGGGAAATATAGCGGAGTTTGCTCACTGGCAGCTTGAAGCCATCAACCAGGCTGCCGACAACAGCGTCCGTGCCGCTGCCTTCGCGGTCATGATGCACGACATGCGTGATTGCGCCGCTGCCCGCCATGTACCCAATTACCATCCCATCCGCCATAGAAGGCATGCCTCTCACCGAAAGACGGGTCTTCAAGACTTCTCAAATAGCATTGGGGCCGGACTTACATACCAGCTGACAAGGGGACAAGACCCAACGCCGCTCACATATGGGCACAATAGACGCTGCGGTCACCCATTACCGGGACCTCGGTCATAATTTTCTCATAGCAGGGATGGAGAAGGCACAAAAACCTCCGTGACCAGCGTGTAGCTGACAGCCCTGTCGTAATATGCCCATAATATTCACAAAGCAGAAGAGAGTCAGAAGACGAGCACTGTCGACCGTAAAGTATACATGACGCGAATCAAGGAAGGAATAATGATCCCACGGGAAAGGTTATCCATAAATCAACACAAGGGAGGTATGTATACAACCCGTAAGCGATCCGCCAAAGAAGCCGCGGCTAGAGAAAGGTGATAGGGTCGAGGGCAAACGAGAGAATACCATGAGCAGGACGACAAGGATGAATGTGTACGGAACCATATTACGACCGCGCCGAGTATCCCGACGACTTCCGTTGTGCCTGAACCTGATGGCGAAGCGCATCCTCCGCAGCCATTCGTCTCCGCGTTTCCTCTTCCAACGTTTTCTCTGCCTGGATACGACGCCGAGCCTCCTCCTCCAGCATGTTTTCCGCGACCTTTAACGCCGCTTTGGCCCGTGTCGCTTCCTCCTTTGCTCGAGCCGCATCCTCCTGTGACGCCCGTAGCTCGTCCGAAAGCCGCAGCGATGCGTTCACGGCATCCTGGGACTGTCGCCGCAGACCTGCCATCTCCATCTTGAGCCGCTCGATGGTTGACTCTGGATGATCTACGCCCGAAAAGCCCGAGAACGCGCCGTGGAGAACAGATCGTCCTGGCTGCGCCTGCGATGCCGAGTATGAACGATGGCTGGGTCCAGCGAGAGATGACGAATTATGGTTGTGATGGCGGGGGTCGTATTGGTAGGGCATGTCTTCAGAGCCCGAGTAATCCTCATCGGAGTATGGGCCGCCAGGTCCATCCTCTTCCCAATCCATCTCATCGTCATCGTCATCGTCGTATAGAGCGCGGGAGCGGATAGAAGATCCATGGCTGAAAGACCTGCTGTCTACCGGGCGAAGTGTTGCAACCTTGGAGACTGATTGCGTGTGGCTGTTCGTGCTCGTATTAACAGGCGAGCGCTGAGGATGGGGACGAAGATGACCATGAGGAGGTTGAGAATGCGAGTGAGATGAATTGGAATGTAAAGATTGCTGAGAGGGCGGGTTATGAGACGGAGCCTGAGCGAAAGAGGATGGCTGAGCGAGAGGATGAGCAGACGTTTGCTGAGGCTGCGGCTGTGGAGGGCGTTCATGTGGCGAGAGCACGGGGTGAGCATGCATCACATGGTACGAATGCGTTGTCTGATGCGAATTGACATGACCTGTCTGCGGCTGGGTCTTACTATAAGGCGGAGGGTTAAAATGCGATGTTTGGTGGGGATGAAGCAGAGCATGAGGTGATTGCTGCGAATGAGCTTGCGACGTCTGATGAGGTTGTACATGCGACGACGGCTTGACGAGGGAATGAGATGGCGGCTGGAAGTGGGAGAGTGAGTGAGGATGTTGACGAAGATGGGGATGGGGGTGAGATTGTAGAGGTGGCGAATGCATATGCGGAGGACTTCGAGGAGAGGTCGACTGGGCCTTGATCCGGTCCTCCGGCAAGTGTCCAGAAGAATGGGGACTGAAGAGAACAGGTCTCACCGATGTGGAAGTAGCGGTAGAAGAGGTAGGTGGTGTGTTCGACGGTGCCGAAGCGACGCTCGATGAAGTGGAGGGTGTCGCAGATGGTGGCGGTTGGGGAGGTTGAGGTGTATTTTGAGAAGATGAAGCGGGGAGCATCGACGGAGCCGGAGGTCCGGGCAACGCTGGAAGCGTTCGCGGGACCAAAGGTATGGGAGGCGGCGGAGATGACGACGGTGGACCCAAGACTGTCAATGCACCTGACTCTGAGCCATCGTTTTTGTTCGGCCTACCCCCTCTCTTCCTCGGACGCTTGGTTCCCGGCGGGGCATCTAGGTTGACGGTCCAGTACGAGCCGAACCCGGGATCGGACGGTGGACGGGGTTGACGTTCGAAGAGTCGATTGAGGGAGAGGTGATGCCGCACGGATTGCTGCAAGAGCGCAGTTTAGCCACCTTCTGTGAAGGAAGGGGCGCCTGGAGCGAAGGAGAGAGAAATCACCTTCCATGCAGGACCCGCCGTCTTGTAATAAGGGTACTTCCGCTCCATCGCCGCATAAATCTCCCGGATCGTCAGTCGTTTGCGTGGGCTACCGAGAATGGTACAACGTAGGATGACGGGAAGGGTATGTTGAGGGCGTCCATCTGTATCAGGGAGACAAGCGAGGGTGTCCGGACAATCTGGGTGCGGTTCGTGGGCGCGAATGACGATCTCTGTGCGCGAAGGGGGCTGGGGCCTAATCTCGACGGGTTTGGCGAGCTCTACATCGTTGTCGGTGGGAGATATAGTGGAAGTGGTGGGGGAGCGGACAGCTTGTAACCTTGAGGAGGGGGCGGGGATG
The DNA here is from genome assembly GCA_000765035.1 of Trametes cinnabarina. Taxonomy (NCBI): domain Eukaryota; kingdom Fungi; phylum Basidiomycota; class Agaricomycetes; order Polyporales; family Polyporaceae; genus Trametes; species Trametes cinnabarina. The sequence continues at coordinate 495,788 of CCBP010000119.1, read as the reverse complement.
GCGATCGAGTGAGACCAGGTGAAGAGAGCAGCGATGACGGCATACGTACCTGAGAGAGGACTCGTACGAAGACTCCGGATTGAGGAGGTTGTTGAGAGAGGACAGGTCGGGAGGACGGAAGGGAGGGGGAGGGGAAGGGAACGGCGGCGGGGAGGAGGAGGAGGCGGAGGGGAAAAGAGCGACGGGGCGTGGGTGAGTGTGACTGGGGAGGCAAGAGGAAAGAGAGAGTTGGCGCACAAGTTGAGCTTGTGGGTCCACGACCCCCACTGACCCTTTGTTCTCTATTAGATCCGACCCCCGATCCCCACAAACGCACAGCCTTTCGTCCCCTCCTCATTTGTTTTCCATCCCAACAAACCCCCCTGCCGGCCTCGAATACACCCTTCGTGCTCTTATGCCTCTCCTTGTATTTTTTTCCGCAATTTATGCCAGGTGGCCAGCGCACTCAAGCCACAACAGCGTTTGATGTGTGTTATCGGACTTTCGCGTGCAAGGAACGACCCCGGAATCCGCCTCTGCCATTGGTCGATCACCCGTTGCGCGTCAACGCCGCTGTATTATATCCCACCACACTCTACGCCACACCGATATCTTTGACCTGCGCCCTTTCTTCACCCCCTCCAGACATACTCATGCGCTCTCTTTCCGCCTTGGTATATCACCCATGCTCATACAATCGCGATAGCCTCACGGACTACAGTGAGCATCGGCGGCCTAACACATTCCCCCATACGGCCGCTCCCATGCCGCGTCGCGCAAACCCGAACCAGATCATCGCCGGCGGCAACCCGACCGCTCTAGCGAAACAGGCGCCCACACCGAGCGCGAGCATCGGCATCGTCCAGAACTCAACCAGCAGGACTGCGGAATTGCGAACTCATTCAAGGATATATCAGATGTACAAGCTCCATCCAAGCAAACGGTCGATAGCGGCACCATCACATGAACACCGCGCCCATCGCATTCCATCAGGTATACAGTCCGTTCTCGGCGTGGTCCAACAAAAACATTCCGTCCCTTTACTTCAGCATGCTGAAGGGCAAGGGTTCCAAGATGATGGCATCCATCAGCATGGAATACTCGGCGGTCTGCGAGACAATAACGGGTCGATCAGAATCTGCAGCGGAACAGGCCCTATCTCTCGGCTTACCTTGGACACCGTCTCTGACCACCCATCCAACTGCCACGCCTTCTCTCGCGTCTCCTTCCTCGTTTGTAAATCCCTGTTGGCGTATCGGTGCGCGACACACTAAGTGACATGATTGCCAGGTACAAGGCCCAGATGGTAGCACATACGGGTATTGCCACATATGGTGCACCTGGTGCAACCGACCCACTTGCGAAAACCAGGCCCCGACAGGTGCGACAAATTTGCGGCGAGCCTCGATACCCTTTCTCCTACAATGATAATGGCGTCAGCACAGATCGTGTGCACGAATAGACAGCACGCTGACCAAGTGTGCTCCCACTGGAGTAGAGTGCCCGGGTGAAGTTGATAGGTACGCAGCTCGAAAACGCCCCCCTCGGTCCGAGGAGGGATGGTGGGAAAGAATGCGAATTCTTGGCAAAGCTGCTGAGACCTGCCCGTCAGGTAGGGTATCAACTTCTGGTATGTGTTGATGTGCTGGAAGACAAGGTGAGCGGGAGAACAGGCCGCCGACAACGTCTCAAGCTACCTCCGAATTTCTGATCTTCTGGGTGGTCTTATCGTAGCCAGAATAATTTTCGTACTCGAGGATATGATCTGTGCACGCCTGTAAGGAGACTGGGACATGTACGACTCTGAATGAAAGATGATGCTACGCACAGAACGTGTCCTGCTCGCCGACAACGGCCTCCCAACTCCCTGTAAGCTTAACGTGTAGTTCCGGATCTTCTTTGATGGCGGTATAGTATGCCTCCCTATCGAAACGGGTGAACAAGGGGAAGCACGACTTAGGAAGGAGGCTGCTTACGCGGCCTTCTTGTAATCATCGACAGCGCTGGGCTTCACCTTGTGCACTATGATGGACTTGGGACTCCCGTTTCTCACACGCACCGGGTCGGCGAATGCCACTCACCTTCAAAGCCGTGCACATACTTGCCACGCGCTACGAGCCTGGAATGCTGCTGGATTTGCACGTCACCCTCTTGTTTCGCCTCCGGAGATCCATGCAGTAAGGACTACACGCCATGGCGTCACCTTCCTGACGTCCGCTCCAGACGTATTCCTTACCTGAACTGAGATCGCCCGACGGGCTTGCCCTGCGACGGCAGCGTTCTGCTTGACCGCCTGAGTGCTGAGACGGGCCAACATGGTGGCAGTCGAGGGTGTCGTGGTCAGCCAAGGAGCGTGGAACTGCGTGGACTTCAGTTCTCAGCACGACGAGATACAAGGTGAGGCAAAGAGAGGATGGTGGGTAGTCAGGAAAGAGTGCGGACGTTGCGGTCGTACGGCGGCAGGCAGCGCGCGTTGCGGAGACAGTGGTCATATGACGTGGGCGGGGTAGCAACTCGGCCATGTGGTTTAGGCGCCTCTACATCAAGCCCGGAGCGCTCACGGTGAATAACGATGAGCAGCGATGAGCTCGATGATTTGATCGACGTCGGTCACGTCGCCGTCTCCTCCTTGCGTCCACCGAGGCACACTACCGTGGTTCATCATGATCACCCGCGAGCAGATATTCCGCGCGCTGCAGACCATCGCGGTCCCGCTCATTGTTGCCTACGTTGCCCGCCAGCTTTGGGGGGAACCCAAGGAGGAGATTCCGCAATCGTTCTACCAACCACTCCTGGCCGACATCGACTTCGTGCCCAGAAGGCTGCCGGCCACTTTCCGCACAGGCGTCTCTGAACTGGAACTCTACGAGCGAGTCTCGGTACTTCAGAACGCGACCCAACCGCCCGATACCACCGCTGTCATACTGAATTGGTCTCGTTTCCACAACGTCTTGCTTATCACATCCTTGTTGTGCTCGCCATGGCTAGATAACACGATCGCGCAGGTGTTCATCTGGAATAACAGCCCCAGGCGAATCTCGTACGAAGTGTGCATATTGCTTCTCCGCTCTGCCTGCGAACGCATGTCAATATCTTAAAACGCAGGACATGAAGAACACCGGATGCCCACGCTCGAAGTTGCGGATACACAATGCGCCCGCCAACCTCCTCTTCCAAGGGCGCTATATCGCGTGCGCTCAGGCTGATACGCCGTACTGCTTCGTACAGGTCGGTCTTCGTGATTTCGGATGTCATGACTGAAAGGACTCATGGCTGTGTCTCAGGATGACGACTACCTCGTCCGTTCAGAGATCATCCAGGCCCTTCACGCTCGCATAGAGCGCGGCACGGCCAGGGCGATACATCTACTGCCTCCTCACGATCACCTGTCTACTACCCTTCGCGAGCTACACATCAAGACACCGGAGGATACCCGCATCGCAGACATCCACACGTCCTTCGCCTGGCTAGGATATGGCACAATGCTACGCCGCTCCGAAGCGCTGCAATTCCTATCTCTCCTGCGGTATCTTCAAGCCACAGATGACGAGATGAAGATGTCAGACAACTTCTTCACAATCCTGAGCAACCGCATTCCGGAGGTGTGGTTTGATCAGGGTTTCGAGCTTGGCGGTGGGCAGCCATTCACCGTGGGCTCTGAAGGCGATGAGCGCAACAACAACTACACTGTGTGGATCTTGACATCACGCCTTCGAGGCTTGTGCTGACCCCTCTTGCCATTCTAGCTTAGGGCGACACGGTACCTTGAGTCGTTGACACGCTGCGGCCGTGCCTCGTGTGATGTCGTACTGGATACCGACCCGGAGCAGGCACGGCCAAGCCCGCCATATGTCACTCTTGACAGGACCCATGCGCCGAAGGAGTGGGTGCATGCGGCTTGTCGTGGACCCGCTTGCGTCCTGGAGACGAACATCCGCCTTCTGCCGGAGATCGTGTCTCATACCGCCTCGAACGTCAGTGATATCTTGGTCATCGAACAACGCAACGCCAACCTTCTCGGCGAGTCTGGAAAACACGACTACTTGCGGCATCCGCCATCCAATGCGGTCGACTTGAAGGCAGAGACGGTCTTTCGGAGCCACTCTCGTGAGTGGGCCATCTCTTTGATCGTGCACGCTATTGGTCTAGGCTTCTCACGTTGTTGTACAGACGCCGCTCAGGGCGACACGCTGTCCATTGATGTTCTCACAGACGTCAGTGACGCTCGCGAGTGGACCGTTATAGAGCTTGTGTGGCTAGTTGACCTCGGCACGGAAGCGATTCTCAAGGCTTGCGCGTTTGAATGGTCATCTGACGGTGTCACTTGGGTCAGTATCTTCTCGTTCGACTTGCTTCTGATAGCTGAACAGTGGACGGTTGCAGAATCTCACTCCACACAAGCTGATATGTTACGACACCGCTCGCGAAGTAACCATAGATGAGGACCAACTGTCGTTGAGGGAGTGTAGCGTGCTGATGCTTCTCGGGTCAAATGCGCTTCATCAACGGGTCCCTGGTCTCATTTTTAGAGCGCGATTGGAAGAGGACCGGGTAGAAAGGTGGACCGTGTCCGAGGTTTGGTTGCGAGGACTGTAACTCCCGGAGTGTGGAACCGGGGGTGTGCAACTTGCCATACACACGTATCGTACAAACTGGCGAGACATTATTACCCTAGATATCATTGTCCCGTCGTCTCTCAGAGACACCGCTTGATCGCCTTGAAACCCATGCGGTGTCTGGACCCTAAGTCAGTGTCTTCCCTGCAATCACCCGACTGCAACCTGGCGCTGACGGTGCGTCTCCCACATAACAGACGCTGAGAAGCTGGCTTGAGGCCGTTACTTTGATACTTAGTTATGTAAAGAAAACGTTATAGTTCTCTGTCATGCGGTGTTTGCTCGGATAAGCACGATTGCTTACCCGATAGTTACCGACGGCCCTTGAACGTCGAAGCTTTGAAGTGTTATCATGCCAACGCCGGGTTCTATCGGTCGCTCCCGGCAATCTCGTTAGTAGGCCTGGTGGACGCTCGGGTCTTATAAGCAGTCATAACCTAAGTCTTCGTCAGCCATGCTACACTGCGTGACAGACCGCCATGCTTCACAGGTCGAGCGCATCATCGAGAATCTCGACTAAGCAAATAACTCGCAGTCTAAAGACCACGTCGCAGTCAGGCCAGGTCAACGTACTGTCGGTGCATGGAGGGGGACGCTCAACGGGTTTACGATACCGTATCCAGGTGCGCTGTGCCTCGAACACATCGCACTGGAGTTAGGTCAAATCATAGTGCGCATCACCAGAATAAGATCTCAAACATAGATGCGGAGCGAGGTGCTGCTGTGTCGCCCTTCCTCGTAGATTCATTTAAGCGACAGCACAACTACCTGCGCATCTCGTTGACGGAGCGTTGCAATCTCCGATGTATGTCTCTCTGATTCTACTCATGCACTCTGAGAGTGTTACAACGCCGCCCTACCAGAACGAAACGCCTCGTGGAGATGCGACTGACAATGTCATCACAGGTTTCTACTGCATGCCGAGTGAGGGCGTCGAATTATCCCCGCCGGCGCATATCCTCACGGACGACGAGGTTATCCGGCTTGCGACCCTATTCATCAAGAGCGGAGTGACCAAAATACGCCTTACGGGCGGAGAGCCGACAGTCAGAAAGGGCATTGTCGATATCGTAGGCACGTATAGCATTTCCTGAGTCGTCTTGACCCTTTGAGCTCACGACTGCTTGTGTCTGAAACCCTTGGAAACATACCCGATCAGGCCGCCTGAACGAACTGCGCAACTTGGGACTGAAAAGTATCGGAATGACTACGAACGGGATTGCGCTACATCGCAAATTACCCACACTCGTAGAGAACGGCCTTACCCATCTAAACATAAGGTCTGCACTGCCTGCGGTCGCCTCTTCATGCCATGATTTACAGTGCCCTATAGTCTGGATACTCTTGACCCCTTCAAGTTTGAGATAATGACGCGCCGGATGGGTCACGATGCGGTGCTGCGATCTCTCGAGACGGCGCTCGGAATCAAGGAGTTACGCTCCGTGAAGCTGAACGTCGTAGTGGTCAAGGGATTGAACGACCACGAAGTGCTTGACTTCGTGGAGATGACCAAAGAGAGGAGACTCTCTGTGCGCTTCATTGAGTTTATGCCCTTCACAGGTGCGCCTGTTCTCAGGTACCATCTTCAACGTACGTAACCCGGTTCATCGTGGTCGTGCAGGGAACAAGTGGGACAAAGGCAAGATGGTCCCGTCTACAGAGTTGCTCTCTCGGATTCGTTCACGCTATCCGGCGGTCTGCAAAGCACCCGACGAGCTCAACGACACTGCACGATCTTACATCATACCCGGACACAGTGGAAGTTTCGGATTCATCAGCAGCATGTCAGACCACTTCTGTGGATCTTGCAATCGCTTGCGGCTTACTGCCGATGGGCAGATTAAGGTATGGCTCCCGCAGTGCGCTTGTGTGACTAGCCGCAGACGCCTCACGTTCATGCTTTAGGTTTGCCTTTTCGATGCTGAGGAGATATCACTCCGCGATCGGATGCGAGCGGGCGCGGAGGACAGTGCGCTGCTCGCCACGATTGGAACGGCGGTCGCGGGCAAGAAGGAAAAGCACGCGGGCATGGAGGATATTGACGTTGTAACGAATCGACCCATGATTCTTATCGGTGGTTGAGTATCTTTTTGCCAATCCGGCCGCGTTCGTGCAGCAACATCTCGGTCTCTGATCCTGCTTCTCTGATTGTTCGTCCGTGCAAACAGGTGTGTCCCGCCCCGTCCTACCTCGGTTAATCCGACGCTCGCCGGTTGTGCGATTCCTCGACATTTTACCCGTCCAACGTGCTCGCCCAGCAGTAGTACGCTGTTTCAGTACCACCGTCGCCACCGGAAACACAGCTTCTCGCACACCTCGCTTGACCCACATTGATGAGTCAGGCCGAGCCTCCATGGTGGACGTGGCACACAAGGAGCCGAGTAGACGGCATGCCACCGCGACAGGGCGCATCATCATCCCAAAGATTGCCTACGACCTCGTTACTGGCGCAAACAGTGACGGCGATTCCAGAGATGCTTCCTCGGCAGCCGACGCCGCGTCTCTCCGCGAAGCTAAAGAGAAGGCGCGTGCCAAGGGAGACGTGCTGACCGTTGCGCAGCTCGCTGCCATCATGGGATGCAAGCGCACCGCGGAACTCATACCGCTGTGCCACCCGCTGCAGCTCTCGCACATATCCGTCACGCTGCACCCAGAAGTCAACCCTCGGACCGCTTCCGACGCGCCTAACGGGCACGCTGGGCAGGAGACCTCTGGGCAGGAGACCTTCTCAGGGTACACGAGGTCCGGTATCGGGAACCGTCAGGACGAGTCGCTCGTCTACAGCATCGTCTGTCGCGCGGAGGTCTCGTGCGAGGGCAAGACCGGCGTGGAGATGGAGGCTCTTACTGCGGTATCTGTCGGCCTTCTGACAGTGTGGGACATGCTCAAAGCTCTCGCCGGGAAGGAGATGGTCATCGGAGAGATGATGGTGACGAGGAAAGAGGGCGGCGCGAGCGGACAGTTCGTGCGGACGACTCATCTGTAGTGGCGTCGGGGGCTATACGTTGCGACGGCATATCGGACTCCCCACAACTTGGCCACGCATCCGCTCTACCCCAGTATATGTGGGCCGCCGCTGCATCCCCGGGCATTTAACGCAGACGTGTGACAGAACCCCTGCAGATCAAATGGTTTGTGCATTTCATCGGCGTGCTTGTCGTTCAAGTGAGCCCGTCTAAGAATACTAGGGCTTGGTTCCTGGGCAAGACCCTGGAGCCCATATGGCGATCTGTGGATTCAGGGATCCATCAAGCCCTGCGCATAGGAACCGGCAATGAGCCTATATTGTGCATACATTGCATTCAGAGCTGGCCATGAAAATGCAAGAACCAGCCAGTTTATTATAGGGAACTACAAATATCGTACTATTGCGAGACTTATTTGTAGGGTTCAAGACCACGAGGTAAATGATCCGCCTACTAAGTTACGGGACGTAGGAATGGAAATAATCTAAAGCTACAGTGGAGCTGAGGGAACGATGGCAACGAAAGGCACAGAGTCTTGCAGGGCCAGCCAAAGCGTTCGAGACGGTAATGCCGAAACCTGAAGTCCCGAGAGCTCTCTACCAGTGTCCCCTGTCGGCGCCGACAAAGCCGAGCTCGAGGGAGTCTTCCACGGTCTCGGGTTTGTCCTTGCCGCACAAGCCTGCGAAGCCAACGCGGTCGTATACGCGCTGCGCGCTGTTTTCGTGTCCGACGTAGAGCACGACGGAGTCCTTTCCGACATTGTACAGCAACCTTGACTGCGGTCAGCATCGTGCGCTTGTACGGCGGCCCCGCAGGGCTCGATGACGCGAGACACTCACTGTGCCGTGACCTCCCGGACAAGGAACTCGGCGCATCCTCGTCTCCTCCACCGCGGTGTGGTGTACACCTTTGTGATAGCGGACACCCGGTGACTATTCCGCGTCACAGCGCAGATGGTCGTGATGTCGCCCTCGGCATCGTACACCCACAGGAGCCCCTTCGAGATGAGCTCGCGGGCCTCGACCCTGGCGCGCTCGATGGTCAGGGGGAAAAAGATCTGATGGTTCAAGATCCGAGTCAGCTCTCATTCTGGCTACCCTGCTGATTCTGCGACACGCACGGAATCATCGGCGAACTCCTTGCACAGCTGCGCCACGGGCTCCAAGTCGTCCGTGGTTGCCTTCCTGAGAACGTGTCCTTCCGGGAGCGGTGCGTCAGAGTCGCGGAAGGTGTGGGCGTCGCAGTGGGAAAACAGGGCGGCGTAGAACGGCTCTGTCTCGACGCTGAAGCCGGTCAGCCGCGACCAGGAACGCGCGAAGGCCTTTACGAGAGAGGTAAGACCAAAGACGGAGAACACGCGCTCTGGAGGCACGCAGCAGTTCAGTCGCTCCGTGAGCTCTGCTACGCGGGGTGCGAGCCAAGCGCTGGACGATGCGGAGACGCGGTTGGGCGTCCAAAGGAAGATCGGATAGTCCCCCAGAGTCCAGTCGACGCATGCGAGGACGATGTCGAGAGATGGCGGTGACGATGGGGACGGCTGGCTCCAGACTGTGAGCCAGAATGCGCTTTTGGTTGGACGTGGGGTGAACGAGTCAAGGTCGGTCGAAGCGAGGCGCGCGTAGACGTCCGCTTCCGACGTGAACTCAAATCCGCTAAGCGCAGTTTGGGCATCTACGCGTTTGAGTGCATGGGCGAGGACGATGTTGGAAGAAGCTTCGTGACGGCGGAGGAACGGTGCTGTGTATGAGAGAAAGCAGCCTGCAGAGTTGTGCTGCATGACGAAGGTGGCACGAGGGCTGGTAGCATTAATGCCTGGCATGGCGGATATCTGCGTGGACACGATGGTGAGCAATGAAGATTAGGACACGCTAGGAGAGGGACGTACTGTCTAGACGAGGACGCTGATATACGGTAGCTGCGGAAGCGGAACTAGGAGGTAGAGCGAGCACGTCTAGAGTCAGATGGGCTGGGCAGTTGTCAGACAGGGCAGACGTGGCCGAGTCTTTATAGCAGGAACAGGTACAGCCATGTCACGGATAGACGACTGGCGTTGTAAAATGGGGCAAAGCTGGTTAGCACCCAGGGCGGGGCGTCTGCGGGGATTACGGTCGGTCATGGCATCGCATGAGACGAGGGTCAATACAGGGCATCGGGCATGATGTGAACAGGGAGAGATGACCGGATGAGAAGACCGCCGGGGGACGAGCGCAGTGCAGGGATGGGTGATGGCCATATTTCCATGCAGACTGAGTAAGACTCGTCGCGTTGGTCGTCCGTCCGACGAGCAGACGCTGGTCAAAATTTCGTCTCGGAGCTGGCGTCTAGGGGACGAGCGGTGGACAGCATCATTCGTCAGGCTATCCTCGTCCTCGGTGATTCCGCTCAGGTCGTAGCGAGACGTTCGTCATAGAGCGTGTTGAGGCAGCGAAGGCTACACTCGGGGCCATCCGCTATACCAGAGAAGGTTACATCAGCACCGTGCGTTTTCGCATCGAGGCCAGATAAGTTGACACCACCACCACCACCACCACCAGATCCCGTCTGGCTGCGAGCATCTGTCCAGATGGGGCTGCCGTGCCGGATGTAGACCGACAATTGAAGACGTCGGGAGTATTGAGGAGGCCCATTCGCCGAGGTCGAGGCAAGGCGATGAGAGCAGCGCATGCGCATCTTGCGGGGATTTGCCCACTCGGACGAGCGGCGAGTGAGAGTCACGGTGCATCATTAATCATTATCGATGAATGCAGCCCACGGCCGAGTCAAACTCTCCAACGCTCTCTCTTCTCTGGCGCTTCCCGCTCGGTGGCTGTAAATCGCCATCATCTCACCTTTCTTTCGCGTGGCCTCGAGCCCGCAGCTCGTTTCACCAGCTCTCTCTCTCTCTCTTCCGCCCATATCACAGCTCTTGCTATCCTAACCGATATTGTTGCACGCTGCGCTGGGGCAGATGGCGGTTGCGCTAACATTGATGTTTTGATATCCCCCAGCCTTGCCGTTCAAACATAGCTCGAAGCCGTGGCATCGCCGCCGCCGTCCCAGACAACTTAATGACTGCAGCCCAGGCCTCCAACCGCACGTCGTGATATCTGGATGTCTAGGACAGCAAGGCCGCATACCATTCATGACGCCCAGCTCCAGCCAACAGTGCACGGAGGCGTGAACAGCTCATCCAACCGCCATCGATATCATCCCTTGCGCACAGGCGCTGCCAGTGCATCCCAAGCACCCCGACGTTGCTCCGCTCCCGCTGGCTCGTCGTCCATTCACCAGTCTCAGTCACTCGCCGATCGTCTCGGGGTGTTCTCAACGGATCCCGGCTCAACTGTTTGCACCCAAGTCACACAGCTGCAGGGTATCCGTGTCAGGCGTGGTTGGCACATCCGACTTTCATCATTCAACTTGCTCAAAATGGTACGTAGTATACCAGTACTGCGCAACCAATGACGATTTTACGGGTCTACTATTCGTACGTTCATCTTCGCCCGTTGCCTGTCCATCAGTCACAGGCTAGCCCTCTCAATATTGATGTTGGCCTCACTCGGACTACATCGACGGCGGCAGGACCGCTTTTCAGCAGATTGACTTCAAACACATCTCTCGGAAAGCCGGCTCGGGTATTGTCATGTCGCGATCAATATACGTTGATAGATTCCTTGTACAGATGCCTGAAGTACAACCATATTCCCACAGAGAAAGCCACAATCCGTTCGTTCCTGGATAACCCTAATTTGCACCGCGTGTATCGTCATCCGTTCGCCCCCTGTCCCATCGACGTTTATTGTTGATTTTGGAGCCGAAGTAGTGCCTCTTCGACTCTGCCGAGCATCCCCAGAAGCCGTTCCTCGTTCAAACGTCGTCCAACGAGCTGCAGGCTCACGGGGATGTTCTCATACGTCTCGGCGTCCCATTCTGCCCTGACCATGCGCTCTGTCTCATTGCGCGGTTCACCGACGTGCACCACGCCCGCAGGGACCTGCGGCGGCTCGGAGCCAGCGGCGCGGAAGCGACCTACCGGGAACACAACCGCAGGGTAATCCATCAGGTTCCAGTAAGACGTGTAGCCCCACCACCGCGTCGCGTCATGCCGCGGGGCCAGGGTCGCCGCGACAGGGCTCAGTACGGCATCGACGGGCCTGCCCGTGCGCGTGCGTGCCTTAGTCGCGACCCAGTGCGCGAGCACTCTGGAGCGGAACGCCTCGCGCTCGAGGTTGATCTTAAACGTCTCCGCGACAGTATATGGCTTGCCTCCGTTCGGGACCTGCGAGAGGATCCATTCCGTCTGGGGGACAGGCGGATCGTTCTCGAGCACCTGTCGGTACTCCTCGCCACCGTCGAGGAAGTACAGTTTGAGCTGCGAGCAGTGACAAGGCCTTCAGCTCGACGGACTGACAGATCCGGCACGGCGCGGACGTACGATGAGACCCCAAGACTCCTGGTGGCCAAGCGGGTCCCAAGTGATCACGTCGTGGCCCGCGGCGAGCAGCGCATCCTTGGCACGCTTCAATGCATCCAGAATTGGCGGGTGCGGCGTGACCACGCCGTCGTCCCAGAGTATGGCAATCGTCAACCTCTCGGGAATGCCCGCGCCCTCCGCGACGTCTTGCTTCCATGGCATCTCGAGCAGGGGCGGCTCGACAAGCCAGGGCTCGTACTGCAGCATGACGCGACAGAAGAGCGTCAGGTCGCGAGCCGAGGTCGCGAGGGGGCCGAGAGCACCGACGATGGCGTCCATCCCGTCGTGAGAGCCCATAAGTCCGCCGTGCGGCATGCGCCCCACGGACCCCTTCAAGCCATAGAGGCCCATGTACGCCGCAGGGATGCGCTAGATTAACGTTTCTGAGTGCCTGGATCTCCACGATCTCGCGTGGCACACTCACAATCGAACCCCCGATGTCTGTACCGACCCCAAGCGGGCTACCGTGCACCGCAATCAAGGCACTCTCGCCCCCGCTGCTTCCTCCGGGCGTGAGCGCTGTAGGATGTGGCGACAGCTCTGTCAGCCGTCACGGCAGGAGGATCGGGATACGAATGTCATGGCACTGACAACGGTTGTACGGGTTCAGGGTCCTCCCATAGATATTGTTATTCGTTTCAATGGACTAGAACGGGGAGGTTGTGAGTCATGTCTGGACATCTTACGATGCTGCGCGACGACGACATACTAATAAGGTTTGTGGGTTCGCAGTCTTTACGTAGATGACGGCCCCAGCCTTTCGCAGAATGTCAACGGCCACAGCATCCTTCTCAGCAACCGTACGGAAGGCCCACGAGACGTAGCCCGTAGCGGTATCGTGACCTTTCACGAGGATGTGGTCTTTGATGGACACCGGAACGCCATGAAGTGGGCCGACGACTTCTCCCGTCTCTTCCAGATGTCGATCGAGCTCCTGAGCCCTGCGGATTCCTTCATCGAAGAACACCTCCGTGAGGCAGTTGGTCAGATCCTGTGCGATCGTAGCGACATGGCAGAACGCCCGGATGACTTCGACGGCCGTATATCGACGCGTACGAATGGCTTCGGCGAGCGCGGTAGCGTCCAGGCCCACCACATCACGTTCGCGTGGGGTGAGCTGTGATGTCGGAAGGCTCGAAACGTCCGTCAGCTCCGGGGGCACCTGTTGCTTCAGTCGCCATTCAGGCCTCTTGGCGAGGCGCCCCTCCCGCTCCTCCTTCTTCGCTCGTGAAACTTCCTCGACGACGGCCGGAGATGAACGCCTGAGAGGACCCTTAGAGATGGCGGAAGCCATGATGGGACTGAAGTCACTGTTCGGGGGCATCGTGGAGGGGGAAAGCCATCGGATAAGCACTGTAGTGGTTAAGTAGGAGACTGGAGCGGAAAGAGAGCTTCCATAACATCGTCTGATCACTCGCCGAGCGTGGCTTGCACAATTCGGCTAGGGCTGCTCAAGCGCTTCGACGTCCGCGAGGGTCCGCCACTCCGCTCTCATATGCGCGGAATTCGTGTGGCATCTGCCGCTAGCGCATTGTAACCGCGTACAGCAGCGAAGGAGGGTGGCTCTCCTAATCCTGGGAGAAGGCCTCTGGATTGGGGGACGTATCTGCCCTTGCACACACGGTATCGCCTGCTGGGGGCCAGCACAAGCAGCGTGACAGGGAACGCCGGGCGCTGATGAACAATCTGGAACGGGAGTGCCCTGTCCGTTGGCGCCCCTGCCGCATTGGCAAGCTTTACGGATAATGCCTTGAGATCAGATGTTCCCATTGAGCGCGTCAGTGTCGACATTACTCGCACACGAATGCGGCGAGGCGGTCAGAAATTTCCCGTTCCACCAGCCTCGCACCCTGCGAAGGAAGTGGTCAGCCTTGCTCCGCGAAGCGCCGCCCGGCGTGTTAGGGCGTCCGAGACGAATTGGATGGACAAAAACTCACATCTCGGGTCCTGATGACAGTAGGAATCGAGGCGACGTTCCACGGCGCGGCTCTGAACGGATTGGAAGGGGTCTTCCACCTGGGCAAGGAACCACAACTTGAATGGTTGTCACGGTTAAACAGAGGAAGAGGGACTTACGCCGGTCGCTGTCCGACGTAAACGATTACACCTGACGGGCCCTCGGGAGGGCCGAACGTCGCCTGCACCACATTCTCGACTGCGACGCAATCCTGGAGCGCTCATTCCTATCAGGTCGGACATTTACGCACTGGGGCGGACAGCCACGCACCGGGCACCATAGTTTACCGCTCTCGTCACGCGAAGAGTAGAATATCAAAAAGTCGGCGGTCACGCCCTCCACCCAGGCGGGTTCGGCGGGGTCTGGAGACTCTTTGAGAGGCATGCTGTAACCGCGTTGGACGTGCTGTATGTGCAGTGCGGTTGTGGTGGGTGTCTACGTTTGAATCGCTGAGCTTCGACGCTTGCTGTGCGGGTCACGCCGCAGAGCGCATGAGCAAGATGTCGCCATCGGAGCGTCCTGGCGTATGCTTGACGCCCGCGATGCACATGCACCAGGCGTCCTCAGCGTCTCCAGCGTCCAAAAGGGATCACTATCGCCGCCAGGATGTTCGTCCACCGCGTTCTCGGAGGTGTCGACGTTCGTGGACCTATCGTTTTCCCGGGCTCTATTCTGGGTGATCTGCGAAGGCAGAGCATTAATTCAGCATGCCCTCCTCCGTACATAGTAGGCGCCTTGCCATAAGTCAGTCGCGGGAGAACTTGCGCGCAGGGGGAGAGATCCGGAGATTGTGTAGATCCTACTTGGCCATACGTACGTTTGCGTGCGGTCGCGGCCTCGGCACGGAGTGCGATAGAACTACAGAAGTACCGCCATTTTGCGGCACCTCCGCCACATGCTTGTCGTGCGGCGGCAGCCTCCCCGACACGACAATGTCCAAGTCAACATACTGTACGGGACTTACTCACCTGACCATGCAATGCAATACAACCACTCCCCGGCTCGGCTACCTTTTGTCCCGATGTACGGAGAACCGCTTGCGATACTTCTGCGCGCATGCTAGCGCTCACTCCGGCATGCAATTGTACCGCACGCAATTGCAATACACTTATATGACCTGTTTGCAGTGTGCACTAATACCGCCTGCGATGATGAGGTGCGTCTTGAAGGCCCAATTAATTTATAGCTTCAGCAACCATAATATATATGCGTAAGAACGAAAACTAGAATGTAGCTGAAGCGTGCGCAAGCAACGTATTCATCCTACCAATGTCCGGTTGCTCCAGTCGGAAAGCGATGGTGTGTGTGCAGCGAGAGAGCGCGCGCGGTATACGAAAGAAAACAACCAACTAATCTAACCGAAGACAACACGGCGAGCTATCAAACTGTCCGAAATCAGTTCGACTATGAGTCCGTCAACTATGTACGCGAAAGTGTCCCTTTTAATACGAGGATCCTGAGCCGGAGCCGGAGTAAGAACCTGACCCGGAGCCCGAGCCGGAGTAGGAACCTGACCCGGAGCCAGAGCCCGAGTAGGAACCGGAACCTGACCCGGAGCCCGAGCCCGAGCCTGAGTAGGAACCAGATCCGGAGCCCGAACCGCTCGACGAGGTAGCTGTTGAGCTCGAGGCACTGGACGACGAGGAGCTCGAGGCGCTGCTAAAGGCACTGCTGGAAGCGGACGAGCTGGAGCCGCTGTTGCTGTTGCTTCCCGAGCCGCCGTACGAGCCCGAGTTGCCGTTGCTGCCCGAACCGCTGTACGAGCCGGAGCCACTGTTGCTGTTGCTGTTGCCCGAGTCGCTGTACGAGCCAGAGTTGCTGTTGCTGTTGCCGTTGGAGCCGCTGCCGCTGTAGCTGCCAGATCCGCTGCCGCTGTAGCTGCCAGATCCGCTGCCGCTGTAGCCGCCGGATCCGCTGCCAGAGTAGCCGCCGGAGCCGGAAGAGCAGTCAGAGCCGGAGCCGCCGCACGACGACGACGCCGTGGAGGTGGTCTTCGCGGCGCTCGACGTGTACGTCCACGACATGCTGTTGCCCGGCGTGAGGTAGTAGCTCGTCTTGCACTGTAAAGCGGGCGCGATCAGCTTGGAACCCCGCTAGGATAATGTGGGTACTTACGCCCGCAAGGCACGAGTAGAGGCTGGTGTCGGTGACGGTCGCGGTGGCGGTCTCCGTCTGCGTCTGGGTGGCCGTCAAGGAGAGCGTGTCGGTCTCAGTCTGAGTGGCCGTGGCCGTGGAGAGGTACGTCTTGGTGTACGTCCTGTCCTCGGTCATGGTCTGCACGATCGTGTTCTCCACAGTCTTAGTCTGCAAAGGAACACCGTCAGACTCGAGGGTTCACATCGAGAGGATAAACGCATAAGCTCTACTCACCTTGTCGATGACCTGGGTGCTGACGTACGTCGAGACGTAGGTGGTCGGCTGCGTGACCGTGCTGACCTGGGTGACGGTCATGAAGTCGGTCTCCGTGCGGGTCGCGGTCGCGGTAGAGACGATGGTCATCTCATCCGTGATCGTGGAGGTCTGGGTCATCTCAATGGTCTTGGTCTGTCCTCCATAGTGAGCATACTGAAACCACTCTCATTCCAGGGCAAACCACTCACGTTGTCGATGACCGAGGTCTGCACGTACGTCTTGAAGTACGTCGTCGGCTGGATGATCGTGCTCAGCTGAGTGACGGTCTGGGTGACCGAGTCCGTCTCGTGCTGCGTCTGGGTCTTGGTCGCGGTCTCGGTGTCGGTCATCGTCTTGGTGTAGACGTTGACCTGGGTGCTCGTCTCGGTGGCGGTGAGGGTGTGGTCGACGGTCTTGGTGTTGTCGATCGTCTCGGTTGAGACCCACACGCGGGTGGTGGGGACCAGCTTGGTCGAGGTGTAGATCTTGGTGATGGACTCGACGTCCGTGGACACCTTGGTGACCGTCATGGTGTCGGTCATCGTGACGGTGGTGGGGACCGTAGAGACCTGAGCAGAACAGAACAGTCAGTCACATGATCACATCGAAGAGAGCGCGAGGTCAGAAAAACTCACGTCCGTCATGGTCTTGGTGACGGTCATCGTGTCGGTCATGGTCTTTGTCACCGTCATGGTGTTACCATAGTTGTTGTCGCAGCTGTTGCCGCCATAGCCTCCACCATAGCCAGAGCCCCCACCATAACCTCCACCGTAGCCGCTCCCTCCGCTATGCGCTGGGTCAGACCGACGCCCGAGAAGTTGGAGGCAGACGGGTTGAGACACTCACTGGTTGATGATGATGGTCTCGTAGCATCCCTCGGTTGTGTACTGATCAGGCACGGAGAGATGATCAGCACCGCACTCGATCACATGTCACGGTGATCGGACACGTACCCAGCTCATCGCCTTGCAGGAGCCGTCGCTCTGCTTGGAATAGCCGTACCCGCAGTTCATGCTCTTGTACCCGCCGGACATGAAGGAGGAGTAGGGCATTGCGGACGCGCCGCCGTCGGTCGCTGGAGGCTGGGTGTACTGCGACGCGGGGGCGCTGTACTGGTTGGAGTTGTCGGCCGCTGTGGGAGTCGACGACGAGCTGTAAACGGCGCTCGCAGGGACCATGGAAACGGGGCCGGCGACGATCTGCGCCGCGGCGGCACCCGCAAGGGAAAGGGCGAGGATGACGGAATTCATGTCGAGCAAATTAAGAGAGCTGATAGTCGTGACGGAAAGTGCGCGGGTAGAATACGTTGACTGGGCAAATGAGTGGTAGCGGTCTACGCTCTCTGGGACTGTCTAGCAGTTGCGCGAGGCAGAAGAAAAGTGCGGGATGCTTTGCGTGGGGGGACGCGAAGCGCTCTGGAGGGGAGTTGTGGGTCCATGTCAGCACGATGTTCGACAGAGTGAGATGGTGGGATGCGAGAGTGGTACTGACCGCTGAAAGAACAAAAGGAGGGAGAGAGAAGAAGGCCGAAAACGGAGGACGGGGAGGAAGGGGATGGAGAGACGAGAGAGCAGCGGACGAGGGACGCTCTATATGAGCCCTCCAACACGCGACCGTATCGAAATCGGTGCTGTCGTGACAGAACAGTTGATCTCTGATCTGTCTCTAAGGAGACCTCGGTCTCATTGGCTCCTCGTGCCTCCCTCCGCTCATTGGTCCCTGCTCGTCCTCCTCTCCCCTCCGCCGCCATCTTCACTCAACGCGACAGGCCTGATGCGACCCGCCAGTCTGCACAGGACAATCCAAGATTATACCATTGTAATAGATGTATCACGCACTTCACAACCGACGCTTCCCGCAAACAACATCGCACAACCGCGCGCTCTCCGAGTCGGACGGCGATGCTTCTCATCCCCAACGCTATCCGTATCCTCCACCCACGCAAGTACATAACACTTCGCGATCCACCGGCACCCTTTGAGCCTCCGGCCCTTAGCCTGACCGCCGGCCGAAATCCCCGTGCACATCCAATAGAATACGCAACGCGTTCCGCGCCCGCACCTGCGCCATGTCTTCCGGTTGCGATGTGAGCCTCGTCTCCACTTCTCTCGATGTACCGGCCCATGGGTACTGACACGCGGGAACCAATCAGCGACCCGCACAGCCCGATCAGGTAAGCATCGAATCCGACTTACTGGCAAGAACTGCGACCGATCCCGATAGCAGTCTCATCAGCATCGCGCATCGTCTACATGCTTGCAATCGCTTTCTTACCTTATGCAGGTACTCGTACGCGACCAGCGTAAACCCGAACTGCGGACTGCTACGAATAACACGCGCAGGGCCGCCCTTGAAGAACGCCCGGAAGCCCTCCTCGCGGTCTGACGCGGGGCCCCGGTCAATCAGCATCGGTCTGGGTACATTTCCGATCGGCCTAGTGAAGGTGTACGCACATATCTTCACAAACGCATCAGTCAAACCCTTGTAATTAGTTTGACCCGTCCGCGCCTCCACTTGCAGTCTCGTCTTCACGACATCTGCAAACAGCACTCACATCAGCCCACCGTCTTGGCGCGCTCGTTCGAATGGTCTAGACTCACCGGCCGGCGTCGTCAGATACGCTGCAGGCATACCGCTGTCCGGGGTCAACAGCGTCAGCTTGTCCATCATCCGAGGCATTCACCATCACCGTGAGGCGATGGATGCCATCTGAAACTACATACGCAACCGCGGCAGACGTCAATGTCTCGAAGAACGACAGCTGCTTCCCATTGTAGCCCTCGTTGAACAGATCCCGCTTCAAGTGCCAGTACGCTGGGAAGTAGATCGCCGAGAAGGGGATATCGCGAAGCAAGCACGCGCTAGCGCCCTTGTAGAGCCCAAGCAGACCAAGTTGCCGAATAATGTGCATAGCACCTTTGGGCACGGCTCCCTCGAGCTTAGCCGCCTCGCCCTGGACCTGGAGACGAATTTTCCTTGTAAAAATTGCCATCAGTCGCGCCCACAGTCGCTCCATTGTGAGGCTGATATACGTACACAATCTCAAGAGGGTTCGTGAAGATCTGAGATTGCACGGTCAGGGAGGCGATGCGTTGTTCAAGTGACCCCGTACTCACCACTTGGCAACCGCCCGCAGCACCACCAGCAAACAATTCCCAGCTTAGGGCAATCCGCCCGGTCTCGGGATCCATCGCACGAGAGCGAATAAAATCATTGACGGTGAGCTTGATCGCTTTTTCAGGCGCAACTCCCTGGAATTAAAATCAAGAGCATGTAAGCAGCTGGCGAGCACCTTTCAGAACAAACACGCACGATCAATTGAGGGCCAAGACCCCGGTAGAAGCCAATAAACCCTTCGTTCCGGAAGACCTTGCGTATGCAGTCGAAGCTGTTCTTGTACAGTAGCTGCCCGACGACAGTGCTGCGCTGGTTCTGCATGCTGCGCGGATCGTCAGCCAGCGGTAGATAACACTCGATGAGACGGACATACCGAGTCTGAAAGTGCAGTTGATGCAGCGATCAGCGACCGCAACGGACTGTACACTGCTTGCTGCTTACCTTGACTGCTCCGCAGGTTAGTCACGGATCAAAGATTAAATTCAGTTGATACTCACCTAGGTCAATAGGGTATACGATAGTGGCACCGAAACCCCCAGCGAGACCTGTGAAGCATGTCAGTCGTGCCTACCAACGTATCATTCTCGTCGCTCAGGTTACACACCTCCCAGACCGAAATTGTACGCAGAGTGTGCGAATTCGTTCAGGAACGACGCTAACGAGGAAACGGTCTTGGGCTCGACTTCTTCAGACGGAGCCTTCCAGCGTGGGTCCAGTAGCTGTCCGAAGTCGACCAGAGCGAGACGCTGCATCGGGTTCCCACGACCGGCGAAGTGGAATATGATGGATGCCTCCATGGGCGTGAACAAGGAGTACCGCGTGCTGGAGACGCAGTGATTGAGGAAGTCGGACTGGTCGATACGGCCATCCTTCGATTTTGCGGTCGCCTCGCGAATTATACTGCGCAGACAACATAAGCCACGGACCATCTATCGCCGGCTCACTGCACACCCACCGCTCTACCATGTCCATCTCTGCACAATGCCGGGTGAGAACTCGGTACGCGCGAACCAACGGTGATCTCGGACTACGCACCTCTAATGACGTTGTAAAAGGCAACGACCTCCGAGTAGGATATACGGCTTCCAGGGCTGATGGTGGTCAACGTCGGAAGCCTCTCTATGACGGCGTCCGACAGTTTGTGACCAGCAATTTCCTGAAAGCGACATGAGCACGGAATGCAAGTCCGATAGATCAAAACGTACTAGGATGATCCTCTTGAACTGTTCTGGGCGGATGTAGCCATCCTGGTCCTTGTCCATGAACTTGAATGCTTGGCGCAGCCGCTCGCCTTGGAGACCCTTCATCAACTGGGTGAACTCATTGTCTGTCCAGAAAGTGAGCAAAGCCGCAACCCAGCAGGGACGTGATGAGACATACATCCAAGAACGTGAGCGCCGTTCTTCTTGCCCAGGTACAGCTTCACCCAATCGCTGTATTTCGGGTAAGCTCAGAGCGCGCTTCGTCAGTTGCGGAGCAATGTGAAGTGCGCACCAGTCAAAGTCGAAGGGAATCGCGTCCGGCCCAATATTCGCATTGAACACGTTCTTGAACTCATCGTACGAGATGGTCCCAGAGTCGTCTCTGCAATTCACAGTAGTCCGAGGGGTGTCGGTTCGCCTGATATGCACTGATGAATAGATAGAATGCGGTGTGCGTACACGTCAAAGTATTGGAAGGCTATCCAGTAGTCTGCATCCGGCCGCTTCAGAATGGTCTCAAACACCACAAAATCCTCCCAGGAGACAAGTCCACGCTTGCTGGTGTCAGCGACGCGGAAGAGGGTCGCAAATTGGGCGCGGCCGATCTTGGAAAGGTCGCCCTTGGGCGCGATGGCGTTCACGAACTGCTCGCTGTTGAGGTACCTGCATCCGGGGCGCGTCATAACATGAGCACGTGGCTCATACAGCAGTGGCCATAGGCGATACGCACTTTTGACCGTCGACAACGGTTTGCGCATTGGATTCGAACGTCCTCCTCCACCTCTTCAGTTCGCTCTCCGGAACGGACATCGCACTCTTGACGGTGTTAATTGCAGCCACCGCGCGCGACGTAGGGGCAGAGTCGTCCCCCGAGTCACAATACAGAGTGGGGAAGATACGGGGGAGGTTGAGCGGAAACATGTTTTCCGGAGCGGGGAGGATGCGCGTGAAGGTATTACCGAGCGTATGAGGGTATAGCGACTGTAGACGGAAGCCCGGATGGAGAAGCTCTATGAAAGAGGAGTAGCGTACTCTAAAGGCAAACGCGAGCCGTGGCGGACGCGGAGAGAGATGACAGAGGAGAGAGAGATGAGAGAAGGAGGGCTGCGATGATGAGTTGGCGACCGACGCGCCCGGCTCACCAGCGCTTACACCAAAAGTTCGTGCGGGGTTACGCTGATTACGTAAACACCGGCCCCTCCCTTGGCGCCTCAAATTGTTCCGGCTCAAACACCCTCGCAGACACTGAGACAGACAATTTGCAGCTCGAAGCTGAAGTACTGCATTCCTTGGGAAGATGACCTATTCTATCAACCTTCTACGACGTCGCAAAGGCAGCAGCGTGCGGCAGTCTGAAGCTGACGCAGTACATCTCCTTCTGCGGAGCCACAGACCGCACCCAGTGGAACGACGTCTCCTCTCCCACCGTATGTCCGAGCTTCTCTTCCACTCTCTATAGCGCCCGATCAGTCCCAGATGCCGGAACCATGCACTTTGCCCAACGAGTCTTACCTGGCGTATGTCGGCCTCAGCTTTCGCGAGCTCGAGCTCCCGTGTGAAGCAGTGACAATGCACCATCGGCATCGATGCTGCATCGTAAAGACCGCTCAAATCCCGCCCGCCTGCGTTCTCAGGCGCTAGCACGCCTCTGAATGCGTCCAGGAACAGAATCGCGGTATCTGGAAGGTTCATAACAAAGTGGTTGATGCGTTGTCTGCGGGGAGCCGGAGGGAGCGGAGGCGTATCTGGCGCCCGCATCTCCTTGAGTTCGGATCTCCGAGGTTTGGGTTGAGGTGGTGGGGGAAGTGGGTCATCGTAGGCGCGGTTAAATGCATTTCGGATGAAGGCACGGCCGTCTTCACAAAACGCCCGTACAAGAGAATCCACCTGCCATAGTGATCAGGATGAAGCCCATACTGACAGATGATATTGGCAATATACCCTGTTTTCCGCGATATTCATTGTGAGATACTTGTAACTGGAGGGATTCAAGTCGTTCGCAAGTACAGCACAGCCCTTCTTGGCAGCAGGAATCGCGAAGGGTCCGACGCCTGCGAAGACGTCGGCGACTACATCCTCGCGTTTAAACTTTTCAATGAGCCGTTCATGCTCGGTATGCAGTCGCGAATTCCAATAGACTTCCCGGAAATCAAAGGTGAATTTGCAACCGTTCTCCGACTGAAAACCTCTACGTCAATGATTCTTCATGTTATTGCAGAGCAACAGACAAACCTGCGTGACTACGAAATCCGGCTCGCCCGCAAGCAGCTCCATTCTGAATACGCGGAACTGGTTGTCGATGTTGTCCAGCTTGTTCACCACTGTTCGACAGGTAGGGTTTTTCTGGGGAGAAGAACATCGCAGCGGTCATGAGTACGTCAGTACCATGACAAGCCTCGGTGCAACTTCACGTACATCCAAAATGACCTGGCCAATGATATGCTTATATGGCAGGTACTCTGGCCTGAGATTGAGGTGCGCTGGACACCGCTAAGTCCTGCGCTCTGAGGGAGGTGGGGAGGGGTCAATCCATACCTATATGGCCAACATTTGCGAAGCCAGATGGTGCACCAGCTTCCAATTCTTCTGGAAGTATCGCATGGATAATATCATCTGCGATATGTCTGATTAACGGAGTGAATTCACAGATGCACAGATGAGGTTTGCTTACCGGCCGTCCAGTAGTCATAGCCAAATTCGATAGGATGTGAGACAAGCTCAGCGGATTGCGACTTGAGGAAGTCCAGCACTTCGGGACTCAAGTCGGCTAGCTTACATCGCGTTCAGCTGACTATCCCTCTCAGAAGGTGGAGGAATGCACCTTGATCAGAATACCTGAGCAGCACCAGCCGCTCCTCGTTCGGCCCTCGTGCGACGCTTTTATTTTGGTACATCGAGCAGCGATCTGTTCAGACCACGCAGCCACATTCAGTACGCCCATCTCCGCCACAAAGAGACCACAGCGCACCTTTTCATGACAGGCGATTTGAGCAGCACGCCGGCCTTCTCAGGCGCGACTTTCGCCGCAAGGACGGGGATGACCTTCTTGAATGTATTCTTGTCAAGTTTTCCGTCCTTGAGCCCCAGCCCGCTGCCCTTGGGCAAGAAAAGGTGCTTGCTGATTCCTTCGGACATGGTCAGGTTATGTACAGGTGTAGTGAGGAGTCGCCGGGTTTGCCACAGACGGCTCAGCATGTACGCCTGAGAACCAGACCAGTCAAAAGAGGCAGAAAGAAGCTCGTTTATCGCCAAAGTACGCAGAATATCAACTAGACTGTCGTGGTGACACAGATGCAAGATGTCGGATTGGTTCAAGGCTCAAGTTGTCGGCCCAGTCAAGCTTCCTCCGCTGCTAAGCGCCGGCGGGTGCTTGCTTCTGCACCTCCGCCATCGACATCGCAGCATCTCTCATCTCGTCTTCCTCGTTCGTGCCATCTGGGCCACCTCTCGTAAACTTGTCTCGTACCTCTATCCCGTTTTGTTCTTGAATTCACCGCCGGGAACTACTACCCGCGGCGCTGATCTCGTCTCCTTGGAGGCGACAGTACATCTCTCGAAGACCGCGTGTATACTCACCGACACAGCGACGCACTGCAGGGTCCGTGATTTGCGTAGTGCATAGCCTTCGCACATACTTTCCGCCCGGTGCAACAACGTCGTTCGCCCGCTCTCATACGGACGCCACCGTACTCACCGTTGCGAATCGCAGTTTTTAACCAATCCTCCCCACCTTCTTCAACCGCCTATCTCTGATGTGCCCGCCGAATGACATACCCCAGCTCAGTGATGCGTCAGCGGTGATTCAAAACACGCCTCCTGGTGCAAGCACATCACTCTCCTCTGCGGAGGAACTGCAGCGCGAACTTGACAAAGTACCGCGCTCGGTACTCGCGCACGTCGTTGACGTACACTGCCATCCCACCGACTCGGAGGCGAAAATGACGCACCACGTCGTTGCGGAGGGCCTGCCAATCCGGATATGTGCAATGGCAACGCGGCGCAGCGACCAGGAACTCGTTGCCGGCCTGGCGCGCGCCCACCCTGACAAGGTCGTCCCTTGCTTCGGTTGGTGTTCACTTCCTTGTAATCTCAACTCGTCAACGGTCATCCCCGCCAATATCTCCTCTTATGTCCTGTCCGTGTCTCGGACATGTTCGCACACTCACGGGCGATAATGCTGCATGGGACTCAGAACGTGACTCCTGACTGCGTCGAAGTGGCTTTACGTTCTATCTTCCTATCTGGTTGCTAAGTCCTGACTGAACGTGTTCTTGGCATCTGCGTCCTATGACTTGCTTCGACGGTCACGTATACTATGAACAATCCTGTTGACACGCTCCGCAGGCTACCATCCCTGGTTCTACCACTGGATCTCCCTCACGCCCGCACCCTCCAAAGAGTCCCACTATCGCGCCCTCTTCCTGCCCTCGTCTCCCCCACCAAAGCCTGAGCTTGTCGCCGCTTTTGAGAGACTCTTGCCGTATCTGCCAGAACCGATCCCTCTGTCCGACCTGCTCCAGGATGTCCGTTCGCGTCTCGTACAGTTCCCGGGCGCCATGCTCGGCGAAGTCGGGATTGACCGTGTTTGCCGGATACCCTACTCTCGACCTGCCGATCCTCCATACGCGAACTGCGCCGATCATGAGGACGGCTCATCGCGCGAGCTTTCCCCCTTCACGATCCCGCTCGAGCACCAGCTCGCTATTCTCGAGGCACAGCTCGCCCTCGCCGTCGAGCTCAAGCGGAACGTTAGTCTCCACAGCGTAAAATGCCAGCAGGCGACGTGCGAGCTCCTCGACAGGATGAAAACCAAGCACGGCGCAGCATGGCTCCGCATCAGCGTCGACCTCCATAGCTGTGGCCTCAGCCCGCAGACCTGGCAGCAGATCTCGGTAGGTCGCCGTCCCTGCGAACAGTGTCCAAGTCGAGCGGCACTCGAGCCGCCAAATCGCACGCTCATCGTCGCACGAATTGACCTATTTGAACCCTCGCAGAAACGCCACCCGAACGTCTTCCTCTCCCTGTCGACCGCGATCAACGCCCGCTCGCCCGCGCATCGCGCCCTCATTGCCGCGTGCGCGCCCGACCGGATCCTCGTCGAGTCCGACTTCCACGACGTTCGTCTCTCCGCGCCGTACACCTGGCACATGCTCTGCACTGTTGCCGCCGTGAAGGGCTGGCGCGTCGAGGAGGTCTGGGATGAGGATGAGGCGGCGGTAAGGGAGGAGAAATGGGGCGCGGTGAGGAGACTGGAGGAGAACTGGAAGCTGTTCGTGAGGGGCGAGCATGAAGAGCGGGTGAAGCGGAAGGATAAGCGGAACAGGTTCATCGAGGAGTGGGAGGCGGAGGCGGAGGGCGAGTAAGTCGCCAATGAACGGCAGGAAAAGTCGATATCATGCCTGCGTACGACTCGGATACCCCCTGCTGCACATTCAGTCGAGGTAACTTGCGCATGCGCTTATCTCACAAACTTACGCATGCTCGAGCATCCTGCCTCGAGGCTCGAGGTCACCCCCCCCAGGACCATGTAGTAAATTCTACCAATAGACCGGTGCCCCATTGTAAACCATCCAATTATGTACGCCGTCCGCAATTACTACACTACACGGAAGTCCATGGCTGCGCCGCACACGTCACGTCACATGTGCCCAGGGACATACCCCGGTGAAGGAGAGTCAAAACATGTACATGAAGAGCAACACCATGCACAAGCCGATGAGGCACCCAACGATCACAGCGTCCCTGCGCCGGCGCGTCTTGATCATCCCGAGGAGGTTGTTGATGCCGGGCATCGAACCTTGATCGCAGCGACAGTACAAGCAGCAAGAACGCAGACGATGCGGCACCATGCGGCGAGTCAAACGGGGATGTCGGTGTCGTGGAAGTCACAGGCAGGGAAGAGGCGTGGAAGCAAGCGGTCAGCGAGAGCGGAGTAGCGAAGTGTGCGTTCGGGAGAGACTCACTGAGGACGCCTTGCATCCGTGCGTTTATGCCGGATATTGTCGACCGCTGCCGCGCGAACTCTGCTCGGGTCTCGTATGCTTGGCTGTGCACATCGACTTGGGTGAGTGCGTTATCCCAAGCGAGGCAGGATATGCAGAGACGTACGCGAGCATTTCATCCGTCATCTGGTGAGAGTTGTCTATGTGCCCTCGTTCTGAGAGGAGTGCGTCCGCAGCTGAAGACTTGTACGCGCTAGGGATGTGGCGTCAGCACCGAGTCTCGCGACGCAAGGGGTACTTGGGACATACTCGATGTCATTCCGGACGCCGCTTAGCAGATTAGCTTGGTCAAGAGCTGCCTTTACGTTGCTCTAGAGTCACCAGAGCAACAGAGCACGATATGTCAATGACGTCGGACATCAGCGTTGCGCCGGCACGAGTGAACGTACCTTGGTTCGCCTTAGCTCTCGCGCGTAATCCAAGTACACTTCTCTATGCCTTTGGATGGCGCGGAGCATGGACTGCGAGGGCGGGTTCTCCGCATCATTCGCAAGCGCGGACAATTGGTCGTTGATCTCTTGCAGCTATGGGCGGATAGTCCTACGCTAAGCTCTGCATTCAAGTACGCGTCGCGTGAGGGAGCGTGCCCACCTTCTCTAGGAGCTCGTCGACCTCTATCTCCAGGTCTCGCCATCGTGCTGTTGATCCGCTGGCCTCGACGTCGTCTTGGTTGCGTGTTATGGAGGAGGCAAGGCGAGCGTAGGCGGTGAGCTTGGTATCGAAGAGAGACTCGAGAGTGCGGCACTGCCTGTGCAGAGAGTCGTAGTTTGACATGGTGTTGGGGAATGGTATATGGCAATGACTTGGAACGGTTCACGAAGCACTGTGCCGGAGAGATTCCAGGGTTGTGTTGAGGCTGAATTGGATGGTGGGACTTGTGAGCGTGCCAGACAGGGCGGCGGCACTGCGCAGTGCATGAGCACGGCCGTTGCCGAGAGGATGGGCGCCTACCCCAGTATGAACGTGCTTGGGTGTGTCCG
>CCBP010000119.1:453975-467973 GCA_000765035.1 Trametes cinnabarina | reverse complement strand
AAAGGAGGAGACAGTTCTGGTTGCGGTCGTTGAGAGGATGGAACGTACGTCAGCGTGCGAGAGACTCCAACCGACGTGGGCGACGATTCGCCTCCCTCTCCATCGCCCTCGCCACTCGCGTCGACGACGATAGCCACCGTGACGCGGAGGTCTTGGATGACGTCGACGTCAGAGTCTCCCATTATATAGCCTCCGCTCGTCCTCGCCGTCCTCCTCAACCAGTCGACGACCTTTCACGGCACACGCTTCTTCACAGCTTCACGAACAACACTTCTCATACACAACACCACAACACTCATCCACAATGGTTCGTACCTCGCACTATGCGCCTTGCTACCGGGCTGATACTGAACTCTCTCCTCTTTCAGGGCGCAATCTTCTCTGCTATCGGCGGCGCTATCAACGCTGTCGTCTCCGCTATTGCGAGCATCATCATGATCATCGTGAGCGCCATCGTAACGGTCAGTATATCACCGTCGCCAATCCATCGTCCCTCAAACAACTAATCCCGCGGTCTTGCAGGTCATTGTCACCATCTTCGACATCATCTTCGACATCATCTGCTGCAACTGCTTCGGAGGACGTCAGGTCCGCACAGGAACACACGTGTATAGATTCGGACGAGGAGGAGGTGCAGCAGCAACATACTAGGCCGCCTCAACCTCGCTGCGTGGTACCCGTCAACGCGATACCCATCTCCTTATCCTTCACCAACGTCTTCCACCCATGACTCTGCATTACATTAATTGTACCGATAGATAATATATCCGTGCTTCTGTATACAGCACACCTCGACTACTTGAAAAGAGGTCGGTGTCAAAGAGGGCAACGTTCTGTTGGCTTTAGTCTTCTTCTATCACAGCGACGTACCGTACCGTACGTTCCCTATCCATATGTGCTGCAGGATTGTGCAGGCGGTGGCGTTTATGACGTCTACATATGCCGTACATACACATCTCGGTAAGTCCCATATTGTTCTTCATGCATCCACCACGCCTGACAGGTGCGTTTTCGTCATTTCCAGGTGAGATGCGTGGAGGTCTTCTATCTACAAGGCGATCCACCGTCCGCGAAATAACGGACGCCGGGATCCTCCCGGACGCGTATGTACCATTTCGGCAGCGGCGCACAGAACGTCGCACGGCGCATCTACTAGGCGGGCCGTTGGCCGCCGCGGCGCAGATCTACGCCGACTACACTGCAGTGAAGACAGTGATGTTTCTCTGGCCGAAACAGAGCCAGGAATCACTTGGTCCAGGGACAATACCCCCGAGACTACCGGGAAGCGGGAAGTCTCTATCTGCCAGTGTTCTGGCAGAACCTAGCTTGTACCAGCTGACAACAACGCAGCATGCCCACGTCTTTCTTTACGTAGCTCGGACGAACAT
Organism: Trametes cinnabarina; assembly: GCA_000765035.1. Classification (NCBI taxonomy): domain Eukaryota; kingdom Fungi; phylum Basidiomycota; class Agaricomycetes; order Polyporales; family Polyporaceae; genus Trametes; species Trametes cinnabarina. Next base: position 466,585 of record CCBP010000119.1, on the reverse strand, counting down.
GCACTGGGTACAGTCATATGCCGAGAATGTTTTAAGTGGTTCTGATACTCGTCAGAAATAGACAGTTCGGAGCTTGACCCGTCCTTTTTGGGTTCACGCGCAACTATAATATCAGATAGCAGCATTGTTTGCGGGCCCTCTTGATCGCTTCATACGCTCGACATGGCTGCGCAGCCGCGCAAGGATTTCGAGGTCGCCATCGTGGGCGGCGGTGTCTGCGGTCTCACTTGTGCCGTTGCGTTGCAAAAGGCCGGCGTTTCAGTCCGGCTGTTCGAAGCTGCAGTGCGTAGTACGCTACATCTTGAGGCGATATACTGACACGCTAACCGAGAACAGCCCGCTTTCGGGGAGATCGGCGCGGGCATCGGGGTAGGTATGTGCAGGTGTCATCCACGCCGCTACATTGTCGGAGTGCGGTCCTAATTGCACTGTCTGAAGGACCAAATGCCGTGCGCGTGCTCAAAGATATAGGCGTCTTGGATACCATCCTGCAGAAAACCGGGGAGGGCGACTTGAGGGCGCGAGGCTTCATCTACCGCCCGGGAGTTGGAGAACATCGTGCCGTATACACGGTACGTCGCGCTCCTGTTATCCGCCCGTCCTTGCATGCATTCAATACGGGGCTAGACTCCAGTCAATGAAAGTGAGGACCGAGGGATCGGCATGCACCGGTACGTGCCGGTCCTTTGAGCTTTCGAGTCACCACCGGGGCTGCTGACGGACGTCGTCCGGCAGTGCGGTCTTCCTCGATGCGCTCGTGAGCGTTGTGGACCCGACCGTCTCCCATTTCAACAAGCGCTGCGTCTCCGTCACGGAATCACCTGCGAACCCAGACCGAGTGCTCCTGAGCTTTCTGGACGGGACGACGCACGAGACGGACGTCGTCCTCGGGGCAGATGGCATCAAGAGCTCAGTGCGCAAGTACGTGCTCGGCGGGACCGAGGACAGGCTGGCTTTCAGCAACACCGTCGCGTACAGGGCGTTGATACCTTATGCTGCCCTGAAGGCTGCGGGTTTCAAGACTGGTCTGGTTGAAGCTCCGGTCTGCTTCCTGGGGCCCAGCAAGGTGAGTGGTCGCCTTCCTCATGCAGGATTTTCGGGCTCAGTGGTCTGACCCCTTCCAGCACCTCATCGTGTTTCCTATCAAGAACGACGAGATAGTACGACATGCGCTTATCTGAGTTGCCGAGTCACTCTTCTCAACGATTCCTTCGCAGGTTAATGTGGTGGCGTTCTCCGCCCGCTACGACATTCCCATCGGCGCCGTCAAACTGCCCGATGGTGCCGCGTGGGTCGAGCAAGTGTCGCGCGAAGAGGTCAAGCGCGAGTACGAAGGCTGGGGACCGGACGTCTCCATCCTGATCGATAACATGCCCGAGAAGCCGAGCAAGTGGTCCATTCACGTCGTTCATCCGCCACTCGAGAGCTACGTCAAGGACCGCGTCGCGTTGCTTGGGGATGCGGTATGCCATACGCGCGCAAAAGAAGCGAGCCTGACGGGTGTTGACTTCGCGATGCTGATTAGGCCCATGGTATGCTCCCTCACCTCGGCGCAGGTGCCGGCCAAGGGATAGAGGACGCGTATCTCCTGGCTCGCCTTCTCAGCCATCCTCAAACGCACACCGACAACATCAAGGTACGAGGCTCTGCTCCTTGCGCGTTGTTGTCTGCCCCCTGAAAGTGGCGGATTTCAGGACGTTCTCCAGGTCTACTCACAAGTGCGAAAGCCTCGAGCCCAAATGGTCTGGGACAGGAGTTACCGCAACGGCCGCGTATACGATGGGAATGGGCCGCATGGGACCGACTGGGACCACATTGGAGAGGACATAGAGGGCATGTTCCACTCTGTCTGGCGTCATGATCCAAACCGCGATTTCGAGGCGGCGGTTCAATCGCTGCGCGAACGCGGAGCGTTCCCGCAAATCAATGGTCCAGTTTCTGTTTAGGTTAGTACAGTGATAAACCGGTCCTCGGGACAGTCGAATTATATTCGACACTGTCCCTCACAAACTTGATTTGGTGACAAATCGGCGTTGATAGATACCTACAGTGTGATGGGTTCCACCTCTAACTCCAGTCCCTTCACTTCCTGCGCATTCAACTAAGAGATCGATGTACCTACAGGTGTAAACGTTATTTATGATGCCAGACTACATTGTCTTGATGGTTGCATTTTGAATCCTCATGCCTGTTGCCTTCCACGCGATCGGTGAACGTCTACAACTGAGAATAACATTGCCATATAATTCTCCGAGCCATCAAAGTCCAATATTGTACACGAGAGTACCGAACGACTTCCCTTTCCAGCGACGACAATATCATACAAGGCAAGACCAACATTATCCACGAGCGCACATGCACATAAGATCCGGGTCCACATTTCACTCATCCTCCGATGAACTGTCGAACAGCATCACGTACTCAACGTCTTGTGCGTGCACCTGGGGAGACGCGAGCACTCGCGATCGGCTGTCCACATACATCGCTTCGTCGGACGACGTCGAGCTTGGAGATGACGGCACATCGACGAGGGACATCGACGACCCTCCCTCAGAGGGGGGTGAGGAAGGCATAGTCATCGACGGAGTGGAAAAACGTGTGTAGACCTGCTCGTTGGCGGAACGCATCGACGGAGGTTGCGGAACGAGGTCCGGCATGATAACTGAAGACGACGCCAACGATTCCGAAGAAGACTCATTCATCTCTGCAACGATGATGCTGCAACACGTGTCAGCAGGATCCACATCAAACTGAACAACATCACTTACTCGACCCAGATGCTGTGGCCGAACAGATTCCCGTTGCCGTCGCTCAAACGCCAGGAGCTAACGTACTTCCCGGGTACTTCCGGAGCCTACAGAACAGGATAATCAGCGGTCATTCCTGCGTGCGCGCGGGACGCACATACCTTCATCTCCCCTGCAAGCACCTCGACTTCTTCGCCGACCTTGACGGCACCAACGTGATATTTCAAAGGAGCACCACCGCCAGGGGCCATGCGATCACCAGCGACGAAGACAACCTCCGTGTTCTCTGGCCAATCAATCTCGCCATTGTTCCGCATGCGCCAAGACTTCACAAATTCCGCGCCTGGAGGGAAAATTTGGCCGTCGGGGATATTGTTATCGGAGAGGAATTCAGCGTGTAGACTGAGACGGCGGCGGATCGGTGCAGGAGGCACGAAGCGGTCCAAGGACTCGCGAACATTTCTCGCAGCGTTGCGGACCGGGGGGACAGCCAGAATCAAGTCACTCAACCGACGTCCAGTAATGAACGGATTCAACGGCGGCCGTTCTGGCATCAGGGGCCTGCACAAGAGTGGCTCCCCCACTAGCGGTGACTCCTCAATCGCCGCAGAGGCCTCAGCAGTCTCTCCATCCGCAGTGTTGGATTCTTCGACCTTTGCGTCATCTGCAAATATGCCGCCAGGCATCGACGACGTGGATGGAGTCAGCCCCGGGACGGCCTGAGGAGAAGCAGGTTGGAGCAGATGCTTGAGCAAAGAGGTCATCTCAGGCCACAGATCCCGCCATTCGTTGTTCACAGGGCCAAGCCTCGGGACGGAGTTTGATGACGACAACGATATTGGAACCTCGGACGGGGTCGTGAATCCGTCGACAGGGCTGCCCATGTTGAGGCGATCTTCCGCCTGAAGCCTTTCTGCACGGGGAGGCTCATCGAGGTCTATCAAGCGAACCTCATCATGATCGGGTACCGGTGGCTGAACGTCCGCGTCACTCGTCGATGCCGTGTCAGATCCACCATCTTCAGGAGCGGACGGAGTCATGCCTATAGAAGACGCGGCTTCGTGGATGCTGACAACGTGGTGGAAGAAATTCTGGGGCTCATTCGTTAGAGCCTGAGGAGGCGGAGTAACGGGGTGGACAACGAGAGGGAAGTCTAACGGTGTGGTGCGCCCGGACACATCTACCACGTAGGGAGAACGATACGGTATGCCTTGTATCGGAGGAGAGGGAAGGGAGGTCCTGCCATCGTGGAGCTCCGGCGTAACCTCTGGAAGAGGACGGATGGGAGGAGGAAGATGGGGAGGCGGAATCTCCGACCGCCACGACGGAGGAGATGCATTGTCATTCGGCGGAACCATCTGCTCTGCAAAAGGAGCATCTGCCGGACTGGGTGAGGAGCCACGGAATGGTGATCCAAATAAGACGGGGACTCTCGACTCGGGAGTCTTCAGCTTCAAGAGCGGGTGATTGAAGGGATGAACGGGAATGGGTAGTGCTTCGCAAGACTCGCACATGTCGAAGTCCAGGCAAGTCTCGTACATGCACTGTCCGATTGTTAGCGGGAGTAAGTAGATGGCAGCTTATGTTCGCCAACCTTGTACCGGACACCAGTGATCCTGTTGCCACAGGTATTGCATGAAGCATTATGCGCAGGGTCCATTGCCCGATCGCGGGGCTACGTACTGATTAGTTACTGTCGTCGATGCCAACGCAGGTATTAACTCACCATGAGCGTCGCCGGCTCGCTGACCTTCACAAATCCATGACCAGGGTGTTGATCGTGTACGATCCTGAATGCCAGTTAGCCTCAACCGTTCCAATCATTGACAAGAATGGGGACGAACTTGTAGCACAACTGACAGAGATCATAATCCGGGCAGTCCAGGCATTTCTACTCAACTGTCAGTATTAGAAGATGCGCCGTAAAGATGCATTGCACTCACGAAGCGGTCCCCTCGAATTCGCGAGTCACAGAGATCGCACGAGGCGTTGTGCACGACTGGCTCAACGTCACGAGTACGAACTCTGGGCACACTCTCCCGGGGGTTGTGAGCAGGGTGATCAGGTTCCCGCTCACCAGCGCCGCTGAAGACGGTGTGCACGATGACCTCGCCTGGCTTCTCGATGGAGAAGAACTCGTGAGAAGCGTGGTGCTGCGCCCTTAAGTGCGGCGTTCGGAGGCAGGCTTCGCATAGGTCGTAATCCGGACAGTCTAGACACTTGTGACGAACGCCTACGATCTCCTGGTTGCATATGTCGCATATGATGTTCTTGTGCACGAGCAACGTCGGGGCGTGGGGCCTCTCAGCGTCGCCATCGCCGTCTCGCTGAGGATCCTGCTGCCTTCTTCTGCCGAAGAGCGGATGGTTGTGGCGAGCTAGAGCGGCCTGGTATTCTGCGAGCTGCCCTGGCACAGTGACTGGGAAAAACGCGTGCGACACTTCATGGTGGGAACGACGGTCGGGGTCCGAGATACAAGAGGTACACAGGTCGTAGTCTGGACTGCGTTCAGTACAATAGGCAAATAGCAGGAAGGGGTATCACTGACCATCGCAGTCCAGGCATTTGTGACGCACACCGATGATAGGCGCCTGGCGGCATTCGTCACAATGCACATTGTTGTGCTGGACAACTGGCCGAGGCGGAATGACCGGTGTAGGCATATGAACTCGAGAGCGCGCCCTCACGTACGCGTCCTTCTGTCCCGAGTACTGAATCGGGAAGAATGCATGGGAAACGTCGTGCATCTCGCGCTTGGAGACGTCTGAGATGCAGACATCGCACAGGTCGTAATCTAAGCTCAGACTGTGAGGAACTATTAGGATTGGATCAGGTAGCAGCAGCACGCACCGTCGCATTGCAGACACTTGTGTCGGATACCGCTGATGTTCTTCGTCTGACAAGCATTGCACGTAATGCCCTTGTGCACTAATTGAGAGCGTTGACGCTTGTCCTTCACAACACAGAAGTCCACGAAGTCCTCCGTAGAGTGGATAGGGAAGAAAGCATGTTTGGAGTCATGGGCCGCCCACGCATTCGGAGAAGCCATGCACGCCTCACAGAGGTCGTAATCTGCACTGTCTATCAGCATTTCCGACGAAGACAGATTGTAGCAGCCAGTATACCTGCACATTCCAAGCACTTATATCGGATGCCCTTGATGTTCTTCTTGTTACAGTAGTCGCACCTTACACCCCTGTGAAGGCTCTCCTGGCTGCTACACCGTTGCAGGGTAGGGACATTCCTGTTGCGAACATCGTCTCGAGAGGGATTGCGCGACACGTCGGGAACGACAGGTGGCGGAGTAAGACTCCCTAAATCTGAGTGCTCGACGTTGATCGCATGATTGAGGTGTAAGCTGTCTGGCGGATACACAGACATATGCGGTGGCGGCGGCGGGCAGACGAAGAAAGAGGGCGGTGGAGGCGGAGGGTAGCGCAACGGTCCCATATACGGGAGAGGGGCCGGAGGTTGCGGAAGGACGTAATGAGGTGGGGGAGGGGGCGGGGGAGGAGGCAGATAGGAGGATGAGCGAGCATGCCTCATAACAGGCACGGGTCCTGCGGGTGACGGGCGATGCGTCGGAGGCGACGGGAGGTTGGGAAGACTCGCATCCATCTCTTTCGTCGACTCCTTGTCCCAATCCGGGCCAAACGTCTTGATCATCTTCGTCTCGAAGTCACGTTTGAATCGGTCCATGAGAGCCTTGATCTCCATCTTGCCTTGCTCAACCGAGCAGCACGGCTTGTCCTTCTGTAACTCCTTCACGGCCTGCTTACCAGGCAGCGCATCGTTTAAATTGACGTGCACAGCGCCGAGCGTAGGCGAGGGTGCTGTCTGAGCAGTCGACTGTGCAGGGTCAACGGAGTGTGCATTATGGACACGGTGTGTTGCTGGAGAGCCCATGACTATATCGCCATCATCTTGTGTAGAGAGGCGCGAGCGGCTGAAGGAGTATAGAATGGGAGGTGGCGGCGCGACGAAGGTCGAACTGCGATACGTAGACGAGTCGGTGGGAGGCCGGTTCAATCTCCACGGATCGTGGCCGGCTGATTTAGCGATAGACTTGACATTCTCCCACCGAAGGTCAGAACGCGCGGTGCCCATGGAACGCCTGGGCGCTTGGGCGTCGGCGTTCGTAGCTATAGGCGAAGGGTGAAGTATACGGAAACGAGGAGTGTCTTGAACCGTCGTCGAGACAGATGTGGGCGACGGCGGGTTGTCGAGCAAATCAAACAAGGAAGGTCTAACAGTGCGTGCACTGGCGGTACTCGGGCTGGATGCCTCAATTGATGGAGGACGCGGGGGAAGGGGTCGCCCGGCGCCGGGCACTTCTACGAATGAGACGGGACGGGAGCTGCTCTCAGCCATGGAGGTGGGGCGCGACGACTGGGGCGGTGTGGGCGGCATGGCAATGGAAGCCAGTGAGGAGCGATTGGAGGTCCTCTCGCGGATGCGGTCGAGCAGTACACGACGTGCGCTGTGCTCCTCCGCAGCAGGCTCAACGACCGCGGCTGCGGAGGAGTGATCGGCGGCGTCGGACCCCGTGAGGATGGACGCGTGTTCCTCTGTGTTTGACACGTTGACAGACGACTCCGGGAGTCCACCACTGGGAGCGAGATGGGGCGATTTGTGTGGGGTCTCGTCGAAGACGAAGAAGCGGAGAAGAGCACCAGGCCACGAGCGCCCCTGATAAGGCGCAGCATGGCGAGCATACTCTTCAGCGGAATGGGCCTCCTTGCCGATTAGAATGCGAGCGGGTGAATCATTAGGACAGAAAAGAAGCTTAGATAGATAGAAGGAGTGGGAGATGGGAAAGACTCGATACAACTGAAGAAGCGCTGCGGTAAGTAGAGAATGCGGGGTAGTCAGGGGGTCGGCAGACGGACCTGGTTGTACAACTGCTCAAACGTAGGAAACGAAGTTTCAGCAAACGAGAACTTGCGGGTTTCGTTGTGATAGGTGGCCTTGACAGTGAAGGCCGCCATGGCTGAGTGGTGGTGGAAAGAAGGAGAGAGGCACAGCGAGGGGCTGCGTAGCGGAGCGTCGAGTACGTACTTACTATATACCGCAACAAGCGCCCAGTGTATGTGGGTCGTGACAGTGACGTGACCAGAATTCGGTCACTGTTAATCACGCTGTTCTCCGCCACCTCTCCGACTAGTCTCCGTTGTACTCTCTCATCATGTCCTCTTCTCCGGATTTCGACCTCATATCTACGACAAGATACGAACGCGAGCTCAAGAGACTGGACTGGAATACACATGCACATTCAGCAACGCCTTCTCCCTATCTATTGCTCAGCTATCACCACGATCGCCTACTCGATGCGGCGAAAATCCACAACTGGCCTCTTCCTCCAGACTTCACGCTGTCTCGCCTCGAAGAATCTTGCGATACTGCAGTCAAGGCAAGGGATAATGACCTACCTTTACAGGAGCTAGAACAGAGTCTCCGGGTATCCAATGCGCATCTCCAACGCGCGTTCCTGACGCTCATGCTCATCTGCGGGACTTCACTTTAGATCCGTATCTTGTTGTCGCACCCCGGCACTCTTACAGTGACTGCGTCTCCTGTAACACCGCTTCCCTCACACGATCCTGCCGCCCTATCTCTCTGGATACCATCTCCGACGTCTCCAGAGCCGCCTTTGTTGGAGTCACGTTTGCTAGTCGTGCATCTGGACGTCGTAGCCACGCCTTCCAGCGACTTCACCCGCACGAAGACAACTCGCAGAGAGCACTACACGGCGGCCAGAAATCGCTTCAACATTCCGCCTCCACCCACATCCTCCCCCGATGACGTCCTCCTCTTCAATGAGGACAATGAAATTACAGAAACCTCCATCCGCAATATTGCCTTCGCGCGGGGATCTCCCTCGCGATGGGTGACTCCTTCCGCTCGAACCGGGTGTCTACCTGGCGTCATGCGGCGCTGGCTTCTTAAACAAGGACGAGTAGTTGAAGCAGACCGAGGACAACTGACGCGAGATGGGATACACGATGGAGAATATGTCCTCACCTTCAACGGCGTGGAGGGGTGCCGCATCGGGCGGGTCAAGATCGGATCGTGAGGAGGTACATTGTTGGTACGATACCATGGACTCGTTGTGCATGGTCACTTATTGCTAATCCCGGCGCAGATGTGCGTCCTGGGGGAGTCGCTGCAAGGTACGTTACTTGCCTGCTGATAGTACTCACCATGCGAAGGTATTGATCCACAACAGCCCATACTAACCGTTGGCTTACTATCCTTTGGCTCGCGTCTCGTCCCGTCCACTACTGGCGAAGTTATATGAACTCTCATATGCTGTCTGCATGTACCAGATATCGCGTGTTTCCATCAGCTTTGCAAGCACTCTTGCTGTGCGATGATCTTGCGCCGGCGACGATGTTTCGTATCGAGCTGTGCACTGTGAGCGACGATTATATAGCCCGGAGTCGCATGACACGAACTTTGCCTCCGACACCGAGAGCATCACCGCTCCTGACTGCACCTTAACTTCGCCCCTCATTGCCTCCCGACTTTCCCCCTCTCTGCTCCCCGCACACTGCACTGTCGAGCTAGTATCTGCCTCCATCTGGGGGGTCAGAAACATTGTGCCAGGGCTGCGCGCGGTAGTTATTCCAAAGATTGCGACGCAAGATGCCGCCGGCTGCAGACTCGTCATATGCAGGCGCCGCAGGGCCTTCGTCGCCCACGTCCTCCTTCGAGCTCGACCCCGCCTCCTTGTCGCCAGGTAAACCTGAGCGACATCCGACGCTCTACTACGATGACGGCACTACAGTGCTGTCTGCGCTCACAGATGAAGGCTCGCGTCAGTACTTCAGGATCCATCGGTCGGTCCTCTGCCGACACTCTCACGTAATGGCAGACATGTTTGCCATGCCGCCGCTCCTCGCCAAAGGCTCAAGCTCCCACATCGCGGAGACGTACGACGGCGTCGTGCACGTCGAGATGCCCGATGACGCACACGACCTCGAGAGCTTCCTCACGATGTTCTATGATCCACTGTGAGTTCAACGGCCAATTGCCACCGGCCTATTCTGCGCTCGCCGAGACGATCACGCCACTCCGCTCACCTACTTGCATTCCACACGCAGCGGGACGGCTTACAAGCGTTTCGATCCTAACACGCCTGTGCTCGTGGAAGGCGCGCTCAAGCTCGCCATGAAATACGAGTGCGATGCCCTGCGCCGGCGCATCATCGAGAACCTCGAGGCTGACTGGCCGCAGACGCTCGCACAATGGGACGCACGCCGCGCCGAGGCCGTGATCCTGCGGTCCGAGCACTCCCTCCAGCTCACAGGCAAAGTGGACGGACGGTATCTCGACGACCGCCTCCCCGAGCCTGCGTCTGCGATACGCATCGCGAGCGACCACGGCATCGCGAGCATCCTCCCAGCCGCGTTCTACCAGCTCGCGCTCCTCAGCACCGAAGCGGACTGGGACGCCTACCGCGCGAACCCGGGCAAGCACCTGCGCTTCGGGGCGCGCACAGCGCGCTGGCGGCTCCTCGACAAACGGGACCTCATGCGTCTCGTGCACGGCCAGAAGCTGCTCGCGGCGCACACTCGGGCGATCGGGACGGACATCTTCGGGCTGCGGTGCCAGCGCAACGTGAAGGGCTGCACGAAAGCGCGGAACGACTGCTGGAAATACTTCCAGGAGAACGCGCCCAACTCGATGGACGATCCCCTCGACATCCTGCACGACTGTATGCGTCTCGACACGCTCTTCACCGACTTGCCGTGCACGGCGTGCATCTCCGAGATCACCATCATGGCCGAGAAAAAGCGTAGGGAGCTATGGAGGAGCCTCCCTGCCGTCTTCAATCTGCAGTGATGCTCGATACTTCTCACAAAGATTTTCGGTGTGTTCGGGCTCCGTGTGATATCTTCATAGTCTTTCCCCTTCCTATGCTCTCCGTCGCTCCAAAAGGTTTGTACCCGCCTTGTGCTTCTATTGTGTACGTATGTAATGTGTACCATTTTGGCATTTCTGCATGTGTTGTACAAGTGCTGTCGCATCCCGTTGCTGGTGTCTAGTTCGCAGGATTTACTCACCATACTGAGACTGAGTACGTCTGACGTTGCTTAACATTGGAAGTCATTGATTACCTCACTGGTGGCAATGGATGTCTAGGTCACAAAAGTAGATAGATACGTCAACATTGCAACAGTGCGGACCCGAGTGCGCAAATCAGGTACAGGGAATCGCGTATACAGCGAGACCGGGTGTGTGCAAGACTTGGGGAGTGGCAGGAGGACGTTTCACAAGGGTGCGACAAGATGTAAGAGGGGAGAGATGCATATGAGAGAGGAAATGAGGACAAAGTGTTGAAGACGCCAAGACGTGAATGCGAGGGCGAAGCAAAGCAACAAAACGTGTTTCCAAGTTACACTTTACAATACGATATCGATATAAGATTATATGCTATGATGGATGCAAGGCAAAGCGACGTGGAATGATGATGACGATGGTGACAATGACGATGGGGATGGTGCGTGGACGGGGACTCATGCGTAGAGGTGGAGGGAGTGTTGCAATGTGAATGGAAAAGCTCATCATGGGGGTCGTGAGATGGTCGTAAGTCGTCGTCGCAACGAGTTACTTTTGTTGTTGATGCTGCCGCAGGAACGCTGCGTGCGCCTGCGCGCGGTCGCACTTCTTGGCGATCCGGAGCGCGATCTCGTACGCACGCTCGACCAGCGCGCGCGAGGGACTCGTCGCAGGAGTATGGTCGAGCAGGTCTAAAGATGACGTTAGGGTACAAGTCGGCGATTAACCACGAGAGCACGTACCTCTATATTGCAGAACGTATCGCATGACGCGTTGCGTGGGCTGGATAGCCAAGTCCCTCACTGCCATTTTCACATCGTGCTCCGAATGTTTCTTGCCGTGTCCGTGTGCGCTCGCGCCAGAGGAGTGGTGGGGATGGTGATAGTGATGAGCGTGTCCATGCGATGCCGAGCCCGGGGTAGCCGGAGATGGCGGAGAGCCTACCAGGCTTGGGAGGTGGCTCAGCGACGACGGCATGCTCTTGCGCTTCCACGCGTTGACCGCCGAGACCGCACGCGTGAGGCCAAGGCCACTGAGCGTCGAAGCGGTCGCCCTGTGGCCATGTCCGTGGAGACTTCTCGCTTGGGACGGACTCGGCGAAAAGTCAGGATCGAATGGAGTCGGAGATGAGGGGACGGAGAGTCCGAACGCGAGGCCCGTGCCCAGCGCTGCAGTAAACATACCGCCACCATGATCTATGCTCGAGGCGAGCTCGCCGTGGCCAATGTCCGACATCGTCGACGAGATGCGGCGGCCAGCCATCAAAGATTCACGCTTCGCAGAGGACATGCCAGTATGGCTGCGCGTCCGCATGGTCAGGCGCAAGCTGGACGCGGGGGTATCGTGACCGGGACCTAAGTGTACATCGTCCATGGGCTTCCTCGTGAGCTTGCGCGAGGGCTTGAGGTTGGCGTCTTCAGCGAAGAACTCCCCAACTACAGAGGACCAGGCGACAAAAGCAGCTTCGAGCTCCTCTTCACAACCGATGAAGGCGGCGCTTACACCCCACGCGCTCGGATCGTCGACGAGATGGGTGAGGAGCGTTTCGGATACGCTGAGGAGAGCCGGTATGTGTCGGGCAACCAGAGATGCGTAGTGGCTCGGCAGCTCCGTGGTCACAAATTCCCGAAGCCGCGCCTGATAGTTGCGCTCCGTCTGCACGAGCTCGCGACAGCAAAAGAGCACTCGACGTGCTGTCTTCCAGTCTTCTTCGTCGTCCCCATCCGATAGTGCTTCGTCGTCCGAATCCTCCCCATCGAGCTCACGGTCATAGTGCCCGACGCTGAATCGTGCGCTGGACG
>CCBP010000119.1:384266-453926 GCA_000765035.1 Trametes cinnabarina | reverse complement strand
ATACCCATCTCGCGGGGGCCACCAAAGAAGAACGATGTCCGCCTTTCGCGGGTGTCCGATGTCAGCTCATCGTCGCCGTGGCCCACTTGACTCGGCGCAGCACTTCGACGGCCGGGCAGGCGTCCACGGGCAAGCGCCATGCTCTCCTTGCGCAAACGTTCAAGATGTTGCACGAGTACCTCGTCGGGCACATCTGCCATGGCCAAGGTCCAACGGCGCATGGCATCCTCGCTCCGATCAAGATAACCGCTGACCACCGCGAAGCCGGAAGACCGCTCGGCATTGCTAGGAGTATCTGCTGGAGGAGGTGATGGGCTGGAGGTTGACGAGCTGTCATCCGGCGGTGAAGACGCAACGTTCCCCGGACTCTTCTCAAGCTCCGTTGGGGACGCACAATGAACGTAAGGGTTGAACTGTCCAGAACCTTGTTCGTCCCAAGACTGGTCATTCAAAGCTGAAAGTCGGTCCGAGATCTCGGCTTCCAACGCAAGCTGTGAAGAGAGAGCAGCAACGGAGCTGGAACAAAGACCTGTGCACGCCAGCTCTGCGAGCGCATGTGAGGAGTCCTTCCTCCGAACCTCGAGGATTGGGTCCAACGTCGAGCGCCGGGAAGGTGACGGTTCCATCGACTGTTGAATGCACGTTGCCAGGTGATGACATGATAGACAGCGCACAACGACCATAACGGGATGGAGCACCATGAACAAAGATAAACGCAACCAGCACGTCAGTATCGAACGATAACGCTCAACAAGGGGGAGTCTTACCGAAGTCAGCCATGTGCTTGAGACCGGTCCGTGACCCAGAGATTCGGCCTCCTCTGCAGCGTGCCGCGCTTCCTCCACACTTGACCAATCTCTGCTCCTCTCCACGCGCTGACCTAGACCAGTTGGAGTGGATTTCGACCGGCCTAGAGCCGCTGCAGGCGCGCCAGGTGGATACTGATATGCGGCAGATGGGGAAGATGGCGGTCGCCGTTTGTGCAGCTTGTTCGTGCGAACACTCCTCGTGCTGTTGTGTGGCGAAAGCGAGGGCGAAGTGGAGTCAGGGGTTGTCAGAGCGGTTGATGTGGATGAGACGGCGGTGCTTGCCGAGCTGGATGTTGTGCAACTGCTATCGGTGAGGTCGCTACTGCGCGAGCTGGGAGTGGGTCTCCTGCTGGTGAAATGTCCACCATCGCTCACGCTGCGCGTAGGCCCGTTGTACTTGCCGTGCATGCTGTCGGTGCTGGTAGACCTGCGAAGGCCAGGAGAAGCGTGGGATCCGAAGGCACGCGAAAGCAACGAGCCAAAGAGCGAGGCACCAAGAGGTAAGGACGGGAGGGAGTGTTGGCGGGCTTTGTGTAGCTTGTTCCTACGAGCACGGACTGAAGAGGCTTTGCGCGTCCCGGGTTCCATGGAAGAAAAAGTAGGCATGGACATTGATGAGGAGGAACTGCCATCGGCAGGACCGGCGGACGAAACATGCGGGGAGCTTATTACCGTCCGGTCTGTCGGCGCGCTGGCCGGCGAAGTCGCGGCGGTATTGACGGTACTGCGATAGGAGTGCGAAGAGCCGCTTCGAACCGGCGAGATATCGGTAGGCACCAATATCGACACCGACTTTGTGCGGTCCTGCGCCGGAGACTTGGGGGGTACAGGTGGTGATACCGCCAATGACGGTAACTGAGCATCCTCGACAGGAGGCGTGTCCTGGGAAGCACGAGCGAAGGGAGCCTTTGGCAAAGCGGTATCTGCGCACGCGGCCGTGACTGCAATATCGACGTCAGCTCGGAAGGGAACGCTAACTGGACGATCATGACATACATGTGCGAACAGATGGCTCCAGCGAGGGTGCGCTATGCGCGGATGCCGAGAAGACTGGGGCAGGCTGGAAGTCGCGACGGTCTACGGACGCATCGTGGGGAAACGGGACCGCCTGCGAGCAGTCATAGGGGTTGAAGATTTCTTCTGTGGTTGATGCATGGCCTCGAACGGTTATGGGCAAGGTGTCCATTAAGTCTGAGGGGTGTTGCGGGGGATCTGCAGGCACCGATGAGCGTTCGTGGAAGTCGACGAGCTTCTTGCTGTGGCCGGTGTCGAGATGATGGTTGTTGGAAGAGGGAGCGGAGGGGGCGAGGGATGGTGGGACGAGGTGTGGATGTATCGACGTCGTTGTGGTGCCTTGCGCGAAGGGCGACGCGCTATGGCAGAAGCGGGCGGCAGCAGCCATGGACTCGGAGCGAGGGAGAGGAGATGTTGGAGGGCGAGGTGGACTCCGGCCAACGTCCCTCCCCTCCTCGGCGTAGGGACGGCCTCTTATTTAGCGCGGCGACTCTCTCCTTCCCTCCTGACGTCCACCCCGTCCCTGGCCAAACAGCTTGATTCTCCGCCTCCTCCGCCTCAATCTCCGCACACTCCTATTGGCCTCTCCGTCCCGGATCAACCGTTCGCGTTGCCTCCAAGTTCACCGTCCACTTCTCGATGCTTCCGACTCGTATGTTTGCAACCACACAACCTCCGGCTGTTCCTGCACTCAACGCTCGTGTTTCGCCCCTTGGTTCCAGAACCTCGCTCTCATGGTCTGGGCACATCTTTCCCGAACCGCCTGTAAAGCACTTTCGCCGCCCAAGGATGCCTGGACTTGCTCATCCTTTCATCGGACTGTGCGCGATCTGATATCTAGAAGGCGACAGATCTTCAGTGACGCACTCTATTACATCTATCCGCACGTACAGCCTGAAGCCTCTCATTTCTGCTCATTTAGCCACAATCATTGCACTAGCGACCTGTATACTAAGCCTAGCCTCTCTCATTCCTGCGCGATGACGCTCGACTGCCATATTTGCAGCGGCCATCGTCTTCAAGTGGGTGGGGCCCATGTGAGTCTACCGTCAAGTGCATGCTGGACTGCGGCGCGCGGAAGGCTGCTCAGCTCCAGTCACATATTACCAACGTGGGCCATTCTGCAGGGCTTGCGATCCCACTCCACAGAACTCGTGGACGGCTGATGCTGCAACTGAATTGTCTTATCGTGCGTTGCCCGCGGCTCTTCGCAGCGTGGCTTACGCCGCAGGCCTCAGGCCTCAGTCCCGGATTGATATTGCGCTTGGCTCAGCGGGCGCATGCGTGACAAGAGTACGCCTTTTGACGCGTGTGTCACCGTGTGACAGTACGCGTCTTTACCCAGGGTCTCACGCTCGCGGGATTGCGGCGTCCGAACCTCTCAACCCCGCTCTTGGCTTTGTATGACTGAAGGCTCATTCTTGACAATTGGTTTACATATCACTTCAGGAGTGAGAAGTCTTCACGGTCGGGCTCGAGTGAGTTCACGATTAGATGTTACACGGCTCGCCAATCATAAAGCAGTCGCGAACACGATTGGCAGGTTTTAGGTTGAAGGGCTGGTTCCCATGCATTTACTTCGTGGTTCGATTTCACAGTACGGTCGTCGTAAGCATGGCTCTGCTCCGGAGCTTCGTTGACTATCTGAAAAGCACCATTCATGCTCCTATGAGGTTTTCAGGGCCACCACGGTATCAGGGCCGAACACATCGGTCCGGACGTGCTGAAACGTCGGTAGCTTCGTGGCGTGCCATATGAGTCTAATGACACGATCGTGCCGTGAAGCTGTCTGTGCGAGACTCACCTCTTCCGTAAGCAGTTCAGAGCCGTATCCTATCCCCGCTGAACCCACGACAGTCGGTGCGACGGTCACGACCAGTGCGTCGACCGTCTTCTTTCCACTGGACCCCGAGGCCGCCGATGAACGGGCACCGTGAAGGAAAGAGCGGATGACCCGCGCTCCGCCTTCGACCATGAGGGAACGTACCCCTAACTCCCTCAGTGCGGCAAGGAGGTCCGGTATCGCAATCCTCCCTGCTCGATCATTGTCAATGGGCGATTCCGACATTTCTCGCGCCAACGCGGCACAGCATGCGATAGCAACGATTGTCCGAGGAATGAACGTACCGGTCGCAGCGTCGCACTCCAGCTCGATAATCTTGGCACCCGCGGCTTGTAACGCTGCAGCTCGCTGCGTGAACGCCTCGGTGCTTGCGACGTCGCTTGAGGCTCTTTGAGGCGCACAGACCACCCACGGCCGGCGGCCGTACCCGGCTTGGTAGTTCTTCAGGAGCTTGCACTCCGGCGATAGACGCAGGTGGGTGTCCAGGATGATCGGGCGGGGAAGTCGATAACCGTGGGGGTGACCGGCGGGAAGAGGGGGAAGATGTCGGGCTACCGAGGTACTCCATTCATTCTGTGACACGGCATACAACGGGAAGCGTGCAGCTTACTGTTCAGCTGAGGGTTGTCGTTCAGCGCAGTGCCGATACCGACCAGGATCCCGTCGTGCAGCGTGCGCATCCTTTTGTCGCATTCAGACGTCTGCTCACGTTCGCCTGCTGGGCACACCTACCAATGTGTCATGACCAGGCTCTCATTTCCGCTCAGTATGAGCTGCTTGCCGCCGACCCCCGCGATTTTAGCATCAAGCGATTGTGCAAAGGTGAGGGTGACATATGGCCGATGGACGTTGGGCACGGTGGGTGTCGGAAGCGTCTCTTCGCGCGAACGGTCGAACACGGAGGGGTGGCTCTTGGCGGTGCTCGATAATCCATATAGCTCCAAGAGGATAGACGGGGGTTGAGGCAACGTTTCTTTCGTTGTGGTAGCCATGATAAATGTCGTGTCAATTGCGCTCGGAGTCTTGTTAGACGGCCGAGACAGTACCAGTGGTATCTGAAGCTTCTGAAGAGTTAATTCGATTAATAGGCTTAAACTCCTGTCAGCCATCCAACCGGTATACCCATGGGCCATCAACTAGACGCGGAGATCCACAATATTGCCCCGTCAATAGGCGAAGGGCGAACGTACTCCGATCAAAGAACCAGCAGGAACATGCAGCAGGCAGATCTAGCCAGCAGATACACATTCTCATTGGCAGCAGCTGTGTCGTCAACTTGCGTGAAGCACTTCGCACAATTCCGCACCGTGAAACCACACATACGTCAAAATAGAATCGCATCCTCTTCCCAAACAGCAGATGAGGCATCCCTGATGGCCAGAGGGCGGGAATCGTCATGATAAAGAGCACGAATTCCAAAGCGAAAGCATCCATGGGTTTGAAGCGCATGTTCTTCTTACCTTGCAACTCAGTTCGTAGGTTCGTAGCCAATCGATGACTGGTCTCCCCTCTGAGTCCCTTCTTCACCTCTATAGTAGAGATCTGCTCGCCTGACGATTCCCGGTGCAGTGCTCTAGTCCTAGAAGAAGGGTTCGTGATAATTGGCAAAGTCGCAGTGCATTTCAAGCCATACAGAAATATTGGGTTTGCTTGCCGGTTTTCCAGTGGTCGAAGGTAGCGAAAGGTGGCAGACGAACCAATGCACACCATCAATAGGACAACCAAGTCTGGTATTGCGAAAGCCCAAGGCTGTGCACAACCTAGTCTGCCGGGTCCCTTATGCAGACGTTCTGATGTGCCCTATGAGTGGGAGGATGGACGGTTACTTTGATACTTACAACCATTGGAACTTCAACAAGATGGTCACGTGGCACGCGGAGCCGCAGAGTCCAGACGGGCGAAGTTTTTGACTCGCGGAGGCCACCACAAAGTCTGGGCTGGAATGCTATAGGATCCCGTTACTCTGGGAGACCGCACGCATACTCCATATGCTTTGTAGGGTGGAGGAAGGAAACGCAAATCCAAGGCCGCCTGTTGCTCCGTGTCCACCACCGTGACTGCGAACATCTCGTCCCTCCCAGTTTGCCATCCTGTTCATAGATATTACTGAAGATCACAAGCTCCGAAGGGGAGTTAATCATGATCGCGCCTGTGAAGAAGCCCGACGAGATGCCCCCTGTTTCTGCAGATGGCGAGGAAGAGGTAGAGGAGGTTGAGGAGGAGGGTGACCCTGAGAACCAGGGTGCCGGTGGTAAGCCAACACTGAGTTCACTTGCTATGTACCAGAGATTCTGATGGTGCTCTTCCTGTAACATAGGAGAGGGAAAGAAGAAGAAGAAGAAGAAGAAAAAGTCTAAAAAGAAGAAGATGGAGCAAACTGAGCCGCCCACCATCGGGCTCTCTAAGCTCTTCCCCGATGGCAACTACCCCCAGGGTGAGCTACAAGAATATAAAGACGAGTACGGCAGTGCGCATCCCGGTCTTGATGGGGAAGTACTGACACATTAACTGCACTGTCCAGTAATGCCTATCGCACCACTTCGGAGGAGAAGCGATACAATGAGCGGATGGCGATGGAAGATCCTGAGGTAACCTACAACAACATCCGACGCGCCGCAGAGGTGCACAGACAAGTACGCCAGTACGCCCGCAAGTACATCAGGCCAGGTTTGCGTATGATCGACATCGCGGAGACCATCGAAGATGGTGTGCGTGCGCTCGTCGAAGAAAACGGCCTTGAGAGCGGTATCGGCTTCCCTACAGGCCTAAGCCTGAACCATGTTGCAGCGCACTACTCACCCAATCCGGGGGACACCCTCGGTATGCCAAACCGCCACCATTCTACGTCCTGCATCAAAGCTGATGTGGTTATCACCATCAGTATTGGGCGAGAAGGACGTCCTGAAGGTGGATATCGGCGTGCATGTCCAGGGCCACATCTGCGACTCGGCGTTCACGCTATCCTTTGATCCCACCTATGACCCGCTCCTGGAAGCTGTTAGAGCGGCGACCGAGACCGGAGTACGGGTATGTTCAAATTGCGACCATCCGAGGCTTGGCATAATCTCTCTAACCGTGTTATTGTGCCACAGGAAGCAGGAATAGATGTGCGTCTCGGAGAGCTCGCAGGCTACATCCAAGAAACCATGGAGTCGTACGAAGTCGAAGTGAATGGCAAGACGCTGCCTGGTCTGTAATTCACCTCTGCATACAGCCACGTCCTCCTTGAAATTAACCATGACACACTTAGTCAAACCGATTTACGGCCTTAGCGGGCATTCCATCATCCCTTACCAAATACACGGCGGGAGACATGGCAAATCGGTGCACTCCATCAGAAATGACGACCAGACAAAAATGGAGGAGGGAGAATACTTCGCCATTGAGACCTTTGGTTCCACAGGACGAGGGAAGGTCATTGAACAGGGCGAATGCTCACATTATTCCCGTGCTATCGACGTACCGCCAGTCGACCTTCGGTGTGTACATGGGCTCATTCTCAGAAGATCTACGGAGCTTACCGATGTCCTGATATCCAGCCTGAACTCGGCAAAGTCGCTGCTCAAATCCATCAACAAGAACTTCGGTACGCTGCCCTTCTGTCGGCGGTACCTCCAACGCGCCGGAGAGAAGAATTACCTCCTTGCGGTATGCAGCTGCGTCCGTGACTTTATTCGAAATCGTCCTTACCCCCGCTTTTTCTCGTATAACCTTAGCTCAACAACCTCGTCGCGCAAGGCGTCCTCAACGACCACCCACCTCTATGCGACGTGCGCGGGTCTATGACCGCCCAATTCGTGCGTTCTGCCTTGCTCTTAGCAGGGATGCGAGCTGACCTCTTTCGCTGCAGGAGCACACCATTCTCTTACGGCCGACGTGCAAGGAGGTGGTCAGCCGAGGAGATGACTATTGAGCAAGTGGTTATTTCTCCGTTTGAGAAACAGTCGTCAGACAGTGGATTCGACAGTAACCGGAAGCACCTTCGTATTTGCCATTGGCAAAGGATCGCCATCACCGACTTGTGGAACGGCATCCGCTTGGAACATACCAGAGTGTTCTGGCTAGGAAGAGGAGTAAATCGGCGTTGAGTATGATAAGTTGTGACAGGGGCTGGCATTCAGCTGGACCTTCTCCCGGTAAAGGAGGGGGCGCGCGCGCAGAAAGCTTGTCGAGCTAAAGCTCATTGTCCTAATGGATACCGACATGCCTCATGGTGCAATGTTAGTATCCTCGTACCAGCCGGCCTTCAGAGCGTGAGCAATATCGACGACTACACTGAAACCGGTAGCCAAAGAAAGGACCAGCACCCAGTACCGGAATGCCACCATTACAAGAGATGGCTCAGCAGTCAGAACTTGTTGCCTCAGTTCGTGTAATCACAACTGTGTCATGAGAGTCAAGGGGGATGAAGGAGTGCCAGTGAGGCCAGGGGACTGGTTCCCAAACCGCAAGTCATGAGTGGTTTGCCAAAGTATTGTGTCGCAAATTTTGGATACTGCCTTATAAGGGAAACCACCTTATAAGCCCCTTATAATCCCCCAAAATCCCCCAAAATCCCCCAATAAACCCCCCAAAAATCCCCTCATGAGCAGAAGGTAAGTTTATAAGGTGTCCATAAGGGGTTATAATGCTATTAACGATTTTTGCGACATGGGACCGCCAAGCCTGGGTACTTCATACCCTTCGTTGCGCCGCGTGAGGCCGCCGTAGCATCTAGCATACTATGGGTAGACCACTATTGCGCACGCCCAGTAGAGTAGAGAAAACCGGACCAATGTACCTCTCAGAAGGAATCCATTCCTACGAAACTGCGGCGAGAGCTGATGCGGAGAGGCTACGCACTGCGCCAGCGCGCGTGTTCAGAGGACATCACGTGCGGTGGCGAGCAGCGGATCGCACACTTCTTTGGCTCCCGACCTGGACATCTGAAGGTTTGCAATTGCTTCAAAGACTTGCTCCGCGTCCACAATCTTGCACGTCTTATCTGTTCGAGCTCCCCGGGAACTACTATATTCTACATCAAAGGTTTGCCCGGGATCGTTGGAAAAGCGCAACATGACGGCAGCCACAGATAAGAAAGCGGACGAAGTGCCGCCCGTCTCCGCTGATCCCGAGGAGGAGGTAGATGATGTCGAGGAAGATGGTGCGCCTGAGGGCCAGGGCGCCGGCGGTATGAGATCACTTCCACTCTGTATGACCTAGCGCCACCTAAGTCTCATTGGTTTGTATGCATGATAGGGGAGGGCAAGAAAAAGAAGAAGAAGAAAAAGCCCAAGAAGAAGAAGCTGGAGCAGACGGAGCCGCCCACTGTAGGTCTGTCTAAACTCTTCCCCGATGGCAAATACCCGGAGGGTGAGTTGCAAGATTACAAAGACGAGTACGTTCCCTGCTTCAGATCAGTATTGGTGGACCGTTATTGATGTCGCTGATGCGCGGTGTAGCAATGCGTATCGCACGACCTCCGAAGAGAAGCGCTACAACGAGCGTATGGCGATGGAAGACCCCGAAGTGACATACAACAACATCCGACGCGCCGCAGAGGTGCACAGACAAGTGCGCAGGTATGCGCGGAAGTACATCAAGCCGGGAATGCGCATGATCGACATCGCGGAGACCATCGAGAACGGCACGCGCGCTCTGGTCGAAGAGAACGGGCTTGAATGCGGGATCGGCTTCCCTACTGGCCTCAGCCTCAACCACGTCGCGGCGCACTACTCGCCGAACCCAGGCGACACGCTAGGTATGTCCTTGAGCCATGCGCATTCACATCGGCACTCCGTCGAGACTCGGGTGGGAATTAGGATGTACTAATTTTGCACTTTGGCAGTGTTGGGTGAGAAGGACGTCCTGAAGGTCGACTTCGGCGTGCATGTCAAGGGACGGATCGTGGACTCGGCATTTACGCTGTCCTTTGACCCTACGTATGACCCGCTACTCGAGGCTGTCAAGGCAGCTACGGAAACGGGTATCCGGGTATGTGTGCTCTGCATCGAGGCTTCATCGCTTACCGTGTCTTTGTGCGCTGACTGATCAAAAAACCTTTTCGTTCTCTTGTCCCAGGAAGCGGGCATTGACGTGCGCCTAGGGGAGCTCGCAGGATACATCCAGGAAACCATGGAATCGTACGAGGTCGAGGTGAACGGCAAGGTGCTACCAGGTCTGTACGCTTCTGCTATGTGTCGGCAGTTTTTGCTGAACCCGTCGTCAACTAGTCAAGCCAATCGAGAACCTTAGCGGTCACTCCATCAACCCTTACCAGATTCATGGGGGCAAGTCGGTACTGCTCGTGAAGAACGACGATCAGACGAAGATGGAGGAGGGAGAGTACTTCGCGATCGAAACCTTTGGCTCGACAGGACGAGGAAAGGTCATCGAACAGGGCGAGTGCTCACACTACGCGCGGATAGTCGACGCCCCGCATGTTCCTCTCCGGTATGTACTCGAGCGTGTCCGCGTAGGGCACAAGGCCAGGTGACGCTCACTGGGGATCGCGCATGCAGGTTGACTTCGGCAAAGTCGTTGCTCAACTCGATCAACAAAAACTTTGGTACGCTGCCGTTCTGCCGGCGGTACCTTGAGCGTGCGGGAGAAAGCAAATACCTTCTTGCGGTGTGTACCTGTGTGTCCCTGGGTCTGTTTGGAACGGTGCTGACTTATTCGATCGGTCGCTAGCTCAATCACCTTGTGGCGCAAGGCATCCTGCAAGACTACCCGCCGCTATGCGACGTGCGCGGATCAATGACGGCTCAGTTTGTACGTGCAGTACGGGTGATTTTACGGACGCAGACTGAATCGGATCGATGCAGGAGCACACGATTCTCTTACGTCCCACAAGGAAGGAGGTGGTCAGCCGGGGGGAGGACTACTAGGCGAGCGGGATGTGTCCGCGCAGGGGACGGTCATAGGACGGTCAGTGGACTGTAGCGGAACAGTGTACTTGGGAGCTGGAAGGACAGTCTACCCACTTATAGTGACGACGCGGGCGCCGGGCCCTGGGCGGCAGAACTTCGGAGAAGGAGTCGACGAAGCATGTGATTGCCATATAAGGGAATGCGGGATACATGAATGCGCAGAAGAGGCACCTGTCGAGGAATCGCGAGAGGGTTCTGCGTTTGTCGTCCTCTGACCTTTCGTTTTGCCACCAACATCGTCCCCTCGAGCTATAAGCATCCTGGACTCCCTTATCTGCGCCCTTCTGGGGACCCGCGTTCCTCTTGATTTCCGTCTCTTGTCACTCTGAGTTCGCAATGCGCTGGTTTCTGTCCAGTAAAGCCCGGGCGGACGTTGCGGAAGTAGAGGAGCCTAAGCCTAACGTCCTCGCACGACTCTCGTCGGACATTTCGTTGCGGCCAGAAGCCCTGAAGCACTTTGAGTATCCTGGCGTGCCCCCACCGCCGTCGGCCAGAGTGGGGGATCCGACGCTGAAGCAGCGGGAAAGCGAGCCGCTGAGGCTATGGGACCTGTGGAAGTTTGGCGCGTTTGCAGCGGTCAAGGGTGAGCTTTTCCGTTGTACGACGTCTGGACTTGGCCCTGCTCGCGGTCTCCGCTCGTCCTCGGTCGAGACACGGGCGGAGGATTGTCCGAGGAGTTGAGTGCGAGGTGGCGGGAGATCTGAGATTGAGTCAGAGCAGCCAATGGATGACGTCGCCTGTCGTTCCGTTCCGATGCATTGGCTGGAGATCGACTGCTGACAGGACTCGATCGACTGCAGCGACGACTCTGGCAGCGGACGTCGTCTCCCACCACCTCTGGGGGCCTCCCCGCAAGTCGTGGGGGATCGAGATGACGCTCCTCTCCAGCATCATGCGTGGCGTCAGTCGCTACTCCCACCTCGCGAACATCGTATGTGCTTATTCGATTTCTTTCGTCATCCCCATGCTGAATGTCTCCCAGGACACCGTCCGCATGCTCATGAGCATAGGCGGCTTGGTCCCCGTCCCATCCGACGCACTTGTCACCCCAGTGACATTCTCCGTTCAGAGGCGTCAACTGAGGGGCATCTTGGAAACCTCAGACGCAGCCGAGGACGGTATGCGTGAACTAAGCGGAGAGTGGGTCGTCGGTAAGAAGACCTGGCAAAGACTCCAAGCGGAGTGGAAAGCTAGAAAAGAGGGCAAACTGAGTGGCAAGCCGAAGACCAAGGAGCGCGTCGTGCTCTACCTGCATGGCGGTGAGTCCTTTCGTCCTTGCCCTACTGTCTCTGTGATCTGATTCTGGGCCCAGGAGCGTACTACACTTCCAGCGCCGCAAGCCACAGGTTAATCACCATTCCTCTTGCCAAGTACTTGGACGCTCGTCTGTTCGGTAGGTCTCTCTCCGCGATGCCAGGCGTCCCTGACCGATGTCTTGCCAGCCCTCGACTATCGTTTGGCCCCAGAAACCCGCTTCCCAGGACCGTTACATGACGCCGTCTCAGCCTACTTCAGACTTGTGGATGATCTTCACATCCCTTCTGAGAACATCATAGTTGCCGGCGATAGCGCTGGAGGCGGCTTAAGCTTGGCACTGCTCATGTATCTCCGCGACAACGACTATCCACTCCCTTCTGGCGCCATCCTCATGTCTCCTTGGGTCGGTGAGCACCGACAATCTCGTAGAGCTCTTGTCTTCTGATTTACTGAATCACTTGGCAACAGACCTCACCATGAGTTGCGAGTCTTGGGAAAGCAATGCACAATACGACATAGTCCCAATGCCGCAGCCAGGTGACCACCTCAATCCCATCGCGTGCTATCTTGGCGAGCATATGGAGAAATATCTCACCCATCCATATGCGAGCCCATTGTTTGGGGATTTCAAAGGACTCCCTCCCATGCTCATTCAGGCCGGAGAGGTCGAAGTTCTCCGAGACGAGATCACTCTCCTTGCGCACAAGGCAGCCTTGGCGGGAGTCGAGGTTCGCCATGAATTGTACGAAGATATGGTGAGTTACGACCAAACTCCTGTGTATGCACAGCGCTCTGACAGGAACGCGCAGGTCCACGTCTTCCAATCACTGCCGTTCTTCGACACCGCGAAGCACGCGTTCGCTTCATGCCACGATTTCGTCTGGAATTTCCTACCGCAATATCAGGCTCGGACTCCTCAGTCCCTAGACACGTCCGCCGAGAAGGTCCTTGAAGATGAGATCGACAATGATGCTGCTCGTGTTGTTCGTGGAGATGGCACCGAGACCGGTGCAGGGCGGGAAGCAATCTTGGACGATACTTCAGGGAGCGAAAGAGACAGCGGCAGCTACCGCCGTAGACACCCCTCCGTCTCTCCGACCTCAACGTTGCAGGGCTGTGAGCCCAGTTGGGACTCAAAGTACGTCTCGTCGTCGAGCAGCGAGGACGAAGGAGATTTCGAGGGGGGCGCGCTGCGCCGATCGCGGTCTTCTCTGTCTTCGTCGCCGACCGAGAACATAGCCAAGCGGCCGTCTCTCTCCAAGCGACCATCCATGGCTCGGCTACGGTCCACCTTCTCCGCTATCGCCGACGTCGCATCCATCTCCGCGTGCGACTCTATGCACATCCCCCCTCCACACGCCCTCCATCCCCCAGCACCCGATGTTCCCGCGCCATTGACGTCTTCGCCCTCGCGGCGACGCACCCGGATCGGGTCTCTTAGCATGACATCCTCAGCGGAGGCCCCTCCTGAGCCGGCCATCCGCCGCTCGCAGTTTAGCCATCCGGATATCACGACGCTGTGCCAACAATGGCTGTCGTCGGGGCCAGCGAACCAGACGACGACGTATAAGCCCGACAGCGGCGCGGCCTCTCCGCAGCTCACTCACCAACGGAGGCACACACGGACGCTTTCGCTGTCTAGGTAGTCGGACAGACGCTAAGTCAAGGCTGCTCTGTGTACCTTTGTGTGCGTGCCATGGCCAGCAGGCGGCCCATCCGTGTATACCTTTCATCGCACGTATCTCCAATTTGTTCGGCTCACCATGACCGACCTGTAATATCTCCCGACCCGTCTGGCTCAGTATCACCACCCTCCAGATTACTACCCAGTCCCCGCATAGCTGTAGCATACGTAGTAGTAGTGTCCCCTTGGGGATCCGAAGAGCCAATTGTAGTATTAGAAGATCAATACATCTACACGAAACGGAAGTCATGAGGCGCATCCGGTATTCAAGGTGAGTGCGTGCCCCGGCCACGCTGCTGTTCTTCAAGCATGCTCCGGTACAGCTCAAGTTCCTCGATGATGTTCGTGAGCGCGTTGACCTCCCAATTCCCGTACACGAAGCCGATATACAACATCGTCGTGGCCAGCCACGCGAGCGCGATGGTGACCACCATGAAGATGGGGTTGATCCACGAGCGCGGGAACCACGCCGAGCCGATGATCACCGCGAGCAGGAGCGCAATGCACAGGGCGAATATCGTCAGCTGGTACCGCCCCTGCGCCTGGGCATAGCGGTACCGCGCAGTCAGCGAGAGAAGCGTCTGCGTGATAGCGTCAGGAGACATGTCCCTGACTTGCGGGGCAGGCTCCGGGTTCGCCTGAGAGGAGAGCATATAGGACGGTCCCTGGGCGAGAAGGGCAGGGGCCGGGACGCGGGCGTTCGAGGAGTCGATGACGTTTCCCTCCTGCGGCGCGACGATCTCGAACGTCGCCTCGAGCCCAAAGTGGTCCGAGAACGAGAAGTTGGCGCCAGGGACGCGCTCAGTGAGCACAACGCGCGTGTCGACGGGACGCAGGACGGGCGTGCGCGCGGCCGCTGGCGGGCTGCTCGGTTGGCGGAAGAAGACGTAGTCGAGGCGCTTGCCCTGGTACTTGCGCGCGAGTGGCTCGAGCCGCTTGCCCGCGGAGTAGGAGTTGAGCGGAGAGTCGGCGGTTACGCCGTGCACGTGGATGGCGTCGCGCGGGGAGGGCATGTTGCTGGGCGAGGGGTCGGGTGTGTCTGGGTGCGTGACGGCCCAGGCGTCGGTGAGGCCGGCGTGATCGCGGATAATGGACATGGGTAGGGAGGTGGGGACGCTGTTGAAGTCACCGGCGGCGATAACATAGCGGCCGAGCTCTGCGGATTGTCTAGCGAGTTTTGCAAACTCCCATGCGTTGACGAGGCGATGTGCCTTTTGGTACTCGGCGCCTTCGTCTCCGCCCTTGGCGAACAACTGCACAACGCAGCTGTAAGGGGTTTGAACTGGAAGAGCGACGTAGTCATGTTACGTACATGAGTGTTGTATACCTGAACCTGTCCGAGCAATGGATGCGAGAACAGGATGCTAGCAGCGGCCTTGCCCACAAACCAATCACCAGCTATCACATCTATTGGTGAACCATTGAGCGAGTATGCGTGTATGGTGGCTGCGAGTATGGGGAACCGGGAGAATATCACGAGGCCAGCACCGAGGGCACCGCTAGATGCATGGTCTATGAGTTGAGGGTTTGTGCTTCCAAGTTCTGGTCTCTCACCTGTAGAAGAACTTTGCGTAGGGTAACCGCTTGGCTACGGCTGCACGGACGTACTCGAAGTCGGCGAACACCCAGAGCTCCTGCAGGGTGATAACGTCGTAGTCGGAGGCAGCGAGGAAGTTCGCTATGGCGGCAACGCGTTCCTTTCTGTGCTTTGAGACATACTTCAACCCCCTGTCGACATGTATCAGCGTTTCGAGAGTGCGTATGGGACGTGTGCTCACCAGCAGTTCAGCGTAAGCAGGCGTAGGCGGGTGTCGGTGTCGGACATGGTCGTTGTTGCGGATGTATTGCTCCAGGTTGCGCACCGCCTGCCTCCTTGTGCGCCCCGTTCGATCACTGCACGAATTCACGGGCCGGCAAGTAGACGCCCGTTCAGAACGTCTTCTGCGTCTCGACGGTCCTCATGATCTGCATGCAGCGAGCACCAGTTCAATTCACAGTAGGTTGTGCTGCTCTCGTCACGAGTTCTGTTCGATTGGCATGCCCTTCAACGCTCCTGGTTCGGGTGTAGCAACTTCAGTGACACTGATCGCTTGACTCTGTCCAAACTTATACCAACAGTCCCACTAAGTACTATGTACTGGCCTACAGACTACCCACGGGTTCGCAAGCATCCTGGATCTCTACGACCGAGCAGACAGCCACGAAAGTGAGTACTTCCAGATGGGCGAGTCGGACAATTTCCATGGCGTTTCAGCCTCATTCGCAGGTGGCTCACGGTTGAGCAGGCACAGCGGCGGGCCGTTGAGACAGCGATTGCAGAATTGCATGCTCGAGGGGTTTGAATTGACATCGATGATAGCTACACGACTCGAGGTGCTCAACGCCTGATCCAACCGAAAGCAACTACTTCTGGAACTCAGCCAGGACCCTAGTAGATTCAAGGAACGTAGTCTTCGCCAAGTCGAAATCTTCAACGAGGGCTGTGAGAGACGCCGAGACGCTGCATGACTGCGGCACTCACCATCGGGTATGACTGTTATATTGTCTCTCATCAGCTGCAACTCATTCTTTGAGTTCGGCGTGAACCGAGGCCATGGTGCTGTGGGAAGATCGTCAGCTATACTGGATGTGGAACAACACGTAGGTCGACGTACCCCCTGGATCGAGGTCGTTGATGAAGTTGATGTAGAAGTCTGCCATCTGCTCCGCGAATTGCTGTTCCACAGCAGGGAACGCGCCAAAGAGTAGGATAAGCTCTGAAGCATGGAACACTTGCGAGGGCGTGCAGAAGGGTCAGCACCAAGCCTTCAGATGTATAAGCTTGCAACGTACCTCCAAGGGTCGGATCCTGTCCAGGAATGAACTCTCTGAAGTGATACGCATACAGCGGCTGTGTCGAGGCCGCCTTGTCAAAGAAGAGCCGCCTCGGCCCGAGATACATGTTGTCAGTGTACCAAGCCTCCGCCCGGTCGAACAGGGAATCACCGGTGTTGAACGGGCCCCCGAGGCTCGAGTCGTTCGCCGGGAAGAGCTTGTTGATGGTATCAAATACGTCCTGTGTGACGGTTGAAGGGTCGATTAGGAGCTCTTTGATGAAAGTGTCGAAGGCGGCATTTTCTTGCGCAGATGGCACACTGAGGTTGCGTACAGCTTGACTGAAAATGGTGCCTTCGTTGAGCTTTCAGGATGGATAATGTGTCAGGCACTACGTCTTTGCATGATCGGGATGAGGCGACTGACGTTGGTGCCAGCAAGGATCGGTATATGCAAAAAGTTCCCGCTGGCGATCCGGAGGGATGGCCGTTCTGTGACCAGGCTGCCTGGAGGACCCACCGATGGCTGCCACAGTTGGCTGTTCACGCGTTGTGCCGTCAAATTGTTGGTAGCATTCAATAGCGTCTATTTATGCTGTGTCATTGTAGCAAATCAGAGCCAGGGATGAATAACCGACCTCGAAGGGCACCCGCTGCAGGCAGACGAAGGATTCCGGGCCCTCGGGGCAGCCTGTCTTCTCTAGAAGGAGAGCATAAGGGAAGCCCGGATCGTCATAGCGGCTTGCTGGAGGAGCGGTTTTGCTGGCAGGAAGTTAAGATGTGGCAGCGATGAGTCTACACAAAGCTTACAATGGTCCTGTGGACGAATCAAGAATTGCAGCCCTGAACGAAGGCTTAGAGGGAGGAAACAGGATGTGTGCTTCTACGCTCCCAGCTCCTGCAGACTTTCAAGGCGCCAGTCAGTAAGCAACAGCGGGTGGCGTAGAACGAAGCGTGCGGACCTGACCCCATATGGTGACCTGTGGAAGTCATAGTGAGATAATTGTGCGCGAGGCTCACAGCTCGGATATCGCCTCACCTTCTCCGGGTCGCCACCAAATGCTGCAACGTTTTCCTGAAGAAAGGCAAGAGCCATTTGCTGGTCATGGAGCCCGGCATTCAGGTCTTCTGGAGGGACATGCCTGCTTGCAAGCTGTTCCGGCCAAAGCGATCAGCGTCCTAACTATGTAATTCAAATGACGTGACTCACAAATCCGAAAGTGTTGACGCGATAATTACTGTGCCAATGGATATCAGCTGGAGGGTACGAGACGCACCCGTGCGTGTACAATACACATACACGGAAACGAAGATGATTGGCTTCCCCAAGGTCACGCTGCGTTGGATGAGAACTAACAAACTTATGTCGGCACTAAACCCAGCGCATGGACAGGAACGTACAAGTCGGGTTGAACTCAGGATCTGATGCAGCGCTGTGAATGTTGAGCGATCAGACTGATCACGCATTCCTCGTTGCATGGGAATGCTTACCCATTCATGAACGCGCCGCCCTATTGGTGGGTATGAGTCAGAGGAGTATCGTGTAGACGCAGCAAAAGAACATACATAGAACCATACGAGCACAGGAAGATTTTGCGCAGAATTGATTCCGCTAGGCCTGAAGACCTGCGTTGAAAATGTGAACTTGAAATTCGGACATCGGTATGATGTGCGACGTGCATTCAAGAACAGACAGTCCTCCGATATCGGGGCTCCCAGGCTATCAGAGGGAGCCTGCGGGCAAGCGTTGCCGAACGTGAACGCGTTCTTGACATTTGATGAGGCCTTGGTGATAGCCACCGGGGCTTTGAAACGCAGAGAGCCAACCGGGGGCTCAGCAAACGGTATACCTAACCAGCGATCGGTACCGTTGCCTGTGCTCTGCCCTTTGAAGATGCCGGAAGTAGTGCGGACTACGAGGGACGGAGAGGGGGCATCCGACGCTGCGAAAGCCGAAGAGAGCA
This sequence comes from Trametes cinnabarina, assembly GCA_000765035.1. Taxonomy (NCBI): domain Eukaryota; kingdom Fungi; phylum Basidiomycota; class Agaricomycetes; order Polyporales; family Polyporaceae; genus Trametes; species Trametes cinnabarina. The sequence goes on along the minus strand of CCBP010000119.1, from coordinate 435,631 downwards.
GGGAGAGGAAGAGACACAAGGCGTAGGCGAGGCGTGCCATAGGATTTGATTCGCTATGGATCTAGCTCAGGGATATGCAAGGACGGTCCGCAGCTCACCAGCCAACGACCATTGCTCTTTATACCGCTGTCATATGTCCACTTCCCATAGCAAGGGATGATTACCACGTCCACAAGAACGTGTCCGTCTCCTGATTCATCACATAATATGTACCGGCTTCTGGAATGCAATGATAGTCTTCCTAAATTTACGCGCCGTTCCATCCGAATGGCGTCGTATAATATGGCGGCCTATAACGAATCTAGACCAGATCCACCTGTTCATAGCGCATGTCTTGAGCGTCCATGAGGTCAGTCGCATCGAAAGCAGATCCAGTGATGCGCGACGGGACATTCACAGCCTGTCGTGGGAGAGACTGAGTCTGTACTGAGTGGTAAGGAGAGCACATACGGACGTGCGGACTGCCGCTAAGTTCCACAACGGACTTCGCAGGGTTCGGCAGCAGTACTTCTTGGAACGACGGAAGGTCAGCAGGTCGGTGCGGGACTTTCAGAGTCTATGTCAGTACTGAAGTTTCTATGTAAGACAAAGCAGAACTGATTTAAGATGCACAGCTGAAGTGCATTACTTGTATATGAGCGGTGTACTATGCATTGGCCCGGGAAGGATGTGGTGGCTGATCAGAAGAACAACATGGGCGTCTATGACAGTCCGACCGTGAAGCCCAACGCCTATACAGCAATGTCACCGCGGTCAGTGCCTCGTCAAATACAGTACCGATCTACCACGAGAGACCATGGTGATCTTGACACTACTAGAAGGACTACTGTGGTGCGGATGTTCGCTGCGCGGGTCCCTGCCTTTGCAAATCAAAGTAATTGGAACGTTCAAGTTCAGCCAACTCTATCGTTACGCAGTGCACGCGGTCTCGTGACCAACACTGACCGCGTTTCCAATGACCGCCCTGGTTGGGGCGGCCAATACCCAAACGTCTGGCATAAGGTCATCGCGTTCAATCTCTGTCTCTACTCTCAAGTGCTAAGTACTAGTGCTTCGCCGACGGCAATCAGCATCTTGCTTCGTCTTCAGCTGCTGCAGTACTCAGTCGCATCGCATCTCTGCATGGATACTGTTGGCCGTGAACTCGAGCTTCGTGCGCATATACGCAGCCTCTTGTCACAGTATGCCTTGACGCACCTAGCTACGGACCACTTGGCTTGGACCGAGGATACTGTCGCGAACGTATGTGGGTTTTATATCATCTTGCCTTGCCAATACCTGATTTGGCCATTACAGACATTGGCTGCATGCCTGCACACGATACCAGCCACGGATTCGACCGCCGTCGCACTCCCCGTCGACCCCTTCGATTGGTTAAACAGGCATTGGCACCTATCGATGTTGGACCTTTACGACGAGAAGTGGAGGGTACCTGATAAACAAGCCCTTGAATACCTGAAACAACAGATGAACAGCAAGGCCATTCGTACATCCAACGCTGACAGGGAATGGGCGATCGATGACGACGGTGAGGCCATGAATACCATTCGCTCAATAGATATGCTGAGCTGGCGTTCTGGCGACTTCGCAGATTTTTTTGACGCATTCATGATGAGGAGACCGATGTCTCCGATTCTGTCTGCTCGTGCCATAAGAGAGACTCCGGCTCTGGGGCAAGGAAGGTACAGCGAGAAGGTTCCTCAGTCGAACAAGCAGATGCTGCAGAGCTTCTCCATTGGAACGGTCAAGAATGTAGTGCTCAATGAACCAAACATCAGCACTGACGATGTACTGTGAGTGAGCATGAATATATGCTATCCAGGCTCCATGACGTCTTACATGGCGCAGAGCAAACAAAATTCCAATGGACGCCAGGACCCATCGAGAGGTAGTGGCGCTGGTCAATACAGTGCCTTTCTTCACGAAGCGTTCGCAAGATGGACCCCCTCATTTCATTGCTGAATTCTTGCGAGCGGATTCACCTCCACCGGACCTGCCGGAGTTAGAGGCTCTTCCTATGTTTCCGCGCCGTGGCCGTTCACTTCATGATCGAGACTCGGAGCTAGCTGGACTGGAGGAAGCTGACCCTTTTTCGATTCCGCGAACAATGTCACATCTGGCGACTTCAGTATTGTCCTCAGTTGTGATGCGGGAGGAGGACGAGGAGGACCTGGCTGAGGAACATCTCGTGGTAGTCAACGGATGGCGTATGTGTTTATGTGACACTCGCCAGGATCGCTGGATTTACTCACATTATGTTACCTATGGCTATAGAGGCGTTCAGAAGCTCATCGCCGCCATCGGCTGGAACGCCGTCCCTCGGTGGTAGCTCTAGCGAGGTGGATGAATTGTTCATGCCTTCGTCGCCACATTCTGAGCTGTTCGAGGCAAATCAACTGTATATGGGTAGGACTTTGCCACTGATGCTCGCCTACAACGCTTACCGTTCGGACAGAGGAATATGAGATGCCGCGATTGAAGAGACCGGGAGGCCATTTCGATCGGCGTCTTCCGCCTCAAGACAAGTGCGTACCTAGAGTATCTCGCTGATACCATGAAGATGACAGTGATGCGTTTCTCCACAGACTATCAGACTTTCTCCCTTCTCTTATGCGGACAGCATCAAGTTGTCGTCCGCGAATTATGGCTTCGCCCAAGTCGCAGCCTTCATCCCCACGCACTACCCTTACTGCTGCGATGCTAGGCCAACCGCCATCCCCTGCGCCTGCTATCAATCTACAGTACGACCCCACATGTGGCCCCAGCAGTGATGACACCATCGCGTTTGCTCTCAACACTGTAGAAAAAGCTTGTGAAAATTGCCTCCAGAACGGGGATCCCGGAGAAGTAATCCTTTCAGAGAAACTAGACGAGAAGGACGGATTATTGATGGACGGTACGAGCACTATTGGGATCGACGTTTGCTATATATTTATTAATCAATCTGCACAGTGCCACGCATGTGTCCTCCCAATGAGCATACGCCTAGCGACATGTTTCTGCCCACGGGACTAACAGAACTACTGGTTCCCCCCAAAACCCATCAACGCCATAGCACCGCGGACAGGGCGAACGCATCAGAAGCGAATCCCGTCATCGCCTGTCTCAAGAAAGCTAAAGGCTTACAGCCGCTACAGATAGAGTTAAGCTGGATGTAAGCCTTGTGAAATGTGGCTTAATTGCTTTACTGATTGCATGCATGGCCCCAGCCCGTTCAAGTATGGACGGACCATGCCCACCGACGAAGAGGCCGCTGACGTGCAGAACGATCCTTGCCCTCAACTCGCCAAGCGCATCGACATGGCGCCGGACGAAATCGTTACAAAGCTGGGAGCTTTACTAGATGACAGCATGGCGTTCTCCTCACAGCCGACCAAGCCTGAAGTGACACCCTCCACAATAGCTTGGTCCTCACATGAGGGTGGAGAAGACCTCCCGCTAACGTCTTACACCTTCGAGGCCGAGCGTGTGTTGGTACTAACTCGCAACGACCGACAACGCTTATCAGGCCTCCCGGTGCTGTCAAGTGCTTACATAGACGTCGAAGAAGCTGGGGGCCACTTGACTGCTTACGCGCCGTCCGAAGATGAAAATGAAGAATGTCGTTCTGAGGCCCTTCAACCCGAACGATGTCGTCCAGCGAAGAGGGTCCGTTTTACTGAGACGATTGCGGATGACATCTGTCTCGTCCCGCCAATACTCCCCACAATGCCTGGCGCTGCTGAGATCCCTGGACTCGACGATTCCGGCGTCTTCCTGGAGCAAGAACACAGCGCATACTCAGACCAATCTCGACCTGGGTTCGGGCATCTCGCGTACGAAGCTGAGGTTCTCGATGAGATGGACACTCTCAGTGAGATATTCCCAGATGTCCATGGGGTACACTTCGGCGATTACAGTTTTGATGATTCTCTTGAACGCTGCCTGACAGACGTCTCTCGCTACCAGCAGGCAGGCTTTGTCGTAACTCCGCTTTCACTGTCCTCAAGCAGTTACGTCTCCCCTGTCAGAACCGGGAGTCTTGAAGCCGCGGAACCGCCGTACGATCACTCTCCTGCGCACGATCGTCGGCCTCTGTTCTCACCTTCGACTGCTCCCGCTAGGGCTCCGAACGAGGCGACCTGCATGCTGTCCCAACGGCACATTCCTAGTCCAGGATACGCGCCGCATGTAAACACCGACGATCGTCACCTTGTAATCGTGAGGTCCAACGCTTCAACGGCTCGAGCGTCGCTGGTGCAGTTCATGACTCTTTGCGGAAAGGCCGTTCCTTCGGCGCTCGACGATGCCATTCTGTGTTCTTCCCCTGTGCATGAGTTGCCAACTTCTACGCATGATGGACCTGTTGACCAGCTCCCTTCAAACATCGCTCCTAGGTTTACTAAAGTGCCCATGGAACTGGTTGATGATTGCACCCTGCTGCTACCCCAAAACCATACCCCGTCGAACACTATGCATACATATATGGCTTCTGTGGAACTAATCCAGAAACGAACTCTCACTCGCGTTCTATCTTCCCATGCCGCAGTCGAACTGGTTGAACGAGAAAGCCTTAGCTCCTGTTCGAATCTAAGTCTGATCCTAGACTGTGACGCAGCTGTCCTCTTGGCTCCTGTGGAAGCACTTCCAACGAGAGCCGACACATTGACCGCATCCTTGGCTGAACTATCCTGGAGATTCTCTAGTCTTCTTCTTATCTTCGAGTGCTATCCTTCTTCCTGGAGTTACAAAGCGGACAAAGACCACGCGGACAAAGCCCGAGCCAATGTATGGAGCCCCCCTGTCGTGAAGACCGTCAAGAAACTCAGACGGACTCTCGGGATTCTCGAAGGTACAGGAGCAAAACGAGGAGAGACTATTATCCAGTTCGCATTTGCCAGCAACGTTGCAGAGACCGCCACATTTGTTAGGTCTTATGGTGACGCCGTCCTCGGTCGAGGGACAATCCGTACAGGCGGGATCGGCTCTAACCGAGCATGGCTGACTTCTGAAGAACGAGATGTAAGTGGCATGCGTACATTGTCGGAACAACTTGACGTGTAAAATCCAGGGCGAACACGATCTCGCGGGAGTCAGCGGTATGAACCTGTTCGCAGCATCGCTATTGTTATCCCAGACGACACTTGAGGACTTCTTGGAAATGGACGCAGACAGGCGACTGTCAGAATACGGGAACCTTGTAGGCGTTGAGAGGATTGTCAGTAACCACGATCAATGTCCACTCAGCGCAACTGCTGACCATGCCATCGCAGACGCAATTCAACTTTGAGATGGCGCGACGTCTAGATGTCATGCAGCTACCACCTTCGTCTCCCATCGACGGCGACGCGTCTTCGTCCTCGTGCACCATTCCATACATTGAACATAGCGAACTTCGCGACATATACTGATGCGCGATAGGCTTTGTGGAGACCGTAGACTGCGACCTCATCGCCAGCGTCGTGATCGACTTGTTGATACCGTTGACATTGTTGCACTGCATCTTATGGGTATATCATATTCGTACACTACGACCTATTTTTACCGGTGATACCGGTGCAATGCTTGAGACCTTTCAGAACCGGATGTTAGCCCGGGGCCAGTTTCGGGTACCAGCATATCTACGGACGAGCTTACCAATCAATCGATTGTTAGCTCCCACAACTCATCGGAGCGGGTGTTCGACGACAAGAGACCACCAAACAGGATGACCCGCGTGTCACCATTGGGGCCCACCCACGAAGCGGACGGGAACCAACCGCGTCCCTCCGGGGCACTCCCTCCTCCGATGTCAACCTTACGCCAGCCCCATCCGGAAAGAGGATCCTCATGCCCGGGGTCTTTAGTGAGCAGCCAAACGTCGTCCCAAAAAGAGCCTGCACCCGCATGTCCCAGCTTGCTGGCGTCCCGTTCTCCGTGGTACAGGACTGCGACCGCATCAGATGTCTTCTCCGAGTTGGATTGGAAGCGGACGAAACCATGAACGGAGCGGGGCCCTGGACTCCCATGAACGGGATCGGCAGCGGGCTGCACAGTCCACCATTTGTCTTCTGCGATGAAGTAGACGTCGACCACACCCGGGGTATCGGGCAGCTCATGCCCGCAAAATCCTGTAGGGTCCATGTGAGACGATGTGCGTCTACCCCGGTTGTCTGCTCGGTACATACCGCCGTAACGCAGCAGAACATCTTTTGATGATCCCGGGATTGCAGTTGCTACCAGACATGTACCTCCTCGCCCGGGTTCTGGACCAGAAGACAGGGTCTCCCACATGAGTTCCTTCAGATTGAACGCGTGCAATGTGCTAAGTCTGCCCGTCGCGGGGCAGCCCGCGTGGATGTAGAGTTTGTTCTGCAGAGTGCCAGGGTCAGCATTCACTGAAGAAAATCCTTCTGCTACATACATAGCTCACATCGTATGCCACGGCGGTATGATAGCTTCGAGTTTCGGGTGCCTGGTCTTCGTTCGAGGCTGCGATGCGTTCCCAAACTACCGAACCGAACCCGCCATGCGGCTCCCAGCCGCTAAACTCAATCGCCGCCCTCCATACGCCGACCTGGTAGGGGTCGAGAGGCGTCATCTCCGGGCCTCCCCTCCCTCCCCACATATACAAAGCGTCCTTGTGCCACACTGTTGCAGCACCAACGCGGGGGGCCGGAATAGATCTGTGCGAGAGTGCGGGTCCGCTGGCAGGGTAGAATAGGTCCCAGTTCCGCGGCAGCCCCTCATTCATGTCGATGACATGCAGAGCACCAATCGGAGCAGCATGTGTCCCGTCGCCTGCGTCGACTGGAGCGCGCGGTCTGAGCTCTCCTCCATAGACAATAGTTGCACTCAAATTGCTTTCTTTACGACTTACTTTATTTCGTCATAGCCAGTGAGATGCTGATGGGTGACGCAAATGGGTGGCGTGAGGCCGCTGTTGCCGCCGAGTCGTTGGTCGGCAACTCGGGAAACCTCACACGGCCGGACTCGCGCCGTATGAGGCCTCAATATGGCTATGGCCCCTTCTTACCGACTTGCGAGTCAAATTGCTGGTGAATCTCATTTGCATTCAAGGCCACATACAGCCTATCGCTATAAAATGAAAAAAAGCGTTGTACATTGAGGGAAACGATAGCTTACACGTTTCGGGCAACAGCTCGTGTGTGCGGAGGCCCCCGGTGTCGCCGACCGACGGCTTGACGGCGACGGCGGTCTCGCGCGACCCATTTGCGTCATCCGCAGCAACTCAAGAGCTATGACGAAATAAAGTAGGCCGTAAAGAAAGCAATTTGAGTGCAACTAATGAGATGCCCGGATGGGGCAACGGAGACGCAATGCGAAGAGCGAGAAAGCTGACTAGCTTTTGAGATGATCGTCCAGGTGCCTTTAGCCATCATCTTCATGGGCGCAGCGAAGGAGCAACAGAACGGGAGTGTTCCCTAGTGAAGCCAGACTCCAGAAAGATGTCTTTGTCTCGATCTCAGAGAAGTCACTGGTCGGCGTCAGTGCATGTAACTCTAGATAACTCTAGATCTGTGATTGAGGCCTGAGGCTGTAGCGTCGAGCAAGCGCTTGATAAGACTTTCGGCCGCCAATTGCAAGGATGTTTGTCTGACTCTGCCCTAGTATAGTAGCACGCCAAAGGCGCCGGGCGGCCCAAGGCCACGGCAGGCAAAGCCTCCTTGTTATAGCCCGACGAAAGGAGAACAAAAATCAGTCACGTGATGCATATGTTCTAGGCGTGTCATAGCCTGATAGTTAAACTAACGGTAGGTCTATGACACGGCTATCGCACGGTGTTGCGAAGGGGCCTTGTCCGCCGTGAGGCCTTACCCAAGGGCCGCACATAAACCGAAACGGAGAGCTCTACGAAACGCCTGCGACGCTGACAGATGATTGTAAGTATTCCAGAACACAAGTACGTCGAGGTTTATTTGCATTAAAGCCGTCGGTAGAGAACACGGTGAAGAAATTAGATATGCACACACCTGACTGACATCACACATCCAATACGGACTGGTACGTATGAATGTCCAATAATCCTCGGTAGAGTTCGTTTGGCATTCATCAGTAAAGGACCATACGATAGACTGGCGATACTATTATACATGTGCAGACGCACGAGAAACATAACCATACATCATTGACAGGGTAGGGGACCATCCAGGATCAAGCACCGAACCCGTAGAGCGTGCGGCCAGAACGCTTGAGGGCATAAACGACATCCAGTGCCGTCACGGTTTTCCTGCAAGCGATGTAAGTGCCAGCAGATGTAACGAAGATGCGTCTCTGCTCACCTCTTCGCGTGCTCAGTGTAAGTGACGGAGTCGCGGATGACGTTCTCGAGGAAGATCTTCAGGACTCCACGCGTCTCCTCGTAGATCAGGCCAGAGATACGCTTGACACCACCACGACGAGCTAGACGACGAATAGCCTGAGTAGTTGCACAAGTTAGTATCTCTCGTCATGAGTCGCATAGATGCACTCTGTGATTAACTTACAGGCTTGGTGATACCTTGGATGTTGTCGCGCAGAATCTTACGATGACGCTTCGCACCGCCCTTGCCGAGACCCTGAAAGTGATGTTGGCTTCAGCTATGTGTACTATGCGCAGGGCGACAGAGATACTCGCCTTTCCTCCCTTTCCGCGTCCGGACATATTATGTAGATGTGTGTGAGAAGTGAAAGATGTGAGTGTGGGTTGTGAACGTCGCAGAGACGGTGGCTCAGACGATGAGTGAGGTGGTGGTTGGAAGGTAAGTCGCGTCGAACGCGTTCCGCGACAGTAAACCACAGGGGTTTGTACTTGTTTGCTGTCTCACGTGATATGGGGAAAGGCGCGTCAGGAATAGGCGCCAACAGCCGTGAGTGATCATCGTGAACTGTCGCCGTCCTTGTGTGCACCTGCGATGCTGCTGCGTTCTCTTGCTCGTCCTGCTCTCATCACCCGCCAGTTGCCCCGCCATACTGCTATTCTTACCAGAGCCATGTCTGTATCTCACGTGGACAACGCTGCTCAACTTGACGGAATCTTGTCCAAGTCCAAGGACAAGCTCTCGGTAAGCGAAGCGGAGCGCTTTGGTTATCTTGCAGGCTGAGGCAGCTCCAGGTCATCGATTTCCATGCTACTTGGTATGCTTGACTGCAGTTTTTAGGGTCGATGCCGCTAAGTCTCCGGTAGGTGTGGCCCTTGCCACATGATTGCACCAACCTACGAGGCATTGGCTAAGCAGTACCCGAACGTCAACTTCCTGAAATGCGATGTTGACCAGGCCAAGGACGTGGCGACCAAGTATCGCGTTACTGCCATGTACGTATGTGTCGTACATCCCAGATGTCGAAGACTAACCAGCGCAAATTGTAGGCCTACTTTCGTCTTCTTGAAGGGTGCATCTGAAGTCGAGAGAATCCGTGGGGCTAACAAGCCGTGAGTCCTGGCCCGCCGGGTGTCATCCCTTCATACCACTATAGCGGGACCGCAGTACTCATCTCTGCGCGTGCTTTCTTCAGCGCCCTTGAGGCTGCTGTCCGCCGTCATGCATCTGGTCCTTCCTCGAGCGCATTCTCTGGAAAGGGCCAGACTCTCGGAGGAGACCCCTCTTCAAGTGGCTCTGAGGGTGGAGGGGGTGTTGTGGCTTTCCAGAGGCTCGACCCTCAGGTGAAAATATTTCTCTATCTTCTCGGAGGCTACATTGTGTTCTGGTGGCTCAAGTAACTACGTTTTATCCGTGCGCCCCAAATCAGAATAGCGGTGCTGTGCTGTAAGATGTCTACATACCATGTCATGGGCGTCCACACGTCTTGGCTTCCCCGATGGATTCAGTCATCCCGAAGGACTTTCTGTGTATCAAGCTGCTTATTGGCCAGGTCAAGCTCTGAGGCGACGCAAGCGTACGGCCGCCAATCGTGAGTGTCAGTCAACATATTTCCCAGCTGTTCGCTCATTGAATGGGTAGGATAGCGAAGCTTGCCAGCGGCTGTGAATAGCCGATCGCAGGTGTGATGCTTCCGAATGCCAAGCGGCATACCCAATCCTTCCATTGCGTCTGAGGTGTGGCAAGGCCCGGTCGATGCGCACGTTCCCGGACGTGCAGCAAAGTGACTAGCCACATTATTGCCTCCGACCTTGTCAGGTTTCAGTATGGCATGGCCGTGTGGATCCTTGCTTTGTCGTCTTCTATCCGTTAGGGTGTACAGCGGGTCTTGCGGAGGTAGAACCCTTGGTAGAGTTGTAGAGGCTGACGGCGGCGTTTATATGCAGGCTTCGATAATTAGGTCCGACAGCCAAGACCTGTTGGCGTGGGGCTGCAGGGCTAGACAGCTTCTCGCTCGCATGTTATTAGGTTTCTGACATAAGGTATGTCCTACAGTTTTGTACGTCGATACTTGCTGATACATCCGCGGGGCTCCGTCCTTATCAAATGACGTTTTTACAATATCAGGGCTCTGCGGTATCGTCAGAAGAATTGCCCAAGCAGATCCAGTCGGCGTTCCGAGGCGGGGACTGGCAATTGTCGGACACAGTGCACTCCTGGGCTGTGTACGCCGTGAAGAGGGCAGACGTGACGTGCCTAAATCCACTCGTAGCTGACGTTACTCGGCATATACAGTGCGGAACATTGAGCGGGTCTTTGCACCGAGATGCCAGGGATCAGAACCAACAGCGCATCCGATACCCAAGCGAGTCCAGCTATTCAATGAGAAGGGCTCATTGGGGTCCTGCTTACGCGCGAGAAAATTTACCGGAAGTTCGTATCACAGCTCGTCCGTGGCGGCGGACATCGGGAAGGAGCTGCGGGAGCTGCCCGCAGTAGCAAGACTGACTCCATGCTGTTGACACTGTAGCTCTAGTAGCCATCCGGATGTGCTCGATACAGGGCGCGAGGGCGCATGGTACGTCGCCAGAATGTCCGCAAAATAGACATTGATGGCTCACAGGCTATGGCATGCCATGCGCTCCGGCCATGCATATGGTTTCCCCGAGCAGTCCCGGTCGTCCGTCTCATGCGATGAAGCGGGGAATGCAACGATTATCCAAGGTGACCTCTTCTCGAGCTGGCCCGAAGAGCGGAATGCACCATGCATCAGTTCGATTCACTGCCTTCTGAAGCAAAGTAGATCATTCTCCTACCCTGATTGGTGTCGCTTGGGAGCCAGAACCGTGCACCGCGCGAGCCATAGGACCCGCGGACATGCTGCTCATGGCTTCGCGTCTGGGACACCCCGATAGCAGCAGATGTGGACGACAACGACGCGGTGTTGCACACACGGTCAGCGCCAACATCATGCGCCCCAGATTGATTGGTCTCCAGGGATGTACATCTCTCGCATGTCGGGGTTTAGTCTTGTCCACCTTATCGCCGGGGCTGTCCTCTTGCAACCCGTCGTTCGGTATGTTCGCATACTTTGGACCGGATCGCGTCAATCTTCTCAGCGCTAAAATCACCGATCCTAGATCTTGGCGGTGGTAGCAACATACAACACGTTAGACAAAGTCAGCGTCGCATCGCAGACATTCGCCTGTCAGCTTTTCCGAGCTGGCCTGCGTCTCCTTCGGGACTATGTCGCACGGCTGCATAATAAAGAGGCTGGTCCGAGATAGTCTCATGCCCGAGCGTCCCCTCGCCCTAGTTGGTCTCTCAACACGCCGGTAGCACCATGTCAGTCCCTTTGGCATTCCTCACCGAGCTCTCGGACCCTCTACCTGGTGTTTCTTTGGGTGACCAACTCGCCCAAGTCGTCACCGACTCTGGGCGTGTCTCCACCTTGCTAGATTGTCTCTGTACGACTGATGCCCCCGCTCTTTGGTCCGTGTCTGCTACCCGTCCGCCCGTCACCCACGCCGCCCTGCGCGACTTCATCTCCAAATTCGTCCTTCCTACCTCTGGTCTACAGGACCATTTGGGTCCCAATGACCGTGTCATGGTCGTTCTCCCTACCAGCCCCGAGAACGCCGTTGCCATTCTCTCCATCTCAAGCTACCACACCTGTGCGCCTGTCAACTCAGGGTGCACTGCCGGGGAGCTGCGAGACGACGCACGACGTTTGCGAGCGAAGGCGATCCTAACCACGACCGACGCTGTCGACAGACTGGAGCTCAGGGCCCTCAGAGATGAGCTCAGGTGTGAAGTCATCTTCATTCACGCCCGTTCGAACGGCCCTTCCGGTCTCTTTGATATGTCCACAATGGATGACAAAGTCGACGATGACAACTGGTCCATTGTTCACAAAGGCAATCGCTCTCCATCCAGACTGCATGGTCTTCAGGACCAGTCTCTCGTTCTACATACCTCAGGGACGAGTGGAAAGAAGAAGGTCCGGGATACATTACTACTACTGGGACGAAACTGACAACGACTTCGGGTATTCTAGGTCGTCCCTTACACTCTGCGAACTCTAATCATTGGCACCTGTGCGGTCATGCGGTCGTGGGACTTGCGTCCCTCGGACGTAAACAGTGAGTGAGATGTAGTTTGGTAAAGGCCCATCTGTTCTGATGAGGTTTGTAGTGAACATGATGCCCTTGTTCCACGTAGGAGGCATCGTTCGGAACCTATGGGCTCCCATCTTTTCCGGCGGAAGCGCTATCATGTGTCCTGGCTTCGACAGCACCGCCTTCTGGCCCATTGTTATGGCATGCGGCGCGACTTGGTGAGCACTCCTGCCGAACGTCCGCGGGGTTGCTCGAAACTCACCTTACCTCTAGGTACTACGCCGCACCCACGATGCATCACGCTATCTTAGCATCGAAGCCGGAATCCATTGTTCCATCTAGGGACACCCACATTCGTATGATCGCGAACGCTGCGGGTGGGTTGTTACCCTCACTTGCGACTCAGCTATGGGAGACGTTCGGTGCCGTTGTCTTGCCGTCGTATGGGATGACGGAGTGTATGCCTATCGCCTCTCCCCCAACGACATACGCGCTGGAACGTCCTGGTTGCTCCGGTATCGCCTGCGGTCCCTATCTGTCTATCCGCGACCCTTTCAACCTCGAGCGGGAATTACCGCGGGGTGCCACCGGGGCGGTCTCCGTCCGCGGCCTTCCAACTTTTGATGGCTATGAGACAGGTCCCGATGGTCCCCTCGACACCTCCGCCTTCTCGTCGGAGGGTTGGTTTGACTCGGGCGATGTTGGTTACATGGATGCAGATGGATACCTTTACATCACTGGGCGATCCAAGGAGATCATCAACAAAGGTGGCGAAGTCATCTCTCCCTTCGAGATCGAAGAGGCGATTGTCTCCGTCGCCAAATCTCGTGTCAGATCCACCATCGCGTTCTCCGTTCCACACGATGTCCTCCAAGAGACCATTGGTGTCGTCGTTGTCCCAGTCCCCGGCGGTCCGCGCATCGGCCTTCCGGAGCTGCTGGACTTGCTCAATTCCCAGCTCCATCCCTCGAAATGGCCGTTCGTCATCGTCTACATGGACGACCTTCCGAAGAACAGCGCCGGGAAGCCGCTCAGAATCAAGCTCGCGCAACGTCTCGGTATTGAATGTGTGACCGATGACACTCCTGGGATCTCGCGTCATTACGAGGCGGCAGTTCCCGATAAGAATGCTCCCCTCTCGCAACCCATTCCCTGTTCCGCAGTGTCGGTCGACGTCGCTACAATTGAGCGCGCCATCGCGAGTATCAACGGTGTGGACGAGGTCGCTGTACGTCTACGTCACGATGGTACTCCTGAGGCGTTGGTTGCTGTCCGGTCTGCGGACCTCGACTCGCATACCATTGTGCAAGCGCTGGCAGATGTCCTCCCAGGATACGCGATACCGACACCTCTACACGTCTTCCGCGAGCTCTTGCTGCGCAAGCCCAATAATTCTGTGGACTGGGCCGTGATGGAGGCAGAAATCGCACGTCGAAACGCTAGCACGATGTCTCCGCAGGCGTTGACGATCCGCGACATCGTTGCAGAGCTGCTTGATGTCGACCCCGTTTCCATCACTGGCGACAGCGACTTCTTCCTCCTTGGTGGCAATTCTCTCCTCCTCGGACGCCTCGCCCACCTTATTCGGAAGGAGACTGGCGTGACAGTTCGAGTCCCCTCAATCTTCACCAACAGCACGGTCAACGGTATTGCCTCACTGGTAGAAGCGGAGGAATCGTCCACGTCCACTCCCAGCACTCCCGACAAAACGGCTGTGAATACTGGAGTTAACAACTCTACGGCCTCCCTAGGGAAGACACCCAGCATCGCGGATCTGCCCACGCTGGAGTACGGATTGCCTGCGGAGAGCCGTGGTCGCAGTCAGACCCATCCACTGTCCCTCCTTGTCCAGGCCATTCCTTTGCTTCTATTCTATCCACTCAAAGCCGCGTTCACTTGGACCGGCATTGTATACATCCTCGCCATCTTCACTAGATGGGTCTCTACCGGTTACTGGGTGCGCGTGGGGTCCCTGCTCTTCGCGATCATCAGCTCTCGGTTCATCACTAGGGTCGTCTTTCCGCTCTTGGGCGTCGCATTCAAGTGGGTAGTCATCGGACGCTACAAGCCGGGGACCTACCGCTTCTGGAGTACCTATCATCTGCGCTGGTGGATCACCAACCAGTTCCTTAGGTGCGCAGGACGGGGTGTTTTCGCTCTTCATCCATCCCTTGAAATGATGTACCTCCGCATGCTTGGTGCCAAGATCGGTAGAGACGTACGGATCGACTCGAGGGCGAAGCTGGCGGAATTTGACCTCCTCACTCTCCACGACGGTTGTCGCATCGACAACGCGCTTGTGCGTGGCTTCTGCGTCGAGCGAGACGGCTGCTTTCGTCTGGATCCTATTGTCATTGGACGCGGAGCCACCGTCAACACGTATACTCAAGTCGCACCCGGCGCTGTAATCCCCGATGGTGCTGTTTATGGACCGCACGCATCGTCGCACGATGAGCCATCGCCTGACTTCCTCTCTCAGGCGAATCGTACAGTCGCCGCTGAGCCGCACTGGGCGTTGAAGTGTTTTGTTGCTGGACCCCTCATCTCTGTTGTGAAAGTGGCCGCGCACATCCCTTGGTTCGCTGCTTTATTCGTCCTCCTCTCTCAACCTCCGCCACCGAACGACCTGGGCTCCGAGCTTGAGCGCGTCATCGTATGGTTCGCCTCTCCGAATCGCGTGGCGTGGCACAGTCTCGTCCGCATCATCCGCGTCATATTCCCTCCAGTTTTCCAAGTCGTCTTCGGCATCATTCTCAAGCGCATAATGGGCCTCAATTGCGAGGGCCCCGCGGCGAATGCGTCGCAATGGGTCCTGCTTCGTCGGTACATCAACGGCATGTTGCTCAGCCAAGACGCGCTCAAGCGCGCATACGACATCGTCGGGTCGCACTACGAGGTTACTTCTGTCATCTGGCGTTGCATGGGCGCAAAGGTCGGGAAGCGCGTCTACTGGCCAGGGTCTGGCGTATATTGCCCCGACCCGGAGCTCCTCGAGATTGGAGACGATGTCGTCTTTGGTTCCCGGTCCGAGATTTTCACCACCGACGGACTCGGCTCTGGGAAGGTTGTTATCGGGCATGGCGCTATGATCGCGGATCGTGTCGTTCTCTTGCCGGAAACCAGGGTCGGCAAGCGAACAGTGATGGGCTCTGGCGCACTCGGGCGTCGCGGTGGGCTCTACGAGGATGGCTCGGTGTGGATGGGCTCGGAGGCCGGCGAGGCTGTTTGTTTCAAGAAAGGCAACAAAGAGGCGGACGACAGTTCGTCAACTACTACGCCGTTCGGCCGTGCCTTCTATGAGCGCAAGGCTTCGTTCTTCGTGTTCCCCTACCTGCTGCTGGTACTCATCAACATCGGCGTCGCGATCCTGTCCGCAGGCTATTGGGCCATTGGCGCCGTGGTCGGTACCCAAATCCTCAACCAACTCCGCATCCATTTGCCTCAACTGCACCTCTTCCACGACGGACCACGTCAGATCTTCGTCTTGTTCGCACTCATCAGCTGCTGGTTCGTTGCGACCCTGAGCTTGCAAGCCGTTGTCGCGCTGATTTGGGTTGTTCTCACGAAATGGGCGGTCATCGGTCGCCGTAAAGAAGGGAGCTACAATTGGGATGAGAGCTCGTACTGTCAGCGATGGCAGCTCCATCTCGTTCTCTCGAAACCTCTTTACAAGGGCTTCGGCAATGGCGGTATCCTCGGTTGTCTTAGCGGATCTGCCTACCTCGTCTGGTACCTCCGAGCATTGGGCGCAAAGATTGGCAAGGACTGCGCCATCTTCGCAGGAGGCCGGATCGGGCTTATGACTGAGCCGGATCTTGTCGAGCTTGGGGATCGCGTTGCGTTGGACGACTGCTCGGTCGTCGCACACATCAACTCTCGCGGACAATTCTCCCTGAACCGCCTCAAGGTAGGCGCACTGTAAGTGCACCCATGTTTGCTCGCGTGTGCCAGATACTGATATATTGGGATCAAGATCGGCGTTGCGTTCTGGCTCTCGCCTACTCTCCGGAGCATCAATGGAGGATAGTTCGATGCTGCTCGAACATACCCTCCTGACGTCGGGAGAGATCGCAGAATCCGGTGGCGTCTATGCTGGCTGGCCCGCCCGCCGTCTAGACCAGGAAACCTATTTGCGGAAGAAGTCATCCTACCAGGTCCTGTCAGCCATCCACTACGGCTCGTACTACAGCAACTTGCAGAAAATGCACCTGAAGCTCGAAGAGGAGAAACGTATCCTTGACCAGAAGCTCGAACATCATGAGCGTGAACTGCGAGAAGCGAAGCGAAGGTTGGAGGCAATGTTGCAAACAACGGAGGTGTTGCGAGGTTCGACCTACGGCAGACTCCATAGATAAGTCCCAGTCGGCCGCTCTCGAAAGTCATCGTTGATCGTTACATGCCTAGACCATAGACATTAAAGTCGCTGTATTGGTCATTATCCCCGTCTCATTGCTATCCTGTCGCAGATGCATTGCGTCCTTACTGTCATTCTGATCTGTGACTGTTCCCTATACATACCACGTACATACGCTCTTTGAAGCGGTGTCAGACTCTTCTTTAATTTCTCGAATCAGTTACAGGAATCTTGTCTCCTAGACACTGGCACCCTCATTATTGTCCCGCAACTACCCCACCTTCGTTACGGAGTGATTTGTCCGTGGTGTCCGTTACAACTGGAAGCTGCTCTTAGGCAGAATCCGCCTGGCAACCGTGACCACATCGTGCCAACTTCGACAAGACGCGTACGTCGCACCGTTCACGACTGTCGCGTCGCGTCGGTGGCGCTCACTTTCGCCGACGATCACGTGCTTCATCTTCAGTGGGTTTGACAATGAGAGGCTACTGCAGTCCGGCTTTGTTCCTTCATTCGCTCATGTCCTCTTCACCTCCTGATTACGTTTATCATCTCCGAACCTCGCTGTGAGACGCAGTAACGACTGAGGCTCCCTGCACGACACCAGTAGCATTAATACAAGCGTGCCCGCAAAACCGTGCTGTCATGTCCACTTCCAAACCAGCTCCGAATGGAGCAGTGGCGGGAATCGTTCATCCTCCTCCTCGAATACCAGAGAGCTTCATTGAGGTGCCAGACCAGCGACGCTACGTCCTCAGTCTGGGCGTAGCATGTCAGGTACGCGACTTCCTCTATGGGTACAACGGTTGTGGCGCGACCTTCTGCCAGGCCATCCATCCTCGAGATGCTGTGTACCTGCTGGAGACCATGCACCGTTGTTTATCATTTGGTTCTAATGTGCTCTAAAAATTGCTCCAGGCGGTCAAGATCATCGACCTACTCCGGTACTGGGTGTGGCCCAGCGACGCCCCATTGTACCTCACAAGAAAGTGGATGTTGGTCGACTTCTTGTTCTGCACAGTGCTCTCCTGGTTGCGCATACCACGACTGCGCTATAGCAAATCCGTTGTTGCTCTTCAAATAATCTCGTTGTGGTTGTTTGACAGTCTTGCGTTCGGGGGCATTTCAGTGAACGTCGGCGTCGCAAGTCCTTGGCACGGCTCAAGCCAGTCTAGTACGTTGCATCCGGAAATCCGTGCAAGATCATAGAGCTCATTACCACTGATCAGGTTCACCAGCAACGAGAAACTCGTTCCTGTGGGACTACCTGCCAGCTTTCGGTCTTCCTGTTCTTTATGGCGGTAAAGACACTCACCTCCTCGGGCAGCATACTGTGCGCATGTCCCCCATTAGCACCGCCCAGCTCAATCCCTACGGCGAGACGTTCTGCTTGGCCAACTCCAATTCCCAAGTTCTCATACCGCTGTTACTCAACAATACGTCCCCGAGCAGTGTGAGATACACCCTAACGCCCCTGCCCGCCTCGGATCACTTCAGGAGTTCTAGCAAAGTCGAACATCTGGAGTTGTCTTCAAAGGAGCTCCGTGCTATAGAGCAGAGCCGTATCGAGCATATGCAACTTGTGCGCGCAGCCGCGGCAAAGAAGGAGCCCGACGAATATGACGAATATGACGACGACGACGACGACGAAGAGGACCACACCCAATTGACGACCCATGGTACGCTGCAGAAAACGCAGGATTTGACCTACATACGTGTTACCAAACCGGGGACAATCCGCCTTGAGCGAGTTCTCGACCAGTCCAACGTTGATGCCAGGCTCCTCTATCCCAACGAGATCACAATCGTACCTTGTCCCCGAGCTGAGTTCACGGTGGAGAGTATGGCTCAGGTCAAGGACGTACGCTGCGCGACGCCTCGCTTGATGAGCGGGGCTGGTGAGGAGCTGCGGCTCGAGATTGACATCTACGGCGTTCCTCCGCTCAGCCTGCGTTGGACCCGACAAGTGGGCTCTCGTCATGAATCATTCATGGTCGAGGGGATCGAGGGTACTGAACATCTGCACCAAGCTCACTCTGAAGGCGACCGCCGAGTATCGGATGCACCGGGCGAACGCGCCCCAACTCGCGTCAAGGTCCCGCTCACAGTTGTTCTCGATGCCCTCGGCACGCACACCTACGTGCTCGAGTCCGTTACGGACGCGCTTGGCAACATTGCGCACGCTGGTCAACACGGGGACTCTGCTATCACTTCGCGCAAAATGACTACCTCTGGCAATGATGATGCCGCCACCACTCGATCGGTGACGGTCCTGCGTAGGCCAGGGGTATCATTCAAGCATTGCGGTCCTGGGCACCCGGCTTCTCTGCTGATAGGCTCTGAGGCGCCATTGACGATCTCAACTTTGGAGGCAGACGCTCAGGACGCGCCATGGGATGTCTCCGTTCGGTATGAACCCCCTGCGGAGGAAAGTGGAAAGCCCAGCAAGCGGTACAAAGGCTGGACGCAGATTTTCAAGACGCAAGGCGAGCGCAAAGATATGACGCTTCGTGCCAGCGCTCCCGGCGAGTACACGATCATAGGCGTGCACGGTCAGTTTTGCGAAGGCGATGTTCTTAGTCCCGAAACGTGCAAGGTGGTCGAGAGGCCGTTGCCGACTGCGGAGATTGAGTGGAAGAAGATACATGAATGGTGGGTACGCAGGCTTGCATATCATGCGACACCTCGCTTATCCTATCTGTAAGTTCCGGCGACACTGGGGTCACTGCTTTGCTCGTCCTCCACGGCACGCCGCCTTTCCAGGTCTACTACCGTACGCAGCGCGACAACGAGCCGCCGCGCGAGCTGTCTAAGACCTTCCCAAGTTCACGTGGTGAGCTGACGGTTCAGCCGGAGCGCAGCGGACACTACACCTTCAAGTTCACGCAGCTGAGTGACGCGAACTACAAGAAGATTGACCTCAAAGGTCCTGCCATTGATTTGGACGTCCATCCGCCACCGTCGGCCGACTTCGTAAGCAATGCACACGGTGGCCGGGGTAGGAAGAGCATCAACAGCTGCTCGGGTAATATGGTCGATGTGGATGTGGAGCTTCGGGTGAGTTCGCACATGGGAGTGATCTAGAGCATGAGGATTGATACTTCATCCTCTACCAGGGTACGGCTCCTTGGAATGTCGAAGTGCAAATCGTTGGGCCGAAGGGTTCGGATGTCATCCCCTTCACTGGCATCAAGACGGCAAGAAAGACTCTGACATTGCCTATCCCCAAATCTATTGATCGCGACGGGGGTTCCTTCGAGATCGACCTCGGTATGTCGGACGTCCAAACCACGATGATGAAGCACTGAATGTTATCTAGTAAGCGTCGAGGATGCCTACGGTTGCAAGCGTGCGTTGTCAGTTCCTGGCGTCGCAGTGAACGTCCGACGTGTCCTGGTCAGTACCATTATCTTGTGTATTGTCTCGACTGTAGCTCATGCGCACCTTATAGCCTACTGCCAAATTCTATGGCAAAGCGCAGCAAAGGCAGGTTACGATCCTCGACCACGAGAAAGCTATCCTGCCCCTCCGACTCACTGGCGAAGGAGTAAGTGTCACCTGTCTGAATCGTGTTGATAGTCGACTGACAGGGTGTGTCTAGCCTTGGCGCATCAAATATCGTAGGCAGGAAGCTCCGCAGCACATCATGACGGCGACCCTCAAGTCTCCCAACGACGAGCTTCACGTCAGCGCGAAGGGCACATACGAGCTCTTAGAGGTAAGATCCGTCTCCTGAAGCAGCGAACATATGCGGGCACTAAATGCACTGCAGGTCTCCGATTCTCAGTGTTCCGGCTCCATTGTCGAGAACGAGGCTACGTATCGAGTGGAACACATTCCAAGGCCCTCAGCGAAATTGTCACCGGACGTGCAGGCGGTCTATGAGCGCTTCAATGGGTCCCACATTCTCCCGGCTATCTGTGAAGGTCTGAGTGACCATGTCGACCTTGACCTCACGGGTGAGCTCGTGATGCACCACGCTGTCAAAGGTCGTGTCTCTAACTTTTGCTGAAGGCCGTCCACCGTTCCAAATCATGTACAATATCGCGAAGGAAGACGGTTTCGGTGCAACCAAGCTCCTCGATCAGCCGACATTCAGCAGTATTCAGCCTCGCACTCGGTTCCAGCTCCGCACTTCAGAGCCTGGACGTGTCTACTATGAAGTGAAGCAGATCGGAGACGCGGCATATCCTCTGGCCAAGAACAAGGACGCGATAATCCCCCGATCTGAGCGCTTGCTCTTTGAGCAACAGGTGCTCATGCGCCCGTCCGCGCGCTTCAAGAACCACAACCGTCTCTCATACTGTCTTAACGACGCCTTCGAGATCCACGACTATGCGGACGGAAAAGGCGTCGTCCTTCTCGAAGGAACTCCACCGTTCCAGCTGCAAGTATCCATCCGCAACCTCGCCGCGAGCGAAGTGTACACCGAGACGATTAAGCTTCACGACTCCAGCTGGCGCGTGCACCTCCCCAACTACAGTTTCCGTTCGATCGGCCCGCACCAGGTGACGATTGAGTCCGTACAGGATGCAAGTCACTGCGAGCAGGTCGCTCCCGACCCGTCATATAGGAGCATCTGGGTCGATGTCGCCGAGACAGCGGCGATCATCCCGTTCAGCAGGCGCGACGATTACTGCGTGGGCGACGTCATTCCCTTCCAGCTCGAGGGCACGCCGCCCTGGACCATCGGGTACGCGTAGAGTTCTTGCTTTGCATCGCTGTCAATCGTCGCTGACCACGCCGCTGCACGACAGCTACCGTATCAATGGCAAGTCACACACGCAAGAGGCGAAGATCTCCCCGTGGTCCGTGCAAGTCTCGCAGCCGGGCGAGTTCGCGATCACGTCCGTCGCGCACCAGCAGAAGATGTGCAAGACCGCGGTGACCGACCTGCGATACACGGTGCACGCGCTGCCGGCCGCGCAGGTCGGGCACGGGAAGCGCATCGTGCAGGACATCCACGAGGGCGACCAGGCGGAGATCGTGTTCACGCTCATCGGCGAGCCGCCGTTCACGTTCACGTACCAGCGCGCGGAGCTCAGCCCGCGCAAGGGCGTGCAGGGCAAGGTGCTCGAGACGCACACCGTGTCGGGCGTCACGGCCCAGGAGTACTCGATCTTCTCTGCCCTCGAAGGTAAGTCGCGTGCGTTCTGATCTGCATCGAATGAGCTGATAAATCGTGTGCGTCTTTACAGGAACCTGGACGATCACGTCCATCTCGGACAGGTACTGCAGGTACCCGCCTGCCCAGCAGGATGCCATCGAGAAGCGGTGATCACTCTCAGGACTCCACACAAACACACCAAAATCGACGTCTGTTTGTCCGCAACGCTGTCGCAATTCCGCCTCCATCCCGGTTTCACGGTTCACATGTCATACTCTGCGATACGCATCATAGTGTTCCCGCATGACGATTGTATCAGCGCATCTTTCAGCTCCTTTGAGTGACGCGTTAGATGCGTGAACGGACAGGGTCCTCGGGCTGGTGCAAGGCAAAAGTTGGCTCTTTGTTACTCCTCTGATTCCTACACATTGCGCGTTGGCTACGAAAATGTCTATACCTGAGCGGACGCGATGTAGAACCACTTCGAAACTGAGAAAAAAAAAGATTAAGAAAGGACGGTGTCAGACGTGCAACGACATCATACGGAGAGAAGACGTACTCGAAGGATCGATCGGCGCAGGGGGCTTGCGAGAGTCGGGAGGGAGGCTAGTGTAGACGGGGTCGTCCTTGCGAGTGTAGCCAGGGGAATTGGGGATCGAAACATTGCGGCTGCGTGGAACGAAGGTCAACGACTGCACGGAGTTCATGATATGTGAAAGTATGCGTACATGGCGATCTCGTACGACGGGGTCTTGGCGGGGGTCTCGCCCGAGATGAGGCGGCGCCACGCCTCGTGGCACTCGTGGATGATCTCGGTCGCGTACTTCTTGTTCTTCGCCTCGCCGGAGAACGCGAAGTTGTTCTCGGGCTTGCCGTCGGGGATCTTATAGATGCTAGTGCGCACGCCGTCCAGGTCAGATAGGGGCTCTTCTGGTACGCGACGGACACGCGCGGAGAGAAGGGAGGATGCACGCACCGGAACCACTCGTTGGTCGCGCGTATGAGGCCGGGAAGCTGGCGCTCGACGTCCTCGATGTCGTTCATGCGCGACGCGAGGGGGTCGCGGACGTCGATGACAATGACCTTCCAGTCGGTCTCACCCTCATCAAGGAGGGCCATGATGCCAAGGACCTTGACCTGCTTGACCTGGCCGACGTAGCCGACCTGCTCGCCGATCTCGCACACGTCGAGGGGGTCGTTGTCGCCCTTGGCCTTGGTCTCGGGGTGCGTCTGCGTAGGGTCCTCCCAGGTCTAGATTGCGTAAACCGCAAGAAAGGGGAATATCATAAGTACAAATGTGCTGGATACGGCGGACAGACTGGAGCGAAGAGACCCGCACATGCGCAAACCCTGGGCAACACGGCAGATGTGACACGGGAGACGCACCTGGGGGAAAGCACCGTAGTTCCAGATGTAGCCGTGGTGGGGGAAGCAGTTGCGGACGTAGCGGAGGCGGCCCTTCTTGACGTCCTGCTTGATGGGGTTGAAGGGCTCCTCTTTGGAAATCTCCATCTTTGCGTTTGTCCAGCGGGGGACCTCGACGACCATGTTCAGGATGCCGTTGTTCTGGTCGGCGAAGAGGGGAATGTCGTGGAAGGGGGAGACGACCTGGCCATTTTGCTCGATGTACACGCGGTGCTCTGTGCGACGCGTATGAGTGTTTTAACTCCATTTTGAAGACGGAAGGGGAAGAGATGGGCGCAGACGAGCCATCGACGCGCATCTATCCGCCCGCCCCGGACTGAGTGAACAAGCCAGACTCACCGAGCGTGTTGGGGGCGCCGATGAGGCGAGTGGAGTACTCTGCGTGGTCGACGGTGAGCTGAACGGACAACCCGACGCCGGGAGGTACTCACGGGCCATGATGGAGGAGGAGATGTGACGGAGATGGTGGGACAGACGGCGCAGGGCGATGGCAGACATAGACCGCTCTTCTTATAGCCAAGTACAATGGAAATAAGTAGACACCCCTTCGCTGCCATAACCCCACCCAGCGCAGATCATTATCGCTATCGCATTATCGCTTAGATGATCTCTCCGCCTATCCCCTCCTCCCCACTTCCTGCCTCCCTGATTTTTCTGGCACAGACATCGCAAAGATGGGCAGTCGCCAGTTCTAGATCTGACCACTCCAGTCACACCTATATGTACAAATACCTATCATTGCGGGGCAGCGCTCATCGCCGCTTTTACTACGTCCACTCGTACATGCGTCCTTCGTCATCAAAAAGCAAAAGTGTGGGAGATATCAAACTAGACGTAGCTAGTAGCAACGATTGTAATGAGCCGCGCGACTGGAAATTCGCCTGACTGCGTCATATTACAAACAACGAGCGTAAACGGGAGCAAGGCATTTGCTCAAGCAACCGACATGATGCACGGGGACAGATCCGCGGCCAATCCCATGGCCCTTTTGTACAGCGCACACACGACCTCGACCGAGGTGATTTATGCGGATATGGACTGAGTCGTCTATGCGCGCGCGGGCGAAGGCGAGCTCGAACGCGTGAGGTTGCCCTCGCGGTGCTTGCGCAGAAGGCGGTCCAACGCCTCCTTCTGGCCGACGGCCAACTCGCCGGACTGGATACCGGAGTGGTACACACGCAGGAGCGTGTCGACATCGTCCATCGACTGCGTGCGCACATCCGCAAGCTCCTTAATCTTGGCGGTGACGTCCTTGACCTATTCCGCGCAAACCCACTAAGCGCGATGTTCGACTGAGAAGTGCCAGATGACGTACCTCCTCATCGGTGAGCTTGAGGCCAAGCTGCTCGACACGGCTCTTGACCGCATTCCAGCCGGTGAGACGGTGACCAATCGAGACGTAGCGCGTAAGACCGAAGTCCTCGGGCTTCAAGATCTCGTACGTCGACGGGTTGTTGAGAATCGCCTTGGCGTGGATGCCCGCCTTGTGCGTGAACGCGCAGTAACCCGTGATCGGGTTATTGTACGGCACGTTGACCTCGACTGCCTCCGCGACCAAGTTCTCGATCTCACGGAGCATCGGCAGGTTGTACTTGCTCTTCACGTACTCGGGGTTCGCCGCGTACAGGCACGCGACGAGACCACCGAGGGGAGTGATACCAACACGCTCGCCGATACCGAGCACGGATGTGTCGATGTGCGTCGCACCAGCCTCGAGCGCACAGTACGCGTTCGCAATGGCCATGCCCGTGTCGTTGTGGAGATGCACTTCGATGTCGCACGAGACGACACCACGGAGGGTTCGGACGAGGTCGTACACCTGGCGGGGGTTTGCGCAGCCGACGGTGTCAGCGATACCGACACGGTTGACACCGATGCGGTCGACCGTTTGGTAGATGGAGAGGAGGTCGACGAGGTCAGACCGGAAGGAGTCTTCCGACGAGAACCGGACCTCAATGCCTACAGCGGGACAAAATGAGCAATGCGAAGAACTGTTTATTCGCATACTGACCCTTGCTCTTGACATAGTTGATAACCTCGATGGCGGTCTTGGTGATGTACGCCATATCCTTGCCGTGCGAGAACTCACGGAGGAACGAAGAGGTACCGATGACGACATCGACACCGTCGACACCTACATCGCGCGAACTCTCAATCGCGTGCCCTCAGTACGCATACGCATGATAAACTTACCAGTCTCAACGGCTATCCGGGCATCGTCCATATGGCACCGGATGTGCGTGAGTATCTTGGCCTTCAACCCGAGCTTGCAGATCTCCTCGCAATCTAAGGCGTTCCCATTGGTCAACGCCGTCGCCTAGATAATCAATGAAATCCACATACCCCTTCTTGACTGCTCAGACGCCGCGGGGCTCGTGAGCTCGATGTACTCGACACCGAATGCGTCGAGCGCCTTGGCGATGGCGATCTTGGTCTTGGTGTCGAAGAAAGCATTAGCGAACTGCTCACCCTCTGTGCAACAAGCGATCAGTTCCGCTTTCTACGTGAGAGCCACACACACGTCAAAACGTCCGTGCACCGATGGGACGGACGGAATTGAGGTGATCAATACACACCTCGAAGGGTACTCTCGATGATCTTGAAGTTCGAGACGTTGCTCAAGAAATCGGACGCGCGGGGCGCATAGGGGTTAATCGGGCGCTGAGGGCGGGGCGCAGAGCCGTTCGCAGCACCGTTAGCATGGCCGTTAACGCCATTGGTCGCTGCCGCGGTAGATGCAACGGAGTGAGCAGAGGTCGAGCCGTTCAGCGGGACCTGGACCATCTCGGACTTCTCAGCGGGCTGTTCGGTAGTAACACCGTTTTGGCAGGGGCACATTTTGACGAGACTGTTGGGTAGTTCGATGGGTGAAAGTGCGAAGGTGGTGGGCGCGCTGACGGCGAGGAGGATGAAGCGGGAAGAGAGATGGGATGGGCGCGGGGATGGATGAAAAGTTTGGAGAAGACGTGAGGAAAGGACGGCACGCCCGGTTTTTGAATGAAACTCCAATTTCTTGACTTGAGTCATAGCAGCGACTCGTCACGTGACATTACCTCTCTCTTTCCGCGAGCCTACTTAGCTATATTTGTCAGTCCTTCTCGCACTAGCCCTAGTGCTTCATTCATAGTAGCACCCAGGAAACATCGAGAGCGAGTCAAAGCAAAATATAACTAACCATAGCACGCAAAGATCAACAATGCGGTTGATTGGGGACGCTTTCGCAGTTGACGGCGCTAGAGGGCCTGCTCTCTTCAATAGACGAGGAGTAGCAGTGAATCGCAAGTAGCATCCAATCAACGACTCCGAGTCGCATCTCGGACAGCCGGAGTGTCACCAAACCTCCGAAGGTACCCGGAGTCGACCATCACGCGCAAGCTACATACATACATCCCCACACGTCGTGCGCCCAACCGACTGTTATCACCGCCTACACGGGGCAGGCAAGCAACCATCCCATGTCTGTTGGCTGTCACAATAACTCGCGCAGACGGACGACCGAAATGCCGTGGCCCTAACAAGTCAAAGGGACAGCATGTCGTTGCCCTGGAGGACCATCGTGGTCGCCATTCAAATCGCCGCCTGTGCCAACGCGCCCAGAATATCCTCGCTCTCCGCCGCGCGCTGAGCCGGCCGTCGCCTCTTTTTCGGGTTAGAGAACTCTCCGTTGAAGTCCAAGCGGAGGAGCAGCCGCTCGACGTGCCGGCGAACCTCCTCGTCGCCATCCAGCTTCTTGCCCCGCTTGCCGCGTATGAAGGTATGGAAGCCGGTTGTGTTTGCCATGCTCGTGTTGTGTAGCATTGACTTGGTCGCGTCTGCCGCGGCGGTCGCGGAGAAGGGCTGAAGGGTTGTGGAGAGTGAGAGCTGCTCATAGAACGCGTCGAGTAGCGTCTGCAAGGCCTGAAGGTACGGGTGCAGGTTGTGAGCGTTTTCTCGGATGAACGAAAGCGGGTGTACCTCATCGATCTCGCCTACGATGGCATATCGTTCGGCGACCATGTCTCCGACCTTCTGTGCCCCAGCAGCAGCTAGACTGCCTTCGAAAAGCAGAGCAGGGAGAACGTCTCCACCCCAC
Organism: Trametes cinnabarina; assembly: GCA_000765035.1. Classification (NCBI taxonomy): domain Eukaryota; kingdom Fungi; phylum Basidiomycota; class Agaricomycetes; order Polyporales; family Polyporaceae; genus Trametes; species Trametes cinnabarina. Next base: position 408,276 of record CCBP010000119.1, on the reverse strand, counting down.
CTCTCGACCTGAGCTGCAAACCGCTCGCACACCTCCAGGATCATGCGAATGATGTGCGTCAACGCCGGGTTCGATAGCAGGCTTCCCGTAAGAAGCCTTTCCAGGTAGGTAGTGTGTATGATCCGCAGGGTAGTGAAGTCGAGCGTAGGCGTCCCCTGTGACGCAAGATTGGAGATCGTGCTTTGTGTCGGGTGGACGGCTGATGTAGGTTTCGTGCCCAGAGATGCAGCGCTGAGGCTTTCATGAACACCACCAGAACCTGAGCCCGTCATTTGCCGTCCAAGGGGGACAGCGGGACGGCCTAGTAGCAGAGCCTTCATGCGTCTGAACTCGACGTCGATCACGTCCGTCATGACATAGCCCAGCAACGTGTCCAAAAACCAGTTCATCTCCCGCACAACGCCCCATCCGCACCGCAGCAGCTCCTTCCGCGCCTCGAGGTCCTCCGCGGTACCGCCCTCGCCAAGACCTGTCCAACGACGACGAGCGCGCTGCGCATTGGATAGTGCAGTCCAGCAGACATGGACGCGAGTATGGGTTTTACGAAGAGCGGAGAGGTAGGAGAACAGCACACCGTAAACCTGTAGGTCTGACCCATGTAAGAACAGGTCGAGGGGCCAGGTGACGGTGTAGGTCAGCACGAGCGGGGTACCCAGGAGCAGGTCATCAAAACTGGTAGGTTCCGGTGTTTGAGACAGGGAAGATGACAAGTCTTTAGCGGGACCACCGGTGAGCGAGGGCAGGAGAGGCCGAATTGGACCAGCAGGCAACCTGAAATGCAAGTGCGCTAAGGATGGGTCTTGCTGCGCCGTCGTACCCAAAGACGCACGTAGGAGCGCCAAGTGAAGGTCTTGTTCACGTATCATCGTGCTCGGGACTGTTCGAGCGGTAAGCCTGGAGAGCTTCAACCTTTCAATTTCACGGATAAGAGATAGTGCGAATTCGCCATTGCGTAGTAAGAAGTAATCGGCTCTGGAGGGGCAGTGAGACCGGTAAGACATACTTGCGAGGAGACTTACAATGATTCAACGGCGTCTTCGACATCTTTGTGGGTGAGCACGTTTAGCCACAGCCATTCGCTGACCGCTGTGCGTATGTCCGCGATGACCCGGTCAAACGCGTACTGGTCTTGAGGTAGAACCGAACTGAGCAGCTTCGTGTGTTCTCTTGCGAGATCCTGAGGAAACTGCTTCTCCCACTTTGCAGCCTTCACTGTACCGATAGCGCGGCCAACATAGGTGATGGAGTCGCGGGATTGGCTGGATATGCATGACGGAACAGCGCCTTCAATCAAGACGTAATTCTTGTCGGTGAGAGGGTCGCACGGAGAAAGAGTGCCGTGGATGAGAAAGGCTTGCAATTGTGCAATCCAGACGCGCTGAACGGCCTCAGATAGACGGGAGTAGATGGCAGAGACGCGGTGAATACCCGTTTGGGAGCGGGTCAGTAGAAGGTCAATGAGCGGTCCCGGTGGCCAACGCTCCTGTGCCTGCAGCTCATCCACCAAGGTCTCCAGCGATGCTAATGGGGCGTCCCATTCCGCAAATACGGCACGCAATGAAGAAAGGGGCACAAATGAACCAGATGCGACAAGGCTGCTATCGTGCTGCAGCACCTTGGCTTCAGTATCGACTACGAGCACTTCGTAGCCTTCTTTGAGGACCTGACTGAGCGTCGCACAGAGAGCAGAGACATAGCGTGAGGATGGCCGAGCAAGTACTGAGCACGCATGTTTGACTTTGCGATATCGCAGAGCTATCTGTCCAAGCGACTCGAGACATTGCTCCTCGCCTGGATGGAGGAGAGGCGCGAACGCGGGGTGGACCTTGTGGTCGGTTGGAAAGAGCGACGAGGAGTGACTAGCAAGCACGAGCAGTAATTCCGCAATCATTGTAGTATGACAAACCGAGGGTATCACGAGGAGCCGGGGTAAGTATGTCTCCAGGCGGACAGCTGAAGTGGAGGCAAGACGCAAGACGCGACTCCGGGCTGAGCGTGGTTGAGCGCGCGAGACGCGTCGAGTCCGAGAAAACCGGAAAAACTTTCCCGCCTGCTTTCTCCTTTAACCTCTGCCTCTGCCTCATCAATCCCCGTCCTTCGCCTCTGAGTGTTTTATTGGTCCTGCTGGGGTCTTGCCACGCAATACATATCTCTTGCTCTTTTCTCTTTGCCACCAAATACTAGCTCTCCCTATGGCATCGGAATCTGCCTCAAGCAGCGGTCCTCCGCTCGGCAAGTACCTTGCATCAACCGGTGCGTCATGTCCTTAGTCTGTCATACAATCCGTCCAAACTAGAAGGCCCGTAGACAAGAAGACAAGAGACAAGGCAATCAAGAGCCTAGCGGCTTTTCTCTCTGATCCATCTCGGGATGTTTTGCCAAAGTCTGAAATGGCGAAATTGTGGAAAGGCATATTCTACTGTACGTCTCCCCTTCTGTGTCTAACAACCCCGTACAGACTTGGATAAATACTCCTTCAGGCTTCTGGATGTCAGACAAGCCCTTGGTGCAGCAGGCACTTGCCAGTGAGATTGCAGAGATCCTTCTTACCATCACAAAACTCTCCGTGTCCCTCGAGTTTCTTCGTGGGTTTTGGGAGACGACTGTGCGCGAGTGGAACAAAATTGATCGCTTGCGGTCAGTCTTGCTGGCTTTCCACCCACGCTGTCTCCATGCTGAGCCACGTCCATCAGTATCGACAAGTATTACATGCTCGTCAGGAGATTCACCAACGCGTCATTCAGACTTCTTATGCGCGCCGAATGGGACGCGGCTGCATGTCAAGAGTACAATTCCATCCTGACGGACCGTGGGGGTCCACTATGGTGAGGCTAGTGCGCATATTCTTGACCTTTGTATGCTGAATGCACGGATGGTAGTCCGGAAGACCCGAGGGTGCCGACAAGTCTCGCATATCATCTCGCAGACATCTACCTCGAGGAGCTAGACAAGGCAGTCGCGGATTCACGCGTTCCCTCACCTCTACCAGCGCCGCTGTCCACTCTCCTTATGCCCTTCTTCACACTCGCTGCCCGCACCTCCACAAGTACCACATACCAGCGCATACAGTCTGCCCTCCTTGAGCCTCTGTACTCGGCACTTAGTGCTGCACACGACGCGGATCTCGACTCTGACGAACCGCGCAGCCGTAAACGACCACGCCTGTCTACGCCGGAGTACCCTCACCTCGTTGCGAATGCATGCGCAACCACTCCTAAAGAGGAAGGGGCCATCAACCGTGCAACGCTCAAGAAGGTTTTGCTTCGGAGAATGTTCGACATCGCGAGCGAACCGGATACGCGCGACGCAAACCGAAGGAAACTCTATGCGCTTTGGAAGGAGAATATGGTGGACGAAGATGATGACGCGAACTCGCATGGTCTGGATGTTAGCTGAGTGCTTTCAGATTCGCATATAGTACATTATATGGTGATTCTTTGTACAACAAAAAGAAAACTCCGGGCAATGTGGGAGTCCGAGATGAGAAACTGCGAATGATGGCCGCCTGCCTATCCCTCAGTCCTCCAAGCCCCAGCGAGTTTGGGGCACTTCTCCGACGCCTTCGGGCGACGTCCGGGATTCTAGTCCCAGATGGTGCTGTCATTAAGGACGGGTATCATACTTGAGAAGTCGCGCTGCACTAGCGGGACTCTAGTGGCGGAGGCTCTGTGCGATGTGGACGGGCTGCATGTCGTGGCGCTCAAATCTGGCCTTGCCGAGGTAACCCTTGGGAATGGCTGAGGGCAGAGGCCCCGTGATCGTGCTGTATGCCGCACGAATGAGCGAGTGAGCGTACCATGATGGGTACGGGTACGGACCTGGGCTTCTTCCATTGCGACCAGACGAAGAATGCGAGTCCTGCTTCGAGGGTACCGAAAAGGAGCAGGGACTATGAGGTCGTCGTAAGTCTCCTACGCATGTTCCATGAGAGGCCGTTGAGCTTACGGGAGCACGAGAGACGATGAGGGGCGGAAGAGGCATTTCAGGAGCGGTGTGCTGGTGAGTGGTGTGGGTGTTTGAGCGGTGTGTAGGGTGAGCAGGGTGTGCGAGGCTGTGATGGCTTTAGGAACTCTCTGGCTTGAAGCTGAGTGGAGATGTTCTGGGTGGATGGAGAGCAGGCCCAGATAAACATTCTTATATACCCGCGCATCCCTCGTACCGCTCTGCGCGCCATCCGCAACTCGACAGAAGTCGGAACACTTAGAATCATCTGGCACAGGCCAGCCCGCCACGCACTGCCTATCGCAACACCAGCGTGACATACGGCTGCACTCTGAAAGGCACGCATGCGATGGTCGTCGAGTCTGGACGACCGCCGCGGCGCAGATAGAATGGTCCAGTCGCGGTCACGTGCGGTCGATAGGCGTTCTGGCCGAAAAAGGCTCGCCTAGAACGCGACGCCGGCAGTGCCACCCACAAGCTCAAACAACTGCACGTCGCGCGATTGTGCATTTCGAGGCATCTCGGCTGCTATCGGTCCCGGGTCTGGATGCACGTAGCTACATGCCGTGATATGATAGCATTGTAGCTGCGTGCCATTGGCATGACCCGGAGCAGGTGAGCGAGATTCAGAGCTTGGTGAGACACACACGGCCTCTTACTTGTAACGACATGCTCTTATTTGTTCCTCTTCTATCATTTCATGTACTTTGGACTCGGGTGGAAATTGCCGGAGAGGTCACCCATTGACTCTTAGGGTCATCAAGTGAAGCTGTTCGCAGCCACCACGGGTAAAGCGTGAAGCCGAGAAAGTCGGACGTTGGCCGTGCTGACGTTGGGTGATCAGGTCCTCCCATGCCCAGGCAAACTAGCCTATCGTTGGAAGCATGGCGATCGAACATCCTGGATCCGTTATTTCACCAAGCCGCCGGACTCACGGCATACTCACCGGTCGACGTATAATAACGATAGCCTGATAACGCCCGTTTGGCACCTCACAAGTGTATCATACAACATACACCCATAACACTATAAGTCCGGTAATTCTCGCTCTATCAACCTCTTCCACGTGCTCTCCCGCCACCACTCCGCCATGCTATCTATGCGCTCCCAGAGGCTTTCCTCATCGAGGCCATATATCTCGTACTTGCCATTGTTTAGCAGCCGTCCATCTCGTCTCGCAACCTCGAGCGCCGCCTTATTCTCCCCTCTATCGAGAAGTATTAAGCATGTTGACGATGTGGCGGTAGTAAGTAGCCAACACACCTCAGCAACTCCAGCAGCTCCTTTTTGTCCGGGAAGAACAACCGAGGTTCCAGAACACCGAGGATCGCCAAGGCAGCACGGTACAAGAAGGCGTCACCCTCGAGCATAATCACATCCCAGACGCGCGCGCATGCTTCGAAAGGTAAGTGGTCGAGAAACAGCGGAACAATCCAGTCTGGCAGATACGCGGCGGGCGACACCTGGTGCTGCTTGAAATTGAAGTAGACTAGTATCATTAGTCAGCCATTGCTTACTTCACCCATGAAGGGACTGACTTTTAGGCATCCCATCTGCTAAGAGGGTATCAAAAATTCTGTACAATGTCAGGTCGAGCAAAGGCATGTATACAACCGCTGTACCTGTAGTAAGCTTCAACCTGAAGGGTAGCACATCGGTCAGCAGATCCAGTACGATTGTTTGATGTGCTTACATCATCTTTTGTAGCCATACCACCATAGAATGAGCGGAGACAATGTCTCTCCAGGAGGTTGCGCAGAACAATGAAGCCGTGTTCCGCAGGCATATTGAGCAGTATCATGGCGGCGATCTTCGCTACACCCAGTACATAACCTAGACCTTCATCAGAGCGAGACACTACCCACGCGCATAGCATGTCTCGCAGATCTTGGTACATGGGGCCTTTGTCTGGGATGAAGAGATGTATCGAAGGAAGAGTTGTCCGTATGTCATCCTCCATAAGGCTCAGAACTGTGGTTGGGAACGTGCCGGAAGCCAGTGCTCTTCGGGCCCGTGATAGACAGGTCTTGTACGCGTCTAAGGTGACGAGCGTGAGCAGCCTTGGGTTAATGAGGGCACGGCTTTGCTTGCCTTTGCTGAGCACTAATGCGTTGCCTACCGCCGCTTGCCACATAGTAGCTCGTAGCTTAGTTGGAATTCCTTGCCACCATAATCGTCGTAGATTCGGGTTTCGATGCACTACTGTCCAGTCGGGAACAATCTCTCGTTCCCAGGTATGGATGGACTCTTCAATTCGCTTCTCGCGTGCAAGTCGTCTATCCTGCAACGCCTGCCGGCGCTTATCCTCTAAGCGGGTTGAAGCACACATAGACGAATACCAGTTTGATTGGACGACGCCGTGACAGAGACTACGTCAATAAACGTTCTCATTGGAGAGGCGCGACACGAAAGGGACAGCGTACTCACCGGCCGCGCGACTCCTCTTCATCATCTCCTCCCAGTCATGCAAGTGCTTCCTGTCCTCCGTCCGCGGTTTCGGTGGCAGATGTGGTGGACGGGTCTTGCTGACGACCTTGTCAAGCATGCTTGGTCCGGCAGAGCGTGTGGGTCGATGACGAATTGTAGGAGTGAGGGGCTCGGACAGCTTGGAAGATGTAGGTGTAGGTAGTGAAGTCGATGAAGACAGGGGAAGGGAAGAGGTGGACGCAGCACCTGCGTTTGCAGGTGGGACTTTCAGAGGAGAGGGGACGCTCTTTGGGTGGAACTCTTCGTGCGACGCAGCGTACTGAGGATTCGACATAGGCGCAGGGCTATCAAGGGGAACCCTGTCTGGATGAACCTCCTTCGCGATGACTTCCGGCGCGGACAAGTCTATCTGGACCGTAGGGTACTCGGAAGGGATCTCCTCTGGTCCCCCATGCTGAGGCGGTGGTGGCGACTGATGATCGGAAAGGCAAACCTGGGAGAGTTCCGACGACAGAGGCACTTCATACAGAGAGTCCTGGTGTGAAGACGACTGAGACTGTATGCGCGGCGAAGACGGGGATTGCGAGACGGAGGGTAGGGAGGCGTGCTCAGCATCGATGTCAAACGTCGAGACGGACGCGTCGGGGTCAACAGAGAAGCCCATCTTCGTAGTCAAATCCTCAATGCTAGTATCGCCGACATGCCAGTTATCCGCGCCGTTGAGGTTCTTCGCGAGCTCTTCCCGGATGGCCGCAGGACTGAACTCCGGGACGTCGATGTCCTCATTATCCGAGAACGCATCGTCCAGCATGAAACTTGGCGGCCGCTTCTTCTGAGCGGCGTCATCGCGCGCGCCCTCTTCGCTGTCCGAGCGATGATCCATGTGGTAAAACAGCAAGAGAGTTTCGAGGATGCAGTGGCCGTTGCTGTGTGCCTGATGAGCGCGTCGGGGAAGCGCAGCGCTTGCAGAAACCCGCAGCGCCCCCGGACGCGTCCCGGGAATCGGGCCGACGGCTAGCGCGATCGGGACCTTGCACGTCGGCTTCGGTTGGCCCGGCGTTGAACTCGACGACCATGTCCAAATCGCCCGTAACTTGCCATGGTGCGTGCACGCCACAGGAGGTATCGAACGCATTCATTGACTCTGCACGTCGGTATAGTGCTCGATTCCTCGATTGGTAAACCCGCCGCGGGCGTTCCGGTACAGCTGCAGCAACTCCGGTCTGCAGATGGTCCCGCTTCCACATTCGATATCCTCGCAGAGGGGTAAGACAGTTACTGCTTGACGTAGATGCTCGGCTAATGTTGGAAGGAACAGTGTGACCGACTACGATGGTCGCTGTATGCAGCTGTATCCTGAGGCTGCCCCAGGACAAAAACGCGAGGATCTGATCAAGCTGCAGGCTGGGCGCCTGTACAAAGTCGTGTTCAAGACCAAGGACTACTTCGAGAGCACTAGCCGCAAGTGTTTCTACCCTTGGGTCGAGGTGTGTCTCCCGCGTGCCTGTGCATAGCTCGTAGAAATCAGTGCACAGCTTACGCCGTCCTCAGATTACCTTCGAAGTCGCGAACCCGGCGGAACACCACCATATACCACTGCTCATCAGTCCCTACTCGTACACCACATACCGCGGGAGCTGAAAGGCCAAGACGCCAGGGCGATAGGACAGGTAGAAGATGTTGTATAATACCTAGTGTACACGAGAGTTTAGCTGAGGATGTGAGGTACGGATGCAGCAATGATCAATGTACAATGGCAGGAACGTATACTGTTACAGTCGTGATGGCAGAGTCCCCGATGCATGTATGTGGTGGCTGGGAATGAATGCTGCGATGGGTGAGAGATGCGCTGCTGACCAGCTGCACAAGGGATCCTGTAGGATGGGACTCAAGATATCGCGAGAGCGATCCAGCGAGAGATGATCATGCTATACTCAGTCCATTGACGCCCTCTTCTGCGCCATCTACCTCTCGCTCGCCATCCCGGCGCGCGCGCGTCATCGGCCTCAGGACAGGACTTGCCAGTCCGATTTGGGCTCGAAGCGTAGGGCTCGACATTGCGCTCGCAGAGCCGAAGCTTTGCCGAGCGCTAAAGTATGAGCTCGACCCCTGCACGATGGGGGAGGAGGCGCCAGAGTGGACACCGTTCGGGATGGGTATTGGTATAGGCATTGTCAGGCGAGGCGCGCCGTTACCCATGCGCAGATGCGTAACGGATGGCGACACTGCGCGGCGCTTCGCCGCAGTAGGGTATGGATCGTAGCGGTCGTCAACTGGGTAGATGGTGTCAGTAGACTGTCACCGCGATTGTGAGCGATGTATACTGACTGGACATACGTTTCCTCTTGTTACGCACGGCGCTGGTAGATGTAGGGGGTGGCGTATATCTCCACGATGATATGCTGGGAGAGCCAACGGTTGAGGAAGGCTGCAGGCCCTTGAGTCAGAATGTATCAGACCTGAGCGACGCTATCGACGTACCATATCAACATCCATGGCAAAGCCAACGGGGCTCTCTAGCATAGAGGGATCATCCCCCATCACGCTCTGCGCAGGGGTTACGGGCTTGGTACTAGCAGAAGCGGAGTCGGTATATGCGAAGGGTACCGAGTCGTCCAGTTCCTCATCGTCACTTGGCGTTGAATCCCTTTGTGGCTCTTCTTCTGCGGCGTCCTCCGGGTACCGACCACGGTCTGATGGCGCGCGGGGCGTCCGAGGGTGCATGCTGAACGACGCCAGCATGCGCTGAAACTGTGCCTCGGACTGTACTTCATTCTCCTGTATCTGGGACTCTGCCACCAGGCGCTGTATATGGGGCAGCTTGACCTGCAAGCGCTTGCGCATGAGATGCCGCATAAGGATAGCGAGATGGAGGTAAAGGCACGACGTACCGACTTCGAAAGCTTGCGCTGGTGAGGCGTGCGCAAGGACATCTGCTCGTCGGTGCCTGAACTGGAACTCGAGGCAGAGGTGAGGCGAGGGGGTGTCCGTGGCCGGCTTGTCTTCATGCTTGTGTCGCTCTCCGAGTCCATAGACGGCCCGGGCAGAAGAGGCGTGGCGTTCCCTGAATCACTGTCTGTAGACATTTTGTCACGGTCGCTCTCCGAGTCCTCTCCTGTCCCGTTAGAGCTGTAGCGGCGGGTAAAGGAGGTGATGAGGGGGCTGTGGAGGCGGGCTTCGGCAGAAAGGGAGATGCCGGGACGAGGTCCGAGAAGACTTGGGCGACGTAACCGCAGCATAAACGGGCTCAGATCATCAGAAGCCGACAAGGGTAATGTTGTTGACGGAGACGACGGCAGGGCGAATTCAGACGAGGATGTGGGCAGGGAAGGTCGAGTAGAGATCGTCATAGCGCCAGGCTCAGGGCAGTCTTGCTTCATATTGAGTTCAAACAGGACGAGGATATGATGAGAATGTCCAGTGTGGAGGAGGACAGCGCATGAAGGGAGCTGGAAGAATCCTAGCGGTGAGGGGTAGAGATGTAGATTGCTGTATATATGGATCGTGCGGGATTCCTGTCACGGTGGCTTGGAGGTGGCTTGCCGATGTGCTATAGGCACAGTAGACGCCCGTGCATGTATTGGATACTGTACCGGACCCAGAAGCGGGACAGGCGCCGTCAGACCTAGAAGCGGGACAAACAATCAATCATTCTCCCTCAAATTCTTCTCTGGTTAACAGCTATTCTGTACAGTATGCTTGATTGGACTCTCTGAGAGCTGTCCATGAAGAAACCAAGAGAAAAGGAGGAGATTTACTGGAGTAATGTCAGTAACAAGGAGGCCATTCGACCATCAGATACAAAACATCCATTATAGTGCAAACAACTCCTGTCGGTTTTGTGAGAATCCTTCGAATGCATATCCAGTGAAGTCCATTAAGGGCTCTGACCCATGCAACACAATATTTTGAGCCATGTGTAGCTTGGAAAAGCATTGAATGACGAGAGCGTGACATGCAGACCCATTGACCATGGTCAGTTTCAGTCGGAGCTTGAATCCCACCACGACCGCCTGCTACGCCGCCACCAAATGACCCCGAAAACCGACCACGATGATCAGCGGAGATTTAGTCGGCAATCTTCGGCATTGTGACAAGCTGTGACATATTGGCCGTCCTGGTGTCCCGTTTCCCGGTGTTCGACGAGACTGACATCTTCTAGCCATTCTTTCACCTTGCTGTCTTTTGGTAGGTGTTTATGAGACCATGGCACGACGGACGGAGGAGGGTTTACTGAAAAATTGAGTGAGTTACAGCAAATATTTCCTTTTTGCGCAAGTTGTCCCGCTTCTGGGTCCGGTACAGTATATATGTAGATCCTAGAAACGCTCGGCACTCTGCCCTCTTCACCAGTCTTCACCACACACGGTATCTTGTGTCAATATCACGATTATTCGTTTCGCAAAGTCCTTGGGGTACTGTAAGTACTACAAATATCGGTCCGTGATTGTTGAGCGATTAGTAGCATGCGTATACTACTTCTTCCTTTACAAGGAACGAATGAGAGAGACGACGGTAGCAGTCGCTGTTCCGACCAAGCCTATCGAATAATATGGTGAGCACTGCTAGAGGGGTGCAAAATCCATTGCTATGGCTCACCTAGCGCAGACAGACTGCTGAGGACGGCAGCACCACCCAAGTTGCGCTGGAGCTTTGTGAGCACACAGATTTGTATGAAATGGCACATAGACTTACCTTCTTGGGGTCACCGCTCGAATAGCCGATGGTGTACAGGATGCGTGTGAGCGTCCAAGTACCGCAGAGCGCAGCAGCGGCAATGGGATAGCTCAGGCCGGCGATGAGAGTCGAACCGATGACGATCGGAATCACCTCAAGGGTGTTCTGGTGAGCACCTGCGCAACGATTGTCAGAGATGCATTGACATGGCAGGTGGCGGATTCCATTGACTCACGTTGCGTGCAGTTGAACACATACGCTTCCTTTTTGGCAGCAGCCTCGGCCTTGTCAGCATAGACTGGGGAACATGTCGTCAGTCATGACGAGAAGATGTCGCTGCTGTGGGGACTAGCTCAACTCACCCTGAGGGTATTCGATGCCCGCCCGCTTACGGGCCTTGCCAACCCTGAAGGCTTGCCAGAAGAGCAAGTAGAAGGTCGACACTACGGTCGCAGCAGGGTACGCATACCTAGAGAACGCGCATGTCAGAGCGACGATGATAAAGCATCAAGCGTGGCATACGTACTCCTTAGGGAGAATGAGGCCGGTCAATGCAGATGCCATGGTATTCGCTGGCGAGTTGTGAGAAGGGAGTTGAGTGAATCGTGGGCACTGGAAGGGACGCAGAAGCTCTCACTTTAAATTGCTGTCGGGCACTGCGGCCGTACAAGACACGTCAGCGTACGGCTGATGATTCCGGGGCGAAAGCAGCAATTCGGAATGAATGGGACTTACCAAGCGTGCGCTACGGTATGCCGGAAATTGTTGCGGTTGCTTGGGGCGGAGTGCCAGGACGGCTTCCCGCTTATAAGGGGACGACGCCCCCACGAACACAGGTCAGAAGTTACGACAAGCTTCGAGAGCAGAGCCGGGAGCTCTGATCTTGCTGTCATGTGCGTGCACAAACATTTCATCCTTCGGCATAAGTTACGTTGTCCCCACAGCGACGTCGAACCCCCCCGTCAGCCGACTGACAATCCAGCTGACGTCTCTCTCGAACCCCGTTCCGGCCGGACTAACCACTGCGAATCCTGTGCAGCCCATTACCCGCGGCATCGGAGATTGCCGTAGACAATCACGTGGGTGAAACGCGTGGCTACCAGCGGGCGTCTCTCAAAAATTGGATGCGAGTCGGCAAGCGCCCATAGATCGGTATACCCTTCGTACGTGCTTCGGTCATTCGTCTGTGTCTAGCTGTTCCATCATGTCAAAACGTTCCGTCACGGAGATCACTGCTACTTCGGGGAACCAGGGGGAGCCCCGCAAGACTCCTAGAGGAGAGTCGAAACAACCAGAGAATGCGACAAACGATGAGATGGGCGAATTCGAGGATGCTTGGGAGGACGAGCTAGAAAGCGACGAGGAAGTGGTGGATTCCGAAGCACGCAAGGATGAAGATGGTGCGTCGACTCAATTCCTACATGTTCTCCACTGAGGCCTCATGGTGTGTACAGGAATGGATATTGACGATGAGGTTATGCCTCCGATCGAGGAATCCGAAGAGCAGCCTCCAGCACCCGATGTCTTCATTCCGGGCGTGCACAAGCTGGGTCAGGACGAGATCTTGGAGCCGGACGATTCCGTGTATGTGTTGCGCCATAACATGAGTGTGAAGTGGCCATGTCTCTCGTTCGATATCCTCAGAGACAACCTAGGGGAGCAGAGGCAACGCTTCCCCGCGACGGCGTACATAGTAGCCGGAACACAGGCCGACACCGCGAAGAACAACGAAATTTCAGTGTATAAGATGAGCTCTCTTCACAAAACGCAAAGAGAGAATGGTATCTCGACCCATCACGTTTGAATGCTCGAGGCGTTGCTCATATTTTCTTGCGCACAGACTCGGACGATGAGGAAGACGATGACGATGACGCGTTGGACGAGGACCCGCTCCTTGAATACCGCTCAGTACCCCATCTCGGAGGTGTCAATCGCATACGCGCACAACCCCTTCCCGCATCCTCGCCTCTACCGCCCGTTTCCCAGCCGTATTATGTCGCCAGTTGGTCAGAAACAGGCAAGGTTCATATATGGGACGTCCGGCCGTTGATCGAGGCCCTCGACGTCCCCGGGTACGCAGTCGACAAGGCCCGCACACATACTCCCGCCTTCACCATTAACTCGCACGGCCGCGCAGAGGGTTTCGCGATGGACTGGGCATCCTCTGGGGAGGCGAACCCGTCTGCGCTTCGTTTGCTCACAGGAGATATCCACTCGAAAATTTACCTCACCACAACCACGCCTTCCGGCTTCAATGCGCTCTCGCAGCCGTTCACGTCGCACACGTCGAGCGTCGAGGATATCCAGTGGAGTCCAGTCGAACCCACCGTGTTTGCGTCGTGCTCGGCAGACCAGAGCGTGCAAGTCTGGGACGTTCGGGCGAAGGGCAGACAGAGTGTGGCTGGTATCGATCGCGCTCATGAGAGCGACGTCAACGTGATCAGCTGGAACCGCTCGTCGACGTACCTCTTGTTGAGCGGTGGTGACGAAGGAGGGATCAAGGTCTGGGATCTGCGCAACATCAAAAAGAGAGGGTGAGTCGAATTTCAGTTGTACAGTCGTAGACCTCTAACTCGACCCGCAGGACCACTGCTCCGGATCCTACACCGGTTGCTGCCTTCCACTGGCACAAGGCGTCTATCACCTCAATTGAGTGGCATCCGACGGAAGATTCAATCTTCGCGGCATCCGGTGCAGACGACCAGGTTACGCTCTGGGACCTCGCGGTCGAGCAGGACGACGAGGAGACGGGGGCCATGGACGCGACCCCTGAGAACGGGCGTGACGTACCGCCACAGCTGCTCTTCGTCCACCAAGGCCAGAAGGACGTGAAGGAGGTCCACTGGCACCCTCAGATACCGGGGATGGTCATCAGCACGGCGCTCGACGGGTTCAATGTCTTCAAAACGATCTCTGTATGATCGACCTCACGACCGGGTACTTATTGTTGTCAAGACCGTAGCCATTGCTAGAGTAGTCATTGTATTGCGAGATCTTCAATTGTTGTAGCATGGTCTTGCACGCACTGTCCGGTTGGCGCATAGGAATTCGATCTAGAGTGAGAGTGCGCTATTATACATGTCGTCGGCAGTCACTGTCGGGGTCACCATGAGTCTACAGGCTGAGAACACAGAGTTGGGTAATGAGTGAGGTTCATTATCGCATGTGATAGCGTACGTCCCGACACCGTGTCCGCTACCCGCTTCTATTTGAGGGTACAGATGAAGTGGATCAATACAGAGTGGTCGCGTTGTTGGCTTTGGGCGTGCGAAGCTGGAAGAAAACTGTTCGATCCCGCTCAAACACGTTCGTGCTGCGTTTACGCACCTTCTCGATATTTTTGTGTAGTATGTCGGTTAAAACCGCGTACACATTGCGGAGATCGAAGAGGTTTTGATGAGATACATACAACACCTTCTCGTCATGCTCTTTGAGCGCGAGCTGGGTATTCTGGTCAATCAATGACCACCAGCTGGAATACCACAGTGCCTACCGCGTAATCCTCGAGGTGAGGGTACTTGAGAATCTTCGAGCACAGCTTTGCCCGCGTGATATAGTCTTGCCGACCAGAGTCACGGAGATTGTACGCAGTCTCTTGTGAGCGGTGGATCTCGGACAGCACATCTGCAAGGTCCAGTGAATAGTGAGGTGAGGGCAGCGCTACAGAAACGTACCCTCTTGGATTTGGACCCCTGCGAAGAGGATCAACAATACAATCACAGCAGAAATTCTCAAGACCTACCGAAGTTGTTGCCGCTAGCAGAACGAGTGTTCGATCATGTTATGACAATGGCATCAATGAAACATGGACGCACTCTTCTATTCTACAAACGTTGCACAGTCAGTCTGCTGTAAACATGGCGCGATGTTGGTCCATACTCACTTCGGCATTGACAAGTTAATCCAAAGCTTCACCTTGTCCTATCAAGTGCAGGTCAGTCAAAGGCGCAGCCCATACACATTACTGGAGCGATATTCACGCAGAGATTAGCAAGGATCTCAAACTCGCGTTTCAACCGTTCGTGCAGATCAACCGTGTGCTTGTTAGACACTATCTTCCCTGGATTCTTGGCATGCGTGATGTCGCTGGGAGACGCGGCGCCGTTCACGCCCTCGCCGGAGTCAAGCTTGCGCTTCTTGGATTCGGGCTCGGGAGACGAAGTCGGTGCGGAATACACAGTGACATCCGTGAAGTGTGCCGCGTGCGATAGGTTGAACGGAGATGTGCTTTGAGCGGTAGAATCGATCAACTTTTGCAAGTCTCTGCAACCTGAGTGTGAACGTCTGCCTTTACGTACGCCCGCAAGGATACTCACAGAATCTAGGTCTCTATATCAGCAAGGCACTTGACCATAAGCCAACAGAACTTACCTTCTGCGGAAACACCTCAAAAATAACCTCTTCGGCTTCCGCTGCGACCTTGTCCCGAAACGTCTGCAGGACGTGGTGGCATATCGTAAGAAACGCTGCACATACTGGGATGGGCGCGTAGACACAGACGTACATCGAGCTCCTTCTGCAGGCCTTTGTCCATCGTCTTGGGTTTGGGTACCATGAATAATCCGTGTTCGTTGTTATTGCTTTATGATGTTGCGGATGACGACGAAGGTGAAAGAGCACGATGCGTGGAGTGGCTCGGGCGTAATTGAAGAGAGCTGTGGCAGCCAGCAGCACGACGCGCTTCCCTGGACGCGACCGCGAGGAAGCGCCCACTCACGATCAATTGACCACGTGCTTCGTAAGCGTCTCCGCCACCGTCGCGCTCTGGCTCATAGCTTGCGGCTAAGCTTGCTTGCGCCCACACCACACATCCACACCTCCTCCCACTGGTCTTCCCTTTACATTCAGCATCTGCTCATATTGACACAAGACGTATTACTGGCTAGGCTATACTGAGACGCCTCTACCGCTACTGGGTCCTCGCTAGCTATCGACACACCCTCGAGTCCGGAGCAAGATGTCGGGACAAGTAAGCACTACCAAGTTTCATGCGATACATGCTGTTGATCATGTCTTAGGAGGAAAACGATGTGATCGCTACCCTCACGGGATTCTCTCTGAGCAGTGTTCTCAGCGGCCTTGACCTGCCTACTGGGCCTGGGCTGACCAACCAGCTCGGTATCGCCGGGCTTCCCAACCTCAGCGCCAAGCAGATCTATAATGACAAGTGGGACGGAGAGGATGATGAGGTTGTAGGTCCCGGGGAAGGAGAGGACTTTGAGGACGAGGTGGACAGAGAACTTGCGGAAGAGGAGTCCGATCAGGAGGGCCAAGTCAAGATGGAGGTCGAATCTCCTCAGGTGGGCCCGAAGGAGAAGAGGAAGCGAATCATCCGGAGACTGGTCGAACGCCCTAAAACCGTTTATGAACGGTTTCCGGACTTCGAAAAGGACAAGATTTTGGACTTCACGGAGCTGTTTAAGGGTGTAACAGTCTACAGGTCGCGAATATCGAAGCGACCCTTCTCTGGTGCGTGTTGTTCCTCAACCAAAGCCGACCCTCCCTACATATCTCCGCGAACAGTCGAATCCGTCTATCCCAAGAAGAAGGAGATTCCGAAGAACTTCCTCCAGTCGATTGTTGGGGATGCGGAACGTCAAGTCGAGAGCAAGCGAGTGGAACAGGTCGTTGCTTCCGGAGACGTGGAGCATGATCTCAGGCGTGCACTCCAGGTCAGCCAATCCCGTTGCTCGAAGCTTTGTCCACTAAGTCCCTCTATTCAGTCTCGGGAGAAGACCGACTCGTCGCTGCCTCCTCTCGATGACCGTTCCTTCTATCTTGTCAATATTGCCAACTGGGAAGACCAAATACAGTGGGAACCGGATCCAGATGCACCCCCGCGACCCCCAGCACCCCAAACTGATCTTGATAACCCGTTGAATAAGGCTTTGGAGGATGGAAGCTGGAGCCAGAGCATCATCTGGGGCCCGCGGGAGCCGTTCCGCGACTTTACGCAGCTGGAATTGCATGAGCAGGAGGTTGCGCCGGAGGAGCGGCCGGCAAGTGAGTCCCTCGACAGTTCATGTGATCCAGGCACTCACCGTGCTACAGCACAAGAGGTTGCTCGGCCACGGAAGCGTCTTCGTACCGACAACCAGCCCAAGGACAAGTTCAACATCTCGAACGACCAGTTTTACGAGGTATCCAAGGAGGGTGGCAGGCATCGCGTCCGACAAACCTTCGGCCAGCTTGTCGTGGAGCATGCGTATCCTGCGCAGAAGCTGCAGCTGCCCTTCGTCAGTCACTTTCGTCTGATCATCCAGTGCATTCTGTGACTCATGTCCGTTTACAGTACAAGACTCGCTTGTCGAAACAGGAGGCTCGATCATTCCACCGACCTGCCCTCCAATTCCCATCGAATATCGAGATTCACTTCAGCAAGGTTCGTACGGCCAAGAAGAAGAAAGACAGGGCTGGTCGCAAGGTCGGCAAAGGTGGCGATGTCGGAGAGGGTTTGCACCGTACAGGAGATTTGAGCTTGCGGGACACAAGCAACTTCGTTCTTTGGGAGTTCTCTGAGGAACATCCTCCTATCATCTCCAACTTTGGGATGGGCAGCATCCTGGTCAATTACTATCGCAAGAAGAACGACAAGGACGATTATATACCCAAGGTACGTCGGCCCACTCGCTGCTCCAATGAGGCAAGCCTTGATACATCGCCTCAGAATGACCTTGGCGAGCCCATTGTCATTGAACCCCAAGATGAGAGTCCATTCATGAAATTCGGTTACGTCTACCCTGGTCAGACGGTGCCCGCACTTTACAACAACCTCATCCGAGCACCATTGTTTCGGCAGAAACCCTACTCCACGGATTTCCTCGTCATACGGTGAGTCAACATAGGATGTGCGTCACTTCCCTTGACTGACGTCCCCCTCAAGCACTACCGTCAAGGGCGAGTCGAAATACTACATCCGAGAAATTAACAATCTGTTCGTTGTGGGCCAGACATATCCTGTTACGGAGGTCCCAGGTCCCCACTCGCGGAAGATAACCAATACAATCAAGCTGCGGTTGCAAATCATCGCCTTCAAGCTCCTGGAGAAGAGCTCCGAGAAGCGATTGAAGATCTCGCGCTTGATGAAGTACTTCCCTGACCAGAACGAGTTGCAGATGCGGCAAAGGCTGAAGGTATCGTTCATTACGATTCGCTATCAAGCCATCTCCTAGCGCTGACCCCTCTTGCAATTTAGGAATTCATGGAGTACCATCGACGGGGGCCACATCAAGGTTTTTGGCGTCTGAAGAGTAACTGGACCATCCCATCCGACGCCGACATGCTGAAGATGGTCACACCGGAACAAGTCGTTCTCTCCGAGAGTATGCAAGTTGGGCAGCGTCATCTGCAGGATGCCGGTTACAGCTACAACGGTGAGGTCGCGGAGGAGGACGAGGGCAACTTGTCAATCGAGCAACAACTTGCTCCGTGGATCACGACGAAGAACTTCCTCTTCGCGACACAAGCGAAGGCGATGCTCAAGCTTCATGGCGAGGGTGATCCGACTGGCCGAGGCGAAGCGTTCAGCTTCATCCGTGTGTCGATGAAGGACATCTTCGTCAAGGCTGGTGAGGACTATGAGCAGAAGCTCGGTGAGTAACCTTTTCAATGAGTCCAGGGTACGCATATACTAACGAAAGCGTAGCCGAGGCCGAGAGCAGACCCAAGTCAGCGCATCGGTACAACGTCGCCGAGCAGCAGCAGATATACAAGTCCGAGATTGAACGTATCTGGAAAGCCCAGTTTGACTCGCTGAGCCGCAAGGACGAGCCCGAGCTGACGGACGAGGAGGAGAAGGCATCGGTGGACAAGAAGCCTGCACTGTCGCGTCTGTCCATCGGCTACACACCCGCGCACTCGCCCATGGCACACCCGGAGACCCCTGGTCCGACCTCGCCGACGTACAGCCGCGGCTCTTCCGTGGCGCGCGAACGCGACGCTAGCCTTGGACCCGATGCGCGCCGCGTCTTGCGTATCAAGCGCCTTGTCAACGGGGAGTGGAAGACCGAGATCGTCCGTGACCCTGCCGTCATCACCGCGTACGTCAAGAAGCGCCAGGCGATTGAGGAGGAGAACTTGACTGCCGACGCCCTTGCGCCTACGGGCGACGCCGAGCGTGACAGGCGTGCGAAGAAGAGGTACGTTTGCCGGTTGTGGCGCCCTCGGACCCGGTCGTGCTCACTGTGCTCGTAGGATCGAGGAGGAGATTGCGCGGATGAAGAAGAACCAGGAACGTCGGCTGCACCGGAAGAACGCCAAGATCGTCAAGGAGGGAGGCACGCCTTTGCAGCTCAACCGCCCGATCAAGCCCGACACGACAGTAAGCCTTGCTCGCCCTCTCGAGCATTCTCTCAGCTCACGCTTCTATCTCTCAGCGCCGCTGCGGTCATTGCGGGCAGATGGGCCACATGAGTAAGTGCCGCTTCCGTCATCTCTGTTTCACCGCACGCTTACGATACTCCCCTTCAGAAACGAACCGCAAATGCCCGCGGTGGCGGAATTCAACCAGGGCACGCCCCCGCTCCCGACTCCCTCCGCCTCGAGCCCGCCCGGGGCGACGTCGCCGACCCCTTCAGGCGGGTTTGACAACTTGTACACCGCCGGTGCATCGGGCTCGCTACGACCTGGCTCGTTTGCGGGAGCGCATGGCCCGTCGCCGCTCGCCACTAGCCCACCCATGATGCCGATGGACGAGGACGAGGACGACGCGCCCGGGACGCCGTCTGGCTCGGGCCCCAAGCTCAAGTTGACGTTGAAGAAGTCGTAGGCTCGCTCGCGGGTCGCTCCCTTGCTCTTGTCTCCCTTGTGACTCGGACGGTTTGTATCGTATTTCTGCGCTTGGTGTATCGTTGTAGCATTAGTGAGCTCACGCGTTTCGGTAATTGACATCTTGCTGCTGTCTACCATCTCCGTCGCTTCCCTGCAATTAGAAAAACCGTCTCTGCCGAGCCCTGCAATAATTCTAGCAGCTCGTAGCGGCTCTCCGTCGGCAGCGCGAAGCTGCTGCCGGGAGCCCATAGCCCGAGTCTTGGGCTGCTGGGCAACGGTCCTGTCCACATTCACGCCCACCGCGCCCGCCGAGCCCGACAACGTATTTTCGGGCGTGAGCGTGCGCCGTGGGCCAACCCACTCGCGAGCCGTTCTTCGAGGGAACATCTGCGCGTACAGTATGCTTCGCGCCCAATAAAGGTCATATGAAGGCAACCGAGGGAAGGGTGCGTCTCCGGCGGCCCTTGGCAGAGCGCACCGATTGGTACTGTGGGAGGACCTGGACATGCTCGGCGGTCCCGATGACGGGAAGATGCATAGTTCTACGCAGCCAACGGTGTTGCGCTCGTATAATTAAGCGGTGAAACTCGAGGTTCGGAGAGCGTAGTACTGAAGACCTTGCAGAGGCTTCGTAGAATAAACGTAGGCATGCGTGACTATTGCGGGACGATGAAGAAGCTGGACATACCCCTCCGGGTAGCCCGGGCTGGAGGGAAAAGCATGCCGTAATGCTACCTCTGACGCGCCTGCTACGAGTTCACGGGTCTCGCTGTCTGCAAATACCCTACTGCAGCGCAGTTGGGCTGTGCATTCGCAGTCGATAGGAGCACGTCGGGAGTCCGGGAGAAGGGGCTGCGGCTGTCAATGAACCGGCGGCGTTCAGTACGACTGTGCTGAGAGCCCATCCAATCCGAGACCCACTCGGGACTGTCACCTACTGTCACCCGTCTCGCCAAGCCTATCTACAAGAGGGCGAGATCTGCGATCGACCACCGGGCATCTTCGATTGCTCGTGCTGCGGAGGTGTGTCTTGGCAAGTACAGACGCTGCCGCGACCCGGAGCCAAGGAGACAGCTTCCGGTCTTGCGGTTCGTTGACGCCATTACGTTGCGGCAGCATACCGAGCCGTGTCATGCCGTGCGGGGAGGAACGCTGTCGATGGCGGTTTTGTGCCTGCATGTGAGAGCGCGAGGCGACATAAAAATGGGAGCGACGACGCTTGGCTGTTGCTTCGCGGCGCACACGATTCCGAACACATGCTCGACCTCGGGCTGCTTGAGAGCCAACGAGCTCCGTGCTCTCACGAAGTGGTCCCATTTAGCGATGGCATGGGTGTGGACCGATGCGTCCCGACAGGGTACACTGCCCGAGCGGTTCCGAGGTGCTGTCAAAGTCGCTTCGCGTTCGCTTCTCCCGTCTCGGAAGAGATTTGACGTTCCGGTCGGCAAGTGCTTGCTCACGGATGCTAGCAGTCCCACGATGACTCCAGCGCAGAGCGAGGGATGGTCCCTTCGTGTCTGCCCGAGGTCAATCTCGAGTCCGCGGGAGCGCAAAGAGCGCACAAACTCCCTTACTACCACAGCAAGGGCATGACTGAGGTGCGCAGGTTACCATACACGGATGAGAAGGGAGGCTGCTACCGGTGGAGGACCCCGACTACGTCTTGTAGTGCCAGCCGACTGAATGGCTCTGCATGGAGCAGCATTTTGGTACAGGCCTGCCTACTAGTACTAGGAGAGACTTGCCAGTGGGCTTGGCTAGGCGGCCGCATGACACATGCGTACGTCCTGCGGTAGTGTAGATGGGAAGCTGTAAATATAATTGGGTACGCTCGCAAATGCAAGCTTCGATAGGGTGGCAACGAGAAGTTGAAGCCAAAGAGCTGCGTATACACGGTCATTATGTCGACAGGGCGCTATGAAGCTCGGAGGAATCCATGGAGGCCTTGGCGGAGGCTCGGCGTGTGGAGGATGCTTGGCGATGGTGTTGAACCTTGTGTGGGCACGGGCGTCTCGGTTCCCTGGAGCACGCCTGCCCTTTTGACTCCGTTCTGCTGCCCAACGGAGCAACGTCGCTCGCCTCAGCAGCAGGTGCATGTTGTAAGGTGCTTCATGCGCTGTGCGGAGATGACGCGCGTATTACCATGAGAATGTTGGCAGTAACAAGCTTGGGAGGGGATGGCCTGTGAAAGCGACGGTGCTTACCTAATGTGTGCCAAGGGGCTGCCAAGACTTTCTGTGCAGAGGGGGCTTGGCACGGGAGAGGACTGCCAAGAGATCGAGCTCGGTTATTAGCCTAGTCTGCGTCCGCTGCCATGTCTCCTCCTCCTCTCTCTCTCGCCGACCAGGACGACCATCCTCACCTCGTCCCGCTCGAGGCTCTCCAGTACAACCTCCATCGCCAGCTCTACCCCTTCGACTCCCTTCGCGACCCTCTCCACCCTCCCTTCGCCGCATTCATGAGCCAGCCCCCGCTCTCTCCAAAGAACCCCTCTGCCTCGCCCCCGGCCTCCTCTGCAGAGGTCGCTGATCCACCCCAGCCCCCGTCAAATCCTCCACAGCCCTCTTCGTCAGAGGATGCCACTCCAGCTCATGCTTGTCAGTGGACAGGCTGCGACAAAGTCCTCTCCGACCCAGAGACTCTCTACAATCACCTCTGCAACGACCACATTGGCAGAAAGAGCACCGGCAACCTCTGCCTGACTTGCAAATGGAAGGACTGCGGCACCACATGTGCCAAGCGCGATCATATCACCAGTCATCTTCGTGGTATGCCCATCGATCCGTTCTTGCCCGTCAGAGCGACGTCCTGATATCAGTTTCGCCTACCCCTAGTTCACACACCGCTCAAACCGCACGTATGCGAGATCTGCAAGAAGCCCTTCAAGAGACCGCAGGACCTCAAGAAGCACGAAAAGATACACACTGAGGAGCATCACGCTCAGCACAAACATTCCAAGGCCATCACCGTCACCGACCCCGCCTACTCCCAACGCGTGCGGGGCGATAGTGACAAACCCAGGCCTATCGTCTCTTCCTCTGGACAGTCTCAGGATTCCGCCGCCGCTCGCGCAAAGTCTACTTCGCTGCCCTTGTCAGATGGCTCGTCTAGTAAGCTTCCTCTATACTATCCGATAGCAGTGCCTCAGCCACATCGCTTCCGTGCAGGCGCGGATTTCGGAGTATTGCCCACCCCATCCCCCGAGCTTGACTACGGTCAAGACGCCGCCGAAATCCATCCGAGAAATCAACTATACCGCACTCAACCTCCGCTCCCAACATGGGAGGTGCTTTCGGAGGACGCGCAGGGCAGGAGCGTTCCTATAAGCGGCGCGAAGCGAAGTTACGACTACGGTGTAGACGACTTCTTCGCTGACGTGAAGAAGCGTCGTGTCACCCCTGCTTACGACCCTCGTGAGTACAGAGCCCATCACAGAAAATCACTGACCCATAGCTCACGCGTTCAGTAGACATGGCTGCCCGCCTCAGCACTCTCGCGTACCAACAATCTCTCAGCGCGACCACGCATGGCGGTCCCGGTCCTGCTCAGCCACAGCAGCATTCGTTCCCTCCTCGGTCTGTCTCCTTTGACATCCGCACTCCCGAGGAGCTTGCAGCAGTGAACGAGTTCCTTATCACGCTCGGCCGCGACGTCTCGCAAGGGAATCAACATGCTGCTCGCCAGCAGCATGCCCAGTCGATGCAGCATCATAATGCGGTTGACGATGCTTCGTTTTTCGACCCGGCGAATCTCGCTCAGCTGGGCCTCGCGGGTATGCCAGGCGTTCCTACAGCGCCCGGTCCCGGGTCTGGTGCAGGATATCATGGCGACTCGGGATTCGCCCCGCTCAACGAATTCTCGTCGCAACACTTGTCTGGCTACCCAAGCAGGACGTCGCACCCGTCAGTCCAAGCCGTCCACTTTGGCATGTATCCCTCCGCGCAAGACATCGCGGGTCCCGCCGCCCCGCTTCCCTACACCTCCAACCGTCCTCGCGCACATCGCGCCTCCGCAAGCGAGGACCACTTTGCGCAGCTCAACAACCCATCTCCACCGTTCCCGCCCCATCAGTACACCTCCGGTCAGGGTGGGTACCCGCATTACCTCACGCCCCCGCTCGATCTCGGTCCGAGTGCGAACGCAGGCGCATCGCCGCTCTCCTCGCACTCCGGCATGTCTACGCCCCCCAACGCGA
>CCBP010000119.1:353342-367405 GCA_000765035.1 Trametes cinnabarina | reverse complement strand
GGAAGAGCTCTCCCGCGCGGCCGCGGCAACGGACAACGATGACGACGACGAGAACATCGCGGGGCGGAGCAGCCGCTCGTCGCCCGTGAACGGCTCTGCGGAGGAGGCGGGCGACTATGGCGAGGACTACGAGGGCAGCGACGACGATATGGACGACGAGGACGACTTTCTCGCGCGCGAGCTCGAGGAGGAGTGGGGATAGCGCGGCGCCCCGCCCCTGCGTCCCGTCCCGCCCGAATTCCCTGCTCTTCTCCGCTCTCTGGTGGCTTTCCGTTGGACGGCTTGACGTTGGTTCGCTTCGTGTTCGTTCTGCTCATATATATATATATATGTGTGTGTGTGTGTATGCGTCGATGTATGTAGCGCGCGCGGCTGCGTCCGAGGTAGTGTAGCACGTACCCGTTCATTGGCTGTGTCCTGTACTTATGTAGTTTTACTACACGTAGACCTGAGATGACCCGATCACGAACGAATCTAGATTTTTCACCACCGATGAGCTGAGCCACAGACTGGCAACAACTCTATCTGGAGATTCGAGTGAGTGACTGATCACCTCCGAATTTACCGTACAGACACGATACTCGGCGGCCGGTATCAATCTGACCCTTGCCCCCTTGCGAGGGCGCAGCCGTTGCCGAGATGTGGCTAAAGGAACGCACCAGATACATTGATTCATATATTTAGTTCGCGGCAGATCCACAGAGCAACTACAGCATGAGT
The DNA here is from genome assembly GCA_000765035.1 of Trametes cinnabarina. Lineage (NCBI taxonomy): Eukaryota > Fungi > Basidiomycota > Agaricomycetes > Polyporales > Polyporaceae > Trametes > Trametes cinnabarina. Next base: position 366,685 of record CCBP010000119.1, on the reverse strand, counting down.
ATAGGGTACTGACATTCACAATCCGTGTCCCTCCAGGTCCTCCTTATACAACTTCCACAACTTAGATATCTTCCGCCCCGTAACGTCCTTGAAGACATGTTCGTCGTACTCCTTGTCTTTCATCGCCCCGTTCAGGTCCCGGATGGAACCGTTCCCGTACCGTTTCTCGATCCAGTCGNGGAAGTTACGCGGTGGTCTGGTATCCGGCGTCCCACTTCTCTCCAGCTTCCCGCTTCCAGTGCGGGGGTNCTCTCCCGGCGTTNAGACGCACCCAGTCTGTGCAGCAGAAGACGGCGTTAGCGGGAAGGGCGGGCCGTCTGCTCAACAAGCACCGCGCGCGCGTGAGCGGCCGGCACAAACCTGCGATGCCCTCGATGAGGCCCCCGGGGGCCTTTCCGAGCCCGTTGTATTGATAGCAGTGGACCATCTCGTGCGTGAGCACCCCGAGGATCTCCTCGCGCGCGCGTGACGCGGAATTGCGGACGTGATCCAGCGAGAAGTGGATCTCCTTGTGCGTCGGGGAGCCGAAGGTGTGCGCGACGCCGGGCATGGGCCGGAGGACGAGCGATATGCACTTTACGCTGTAACAGAGACGGCGCGGTGGACCGTCGCGGAGGGTCAGAAGGGGCCATGGCGTGACGGAGAGAACTGCGAGCGAGTCGTGGACGATGACGGCATGCACGGCAGCGGTCTCTGCGGTGCCTATCGGATGCTTCTCGTATGCCTGGTGAAGAAATCGCTGGCTCACTTTGTAGGGACGCTTTCCGGGGTGTAGAGCCAGCCGCACACCGTGATCACAGCATCGCGTAACGCGACGTCTGGGCGGACGTAATCGAGGAACAGCTTCGCGCCGGGATGTGCGAGGTCCTCGATATAGAAATGGAAGGTGGGTATAGGCCACTTGGGTTCTGGCTCCTGAGGAGGCGGAGGAGGCATCGAACGGGTATGAGACCTGTGTGGTCGTACTGGCGGGAGGATGTCGAATGAGACGGTACACTGCCGCGTTGCCAAGTTCAATCTTGCGTTCGGACAACGTGACGCTACCTGATCAGGCGCATTGTGTGCTGCAGTGTGACCAAAGTCACGCCCTGCCCGCGCCGGGTTGTTCAAGGTTCTCTCCCGCTCGCGCTGCCGTGGGGCACGTCGTTCAGACTTCAGAGCTTCTGGTGCATTCATGCATTCTTGCCTTTGCCTTCTGACCGTGCACCTGACGCAATCATTGCGATCCTTCGACTTCTTAAAGAATAGCGCTTGTTTCTGCCATGTCCGACGATTATCCTGCCATGCATGACCGCCATCCTCGAAAGCTTTAAAACACCTACAAAGTGAAGCAGGTAGTCGTAGACATTCCCCTTAGCCTGACTACTGTCTCATGGCCAACGGAATTCGTCGTCTGCTTCCATTCATCGGCGTAGTCACGGTGGGTGCGGCTACCGTGCGGGCGTACGGCTTCCCGGACTGTGCAAACGGGCCGCTCAGAAATACCACCGTCTGTGATGTCACCAAAGACCCAATCACTCGTGCCGCCGCTCTCATCAGCCTATGGACTGACCAAGAGCTTCTCAACAACACCGTGAACGCTTCACCCGGTGTTCCTCGCCTAGGATTGCCCGCGTACAACTGGTGGTCCGAAGGGCTGGTATGTACCTCTCCATCCGCCCCGCACTTCGGTTTATTCATCCCCGAGCCAACTTTCGACAGCACGGCGTTGCACAGAGCCCTGGAGTGACTTTTGCACCTTCGGGTGCATTTAGCCATGCTACCTCATTCCCGCAGCCTATCCTGATGGGTGCGGCCTTCGACGACGCTCTTATCCAGCAGGTCGCCTCTATCATTAGCACTGAAGGACGTGCGTTCAACAATGCCGGGCATGCAGGTCTCGACTATTGGACTCCGAACATCAATCGTATGTTGTCGTATTCGTAGGCAGACTTCCCATGGCTAAATGTTCCTTAGCCTTCAAGGATCCTCGTTGGGGACGTGGTCAGGAGACCCCTGGGGAGGATCCATTCCACCTGTCGCAATACGTGTACAATCTCATCGTAGGCCTCCAAGGTGGCCTCGATCCCAAGCCGTACTTCAAGGTCGTTGCGGACTGCAAGCACTTCGCTGCGTACGATATGGACAATTGGGAAGGCAACGTGCGGTATGGCTTCAACGCCATAGTAACGCAGCAGGACCTTTCAGAGTTCTATCTCGTTCCGTTCCAAACCTGCGTCCGAGACGCGAAAGTAGCGAGCGTTATGTGCTCGTACAATGCGGTGAACGGGATCCCATCATGCGCCAACTCCTTCCTCCTGCAAAACATCCTCAGGGATTACTGGGGTTTCGCGGAGGATCGATGGGTGACGAGCGATTGCGACGCCGTGCAGAACATCTACAGCCCGCATAACTACACCAATGACCCGGCGCAAGCGGCTGCGGACGCCCTGTTGGCGGGGACTGACATTGACTGTGGGACGTTCTCCTCGACGTATCTCCCGGACGCGCTCCAGAGGGGCCTCGTCCATGTCACCGATCTCCGGCGGGCTGCTACACGCCAGTACGCTTCGCTCGTGAGGTGCGTAACTGCTCGGGCCTATGAAGACAGGCATTTACACCGACATCACGCAGATTGGGGTACTTCGATCCCGTCGACGCCCAGCCTTACCGCCAACTCGGCTGGTCTGACGTCAACACCCCTCAAGCTCAGAAGCTAGCGTACACGGCCGCGGTCGAGGGCATCGTTCTGCTCAAGAACGATGGTGTTTTGCCCCTGGCGAAGCACATCAAGAAGCTCGCTCTCATTGGGCCTTGGGCGAATGCTACCACGCTCATGCAAGGGAACTATTTCGGTGTTGCACCGTACCTCATCAGCCCCCTTCTCGGCGCTCAACAGGCTGGGTTCGACGTCGAGTACGTGCTGGGCACCAACGTCACAACCCGGAACGATACGAGCGGATTCCCTGCCGCCATCGCCGCGGCGAAGCGCGCGGATGCTGTGATCTTCGCAGGGGGACTCGACGAGACGGTTGAGCGCGAGGAAATCGACCGGCTCAACGTCACTTGGCCCGGAAATCAGCTTGAACTCGTGGCGGAGTTAGAGCGCGTTGGGAAGCCTCTGGTTGTGGCGCAATTCGGCGGAGGACAGCTTGACGACTCGGCGCTGAAGAGCAGTCCAGCGGTCCGTGCCCTCTTCTCTAGCTGATCGTCTTTGGTGAGAGCTCACGATGTACATTCTAGGTGAATGCCATCATCTGGGGTGGATACCCTGGACAGAGCGGCGGCACTGCTCTCTTCGACATCTTGACTGGCAACGTTGCGCCTGCAGGACGCCTGCCCATCACCCAATACCCAGCCATCTACGCTGATCAGGTTCCGATGACTGACATGACCCTTCGCCCAAGCGCGTCGAACCCGGGGCGTACATACAAGTGGTACACCGGCACGCCGGTCTACGAATTTGGCTTTGGACTGCACTTCACCACCTTCGATTTCTCTTGGGCAGCTCCAGGCGCGGCGGCCGATGCGACCAACGTCACGGACTTTGGAGGACCGCCATCGACGTATTCGATTTCCGACCTCGTACAGCGCGGTCAGAAGAGCGCCGCCTTCCTCGACCTCGCGCCGCTCGACACGTTCTCCGTGCGTGTGACTAACACGGGCAAGGCTACCTCGGATTACGTCGCATTGCTCTTCGTGAGTGGCTCCTTCGGGCCTTCGCCCCACCCGAACAAGCAGCTCGTCTCGTACACGCGGGTACACGGCCTCGCCCCTAGGAAAAGCGCGATCGCGAAGCTGCCGGTGACGCTCGGGGCCATCGCACGCGCCGACCAGAGCGGGGATCAATGGATCTATCCCGGAACGTACACGATCGCTCTCGATACCGACGGAGTTCTGAAGCATACGTTCAGGTTAACAGGCAGTGCGGCAAAGATCGCTACTTGGCCGACTGACGCGAGCTGAACCTCTGCATGCCCCCTTCCAAATGTTGCATGTTGCATGTAATACTAATCGCTTTTCAACGTACTGCGATCTGCTCAACGTAACATGAGACCATTGCGGACAGCGAAGACATGATCTTGGGTATTGACATGGGTAATCCTTCTTGGTATTGAGAGCTCAATGATGTGTATCATGGACCCATTTCTCGCACCAAAAGTAATGTCAGGGAGACAAGACATTTCGTCGAAACCGACACAATCCTATTGATTGCTGATTGCTCATAAATTGTTCTACATAAAATCCTTTTTTCAACATCAAGCAGAGTTACACCCACGCCCACACGCTGTCCGAGTCATCCAGGCCGTGAGGTATATTATGCCAACCTTGAAAGTCCCTGACCGATGAAAGCCCTCGACATGTTCCCCCCATCACCAGGTCACAGTAACGATCCCGCTCAGAGGTCGCTGGGGTCAAGTGCATCATAGATGGGGCACAAGTCCGACCACGCCTGAGGAACAGGGTTCGCGGCCTTGGTGTCCGGAGTGTCCTCGGCCATGACTACAGCAAAGCCTGCGTCGAGGTGGAAGTCAATGTGGCAGTGGAGGAACCACGGGCCTGGGTTATTGGTCTCGAAGCGAATCGTGACGTTGTCGCCGGGCTGGCCGGTGCTGACGACGTCGCGGAAGATCGGGTTGTCGTAGTTGTAGACGCTGCTCCCGGCGCTCCGGACGACAGCGAAGGCGTGCTGTGATGGGAGTCAGATATCGACTCCGCCTTTAGACGAGGGGAAGGCAGACGTACACCGTGCAAGTGGAACGGATGGGGGAATCCAGGGGCATTGGCAGTGGCAGGGAAGGATATCTCAATGGACGAGTTGCTGGGAAGAACGAACACGCTGCCCTCCGGGACCAGGTCCTGAGCCGCCTGCGCCCCACTGAGGATTTGTAGCAAGACTGGGACAGACGGCGGGACAAAGGTGTGGTCGTTGATGAAGAAGTTGGTGCCGTTCTGCATGGTATCAGGCTTTGTTCGAACGTGTGCTACGGAAGCGCGCCAGTACTCACGAAGTTGAAGACCAAGTTCAGAGGCTTGTCGACACCTCCGGGCTCGGGGCTGCCAGGCTGTCATGCACCATATGAGTTGACATGCACTTAGTGATCGAGGTTCTTTGAGACACGTACCACAGGCATAGGCGAGAGAGGATGCAAGTCGACCTCGTTCAGAGGCTTCGTAGGAGTAGTCTGGACAGACGTAGGCTCGATCTCGGGTGCGCCATCATAACGCAGGATGGCAGAATTGATTCCACCAGCAAAACCTGTGTTTCCGAAGGCAGGGTTTGCGCGGATCCAGTAGTTATCCACCGGCTGGCTAGCATCCAGCTGCATTGAAAAAGGTGTATCTAAGAATGTCTGCAAACTTGATGACAGGAGCCTACGACCTACCACGAAGGAGTAGCGCTGCGCGGCAAAAATCTGGATTGAATCAACCTCTAGGGGTTGAGTGTTGATCGAGTCCGCCTCAATTATAGTCATTGTGTGATTATCAATGCTGAATGTATGGTTCGGATCGCAAGAAAGCGACACCAAGCGGAAGCGGTAGCTGTGGAAACAAGGCCATGTATCAGAGCCAATGTGCAGTGATGACCATCCATACTTACCGCTTGCCCTGCGTGACCTTGATAACTGCCAAGTCGGACGGTGCTATGCCAGTGGTTCGACCAAGTCCATTGATAAGGGTTGAATCGGAGCCAAATCTGTAATCAGCGAAGTGAGTCTAGTCGTATATGTGAGATCTCTCGTAGACATTTGACACGTACGGGAAGCGAGGTCCGAGCTTGGCAGCAACGTGATACCAATCAGCCAGCGTAATGACAGTGTCGTCTGGATGCCAGGAAGCATAAGTGGACGCAATATTGCGATACCATGATCTGCTCACCGTTATCAATGTCATACAGGCTAGCGTGAGGATCGTTGGGGTCGTAGACGACGAAAGGCCCCCTCAAACCATCGCAGTATTGCGTGGAGAGATGGCTATGGTACCAGAAGGTCCCTAGTAAGAGGAGGTTTAGTTGCGACGCAATGAAACGTGTACGGAATTCGTACCTGCTTGGTCGGGAACTTGAAAGTCATACAAGAACGAGTGGCCCGAAGCGATGGGACACTGGTTCACGAACGCGGGACCATCGGCCCAGTTCGTGCCTTGCTGGAAGAAGCCGTGCCAATGCTACGAGTGGTGATGGTCAATAACATGGTAGTCGGGAAAAACTGAACCCTTACAATACTAGATGTTTTCAACATGGTATGATTTGTCAACTGGTCGATGACATTGAGCTGGAATCGATCGCCCTAAACGATTGTGGATCAGATGTATGTAGCTCTGAGGGACGAGCAGCATATACATACCTTATTGCCTGTGATGAGAGGGGCAGGGGTGATACCGTTCACCACGACGGCCTCGCGAGCGAAGCCATCGGGGCTGACCTGGGCATTGGTAAGGGTCAGGTCCGCCACAGGCCCTATGGCTGCGTTGGCCACAGCGGTGAGGGAGACGAGGACGAAGAAGAAGAGGGACTGGAACCTCGACATGATCAGAAAGAGGGGTTTGGTGGACAGGTCCTACCTAAAACTCAAGTGGGACTCGAGCGGTCTTCAAGGACCTGCGGACAGACATCATTTATACTAGGGGAAAGACAGGCGCTCCAGATGTCTGCAGGACAGTATCCCGAAGGTCAGCGTAAGCGACGGTGCACCAGAGTGACCAGACCTACTCAGTTGCCGCAGTGTCACCATTGTGCCGGTACCAGACATTGAGACTGGTCTGGTCCTGATGAGCGGCCGTCGCGCGAACCACACGGAATGCGTGAGAGCGAAAAGAGGCGGGACGAAGAGGATTACGTTCCGTCGAACAGCATTTGCGCGTCCCGGAGGATGTCGGTAAGTCAATTGTTCGGTACCGGCGCTGAGCGCAGTAGGGGATGATGGGAGGATCTATCTTGCCCTGAAAGGCGGCTGTCGCGCGAAGTTGACGCTCTTCGTGAGAGCCACTCGACCGACCTGACAAGCCTTTTGCGACTCTCATAGCGGGCTATGAAGGGCTATAGCATTTCCGGCCGATTTATCTGCCGTGCAGCCGATTCAGACCGAGGAGAAAAACTGGGAATCTGACGAGCCCAATACCTCTTGGCGTGCAGGATCGTTTGCCCCTATGGTGTCTATAGAAACAGCAGAAATAAAGCAAAAAACGCTGTCTCATGGGGCTTCTCTGGTGCAGCAAGAGAGACGGGACTACGGACTGGCCAGGCTGACTCCACTACCATGGCGGCAGGGATAACGATGAGTAACGAACCGGCTAAGGGTCTGGATTGCGGACGTCATGAGAGACAAGGAAGCTGTTCCTGCTTTCTCGTGGAGTTGGTCAATAGAGGGTAAAGTTTGCGCCGAGACATGATGCTGGGAAAGAGAGAGAGTCGGTCGGGGCGGCGGTGAACCAACTCCCATGCCAGAAAGGGAAAACAGTTGATGGCCACTCTTACCGCTCACGGGCGCTTCATCTCCTAAAGCCTCCGTGTGTGCGCATTTGGGCGATACGCCTACACGCACCTACAATATTCTTCTTATTTTTCCGAGACTGTTGCCTGAACCGCAGATTGCGGGACTTACCAACTTCGGAAGCAAGCTATCATAGCTCGGCCTTGTCCACATGAAAATAAGTATTCCCGCCGTATTTGGACATTCGAGGTAGAGTTGAGCCGCTATATGATGGAGCCTTTTCAATACATCTTCCCAATGGTGAGAGAGGAAATACAGCTATCCGTCCGCCAATCGCTGCAGAGAGCCCGCCTCTTTGCCCCGTGCCTGAAGGGCTTCAGGTATCCCGGATGTCAGAGGTCGTATGGCTGGGATCTGTTGCGCGATGCCTGCCTGTGCCGCTCGCAAAGAACTGGGTTGCCGAAAAGATATTGGTGTTCCTGCAACGTACCTGTTCAGCCCAACACACACCAGTGATTCACTGTCAACGCTGATTAACTGTCTCCACATGTGACCCATGGTATTCATTGAACAAGGACGCACATCGACTATTGCCAGGCGATGAATATCGCGGCCGCCACACCCTATCCGGCGGGCATTCCCTCATGAATGGCTGTATACCACTCACGAACAACTCACCATAAAGAGTATGGTGCAGCTTTTTTGCCATGTGGTGACTGAACGCTTGGATGTCGACTTCCCGTACTAGCGTCTGTACTGCGAGACCGGCGAACAGTATGCCGCACCTCATGTGATCCCATGACAAGTCGTTCCTTACAGACACCGTGAATAAGGATGTTGCGAAGGAGGCGTGAATAGCCTAGGCCTTAAGAGCGTGCCGCTCTATGGAGATGACCAACCTGAAGAAAGGGGTTATCATTCATGAATGGGAGGCATACCGTAATGCTCAATCCTGCCATGCGTACCACCGACGAGGTCAGAAAAAGTTACGACATGATCATCCAAGAAGCCCGCTCACATCTAGGACACCTTCCGCGAATGTCTACCAAGAGCCATCCTTCCCAGGCTGAGGATGCCGATGGTTCCTGCAATCCGATGATCGTCCTCTGCTCGCCCTTCTACACCCACTTTGAAGTCTTCCAGGCCAGGAACGTTGCGCATACTGGTCTCTCCAGCATCGCACCAGGCTTCCGGAATCGGAGAGCATGCTTGCCGCCTTATGGGAGGGCGCCTACGCTACCCGACCATCGTGGCGGCGAAGGACACCCACTCATTGCCTGCTTCCCATCCGCAACGGACCTTCGCTGTGCATGTCGCCTGCCGGCCTCTGCGGCAAAGGCGCGACGCCGCCTTGTCATCCGGTGAAGGGATGATGGGCCGCGGACGTTTCTTCCCAAGGGTGGGAAACGTTTCATCGCCGCGCGTCCGTGACAGGCCTACCAATGGCGGACTTTCGCCCCGCTCATGTACCTCAATGGCGCACGCCGGCCGGTGCACGCCTATGGATGGGACGAGCTTGCGTTGCTGCTGACGCCGATGCCCGGTGAGTCAATGACGGATCAAGATACGTCGCTGCCCTGATGCAGCTTTATTCTTAATTGGGCCTAAACGCAATCGCACTTCTGGTTCGGAGATCTGCGATGCCCTCCCGGGTATAGCACCGAGGGATCGCAGCCTCCAAGTTCAGCGCTGCATGCCCCAGCCTGACGAGTCGTCAGTGCGTCGGCTTCATCACAGCGGGCCGCTTATTGACAATGCGGTTTTTGTTATCTCCGTCAGGAACAGTCAGTACCATATATTGATGACGATGTCGAAACCTGGAGTGGATAGTTTCGCATTTCGGATACTGATTGGTGTTGCAAACGAGGTGATCTATGCGCCAACTCGACAGGGACGTGACGGCGAATGAAGAGGGCCACGGCGGCGGTACCAAGCCTCGGTTTGAGGTGTAAGGACGTCAAAGGGAGATGAAAGAATGGGTGAATGGTGCTCTAGACGGTTAGCTTCTGCTCCCGGATATATCCGTCTTGCGAATTCACCCACACGGCCATGCCTGCGCAGGTGGCGGCCTGAGTCATGACATGCTCAAAAAATCGCTCCTCCTATGCGCGTCTCACGTACGCCAGAATGTCGCCGTCTCCGGGAGCCCGGCCGAACATAGAGCCACGGCAGGCGCTGTAGATGATCAACAGTCAGGCCTGGAGTGCAGGCTGCGCTGAGATTACATAGCACTTACGGGTTAAGTCCGACATTCTCCATTGGAGGCGCAGGTCGCGCCTACGTCCGCGCATCATTGCCCCGGAAGCCAAGAGCCCGTCGTGTGCTGCGGGAGCTCTGCCAACCAGGCACGAAGAAGATCGGAATGTGACGCCCTCCCATGAGATACGGATGCGAAGGCGGCGTCCCGCCAGGCTTACGTCGCCCGGCGCGTCGCAAGCAGCTTAACCACTCTTGAATACTGCTGCTCCCAGGCTCGTTGTAAGCGGCGGCCGACGCCGCATGGACGTCTAGACGATCTCGCTGCCCCCTGTCTACGCCGATGCTCTCTTCGACGCTCTTGCTGACGCCCTTACCCATGCCGAGGCTGTGGATGCAGCTGCGAATCTGGCTTTACTAGTACGCGCGTAAGTAGTACGGCAGGATCGGAGAGCTTGGAGCAAATGACACGCACCCTTCTGCTGTAATCGGCACATAGTCAAGCGGATTATACAAACTCTGACGCTCGTCGTCGTGGATTATGCTGAAGGTCTCCGGGTGTGGTTGGAGAGCACTATGATTCAATCCCGATTCCGTGAGAATGGTTCTACACGTCAGCAAAACGTCACGCGGCCATGCGGGATACGGCCGTAGTGCATTCCAGCACACCTTTAAGAAACCAGGCAATGCGCTTCATCATGAATAAGGCGGACAACAAGGCCACGACAAAGAGTGAAATATCTCCATGGAAATTCACGCCGGCCAGCCTTTGCTGTCGAGCTCTATGTGACTCAGTATCTTGCATATGGTCTATGCGGCGTATCTCGGGGGAAGGGGTGGACCACATACGAAATTTAAGGGGCTGTCCCAGGGAGGTGAATTGTACCGCTCCCGGCTGCTGAAGTTCACTGCCATTAGGGATCAGTAAAGTCCGACGTGACATGGTAAAGGAGACTCCTCGGACGACAACGTTATTGCCGTACTCTGCCTTGAGCAATTTGTTTGCCGAAACCAATAAGGCACTAGCTGGGATGAGGACATTCCTTGACTTGTCGGGTCCCAGCGACAGGCACCATCAGGTTGTCCAAGGTTCTGACCGGAACATAATTTGTGAACATTTAGGAGTCAGCGAGGAAAGGGTAACTGCATTACCGGAGTCGACCTTCTGTGACGAGGGATCGCCAAGGTCGTCTGGATGTTCCACTACGAAAGGGAGATACGGATCGGTAAGAGGATAACATGGCCTGGAAGTGGTATGTTATACGGGTATGCAGGGCGGGGGATACAGATACAAGGTATGATACAATTACTGGGAGATGATGAGCAAGCAATTCATCGGCGGAAATGAGCACAGCACCTACCACAGGGACTCCAGAACGAACACATTATCGTATGCCTGCAGCTGATTCGACTTTCATCACCTCTTCTCGAAGAGCATCACGACCTTCTTCTAGCCATCGGATGTATTCCCTGGCTCGAAATAAGATCCCACTCTTTCCCTTCGTTCCTCGTCCCCGACTACCGCTGCCCTTTGGCCGCCCCCTCGTCGGCATACCCGAGCCCGGCGGTGCACCCGCCGGCGCAAGGAGAGTGGTCAGCTGTAGATAGCCGTCACGGATGGCGTTGCGACGCTTTTGCTCCGACATGATGTGGTTGAGCCGTTTCTGCGGGGTAGAGAGCGGTTGCTTGACACGGGAAGCGTTAGCTCCGGGAGTCTCTCTGGAAGAGGGAGAAGCGGAAGACGACGGCGATCGACTTGTAATGGGTATGAGTGGCTTGGTATCTGGCTGCTGGGTACTCGGGGGTGATTGTGGTGCCTGCTGTGAGGGCTGTGAATAGTGCTGCTGGGGCTGCCGCCGCGAGTCCTGCTGCGCGTGGAACAGGGAAGACGATGGAGGGAGCTGGTCCAAGCCTGAAGGAGCTGTTTCTTGTAACGGGCTATGATAGAGCGGGTCCGATGGCACGTCTGGGAGTTGCGAGTCTAGGTTGAAGTCCCAGTCGAAATTCTCGAGGAAACCGAAGAGATCGGTGGTCTCCGATGCCGAGAAGAGGTCGTCTGAAGGAGGCAGCGGTGGAGGTGGTGGTAGAGAGACATGGCCTGCAGGAAACAAAGCCTGGTAGTCGTCGAATGCGACGTTCGGCGGATGTGAGTGCTCGTGCTCTGTCGTTGCGGGGTCGTGCGGGGCAGACTCGGACATCCTGAGGCTGAGAGTCTGAGATGATGATGGTCCGGTTCCAAGGCCGGTTTGCCGGAAAGCGCTCAGTGACACTGTCACTCACGCCGGAGTGACCGACCATGCCGGCACAATCCGGTACGGGACCGGTGGGGAGGGTGTTCGGTCGGCAAAGGGCGGGCGGAGAGGAGCAAAACGAGGCTACGCGGGGCTCTTCCAGCCCGTCCGCTCCGAAACACCGCCCATCACCTCCATGTCGGCCCTCTCAGAGGCCTCTACGCCGGCCCAGGACGCGGCCCCTCCGTCGATCGACACCCAACAACTCCAACAACACAACCCACTCACCGCGGACCTCCAGCAACAGCCACAGCAGCACATCTCCGGCTCCTCCTCCGCAAACCCCGCCGACGCATCCCGCAAGCGTATGTCGTTTTTCCCCGCCCGCCGCCGTCGTGCCCCGTACTTACCTCCGTATTTAGCCAAGGCGCCCTCCGTTCGTCGTGCGTGCATCGCCTGCCATGCCGGCAAAACCAGGTGTAGTGAAAACCTGCCATGCCAGGTATGTCCTACCTCCCAGTCACCCCTACTCATCCTCGTCGACCCGTTGTCGTCGTCGGCCATGTCGTCGCTGACTCCAAACCTCGCAGAGCTGCTTGAAGCGTGGTATAGGCAACTCTTGTGCCTACCCGGACCCTGATACCGAGACTCATCAAGCTAACCAAGCCCAACAGCCTCGTATGTCTGCTTCCTCTCCTCCGAACGCAGTCCTTCAAACCTCATTTCCCGTCGTCGGCCCAGCTCAAGTGCCGGCTTTCGCCGCCGCCGCTATGGGCTACCCTCCGCCGATGCAGGGTCTTGCACACCCGCACTACTATGACTACAACAACACCTTCGCGGCCAGCCCTGCCTCAGCGCCCGCTGCGAACCCACCTGCAGCCGCCACCACCTCGTCCTCGTCCTTCCGGCCTGCGAAACGCCCACGGCCGCTCACCGAAGAGGAGGCCGCCGCTATCACCCGCAACTTCACTCGCGGTGACTTCTTCGTAGGTTCCAGCGCCCCAGTGCGCATCGACCCCCGCCTGCCTGTCCGGCTCACTCTCGCGGAGGGCGACCAGGTTCACTTCTCCATCGGAGAGACGATCGTGTAGTTACCTTGTTATCTCCCTTCTCCCCGGGTATGAGCGTACGGACATCGTGTAGTTGTACTCTCCGTCGTATTATGGTTGTTTTGCTCTGGAGGTATTTGTGTTTCATATGTATGTATTAGACCCAGAATCTCAATCTTGGAACGTCACCACTGTGTCTGCTGTATTGAGCAGGAATCTAGCGGTGCATAGCAGTCCACCGCTATTAAGAAAAAAACACGGTTTAGGCTGCCGGATGCCATATTGTTGTCTGATGTATGATGATTTTCACAGGGAATCTTTTTGTGGGCAAAAGGTCTGACGAGAGTGGGATTCGAACCCACGCCCTTTCGGACCAGATCCTTAGTCTGGCGCCTTAGACCGCTCGGCCATCTCGCCATTGCGCCGCAAAATCAAGGTTACAATGCCCTGCTCTG
>CCBP010000119.1:324267-353268 GCA_000765035.1 Trametes cinnabarina | reverse complement strand
GGCGAGATGGCCGAGCGGTCTAAGGCGCCAGACTAAGGATCTGGTCCGAAAGGGCGTGGGTTCGAATCCCACTCTCGTCAGACATTTTGCCTCTGAGAGGACCCCCGACCGTCCCGACCAGTGGAAGAGGTCTTCCTCATTCCAAGGGATGATGATCAAGAGACGACTCCACAGGCACCCGGTGGCCCCCATTGACACTCTTGTCATCAACTGTAGCACTTTGGGTCCTACCCAGACGGACGAGGGGCCGCACCCCACCACTGCGCTCCCACGAACCAGCACACTTTCCTCGGCGATTGAACAGGTTACAATCGTAAAACGCTGTAGAGAGGTCCAGGAAGATCTTCATGATTGGGTTGAAAATTGGCAGCTAATGCTCAGTCACCTACGGTATGTCGACGTACGTAGTGGTCTGCACCTGAAGCGAAATTCGAGGCATGCCGTCGGCTACTATCGCGTCCCGGGATTCTGTACTTACACGTAGTAAGGTCTGCTTAGGGGAGACAAGGGATCCTGGATAGATGCCCAGTTGACCCCAGAAGCTGGACGATGGACAGCGAAAGGCCAGATCACCATAGCCTCACGAATCTTGCACTCCTGGGTTGTTGGATATTAGTACAAGACAGAATATGGGCCTTACTGCCAAAAAGAACCGGAGGTTGACCTGAAATTGTACTACAACTCGTCCGTCCAGACGCTGGGGACAAGCATCCGATTCGCGATCCACTCTCTCACTCGCTCGCTCTCGCTCTCTTTGTCGGTCAGGGAGGTTGTGCAGCCCCAGAGAAGCATATATGTAAGGTCTTCTGAGCAACGAAGCCGTATTCAGGGGGTTGAGGCAGGAGAGTCATCCGTTGTTCCAGAATCCCGGGACGCGATAGTAGGTGTACTGGTGTTGTACGAGAGCAAGGAAGGATAATACTTTAAGTAACTGACAGAAAACAGACAGTCCTTGTGTTACGCAAGGGCGTCCTGATCGCCAAACATGATCTTCAGGTTCTCGATACTCTCGGGGTCTCCATCTCGCTTGCCCTTAAAGGCCTCCTTGACGATAGCACTCTTGCGTTGCTGTATCTGCAGAATTCGGCTTTCGATTGTCCCAGCGATCTGTATTGCGCACGTAAATGGCAAGAAGAGCGGGCTGAGGAACAGATGACGCACGATGAACTGCTTGACGTAGACGGGCTTCTCTTGACCGATCCGATGTACACGATCGATAGCTAGCATGCACAGTCAGAAACCAGGTTGATCAAAAACCACGCTCAAAACTGACCTTGGTTTTCTGTCGCAGCGTTCCACCAGCAATCCATCTGAGGCGATGCCGAGTCAATGAGCTGTCACAATACAGCCTCGTGCGCGACGTACCATATAGACATGATTCGCATTGGTGAGCTACAATGGCAGGATGAGTGGATGCTCGACTCGATGAGAACAGGCAGAGACCCACATTCAAGCCCACACCGCCAGCCTTCAGACTGATGATCATGACCTTCGCCTCCCTTGATGGAGTCTTGAAACCAGAGACTGCCTCGTTACGTTTCTTGACGTCCATGGAACCGTCGAACCGGTACCACGCCAGACCCTCTCGCTCCAACACGACCTGAATCAGATCAAGGAAGGACGTGAACTGTGAGAACACGACCGCCCGGAAACATGGGTCTTGATCACGCAGTCGACCTGTGCGTACGTGAGAAGACTGATATCCTACGGCCGCCTGTTGATACACACGTAGGTCCTGCACCAGCGCTTCTAGCTTAGTGGACGAACGAAAATCATTCTTGCGCAGCGTCACGGTCTGCGTCGGAGCTTGAGCGCCCTCTTCGGGTCCGTCGCCGCTATTGCTGCGCGAGCGGACGACTTCAAGAAGATCGCTCTCCTGCGCCGATCTTAGCTACTCCGTCGACTACTGAGCAAAAAGACAAACCTGAACGGGGCCTTTGAGACAGGTCGGGCACTTGCCGTCCTCGCCTTTCTCTCGGCAACTCTCGATGAATGCGACAATGCAGTCCTTGCAGCTGTGAATTCAGATAACTGATCAGATTGCCGTGACGATCGTAATCACCTGGAAGGAAAGCACGCACCATTGATGCATGCAGCCGGGTAAGATCGCAGGCGTCTCCATCACGTCAAAGCATATGGGACACTCCGCATTCTCCTCTTGACCCAGGTTCGCAAGAACGCCTTCGGCGTATACTCTGCTCTCACTGGCTATGTTTTCGCCCTTTCCGAAGCACTCAATCAACTCGTTGACATCCACAGTGCCACTTCCCGATGCTGCCTTTGACGGAAAACTCTCGCCAGACGACAAGACCAGATTGGGGTGGAGGACAGCGCGTCGCAAGCTGAGTTGCTTGTTAATAAACCAGAACGGGAAGCAGGGGTGGATCACTTACCGCATGAGCATGGCAAGGATGTGAGTATAATTGCGGCTCACGAGACCCTTAGAGTTGAGATGCTCAAAATCTTTCTTCGCGTCCGAGTACAGTGAATCGTAGATCCTTCGCTCTAGAGGCGAGAACTCTAGTGTCTCGACGATTACCTAGAACAATATGTCAGCTTCCGACTGGATATACTCAATCTTTCCCTGACCTCTTTTGAGGGCAATTCGACTATCTTTTTGCCGTCTGAGTCGAGCATGTTCTTCTCGCGACGCAGCAGCACACTCTCCAAGATGATCTGGACAACTTCCACGGCCTTCCGATCCCGAGCAAGGAAAGGCAAAGTAATGAACCTAGATAGGGTGAGCGTGGGAGCATCGCGAACGGTGAATGCACATACGATCGAAAGAACGTGTAGTTTGACCACGGGGTAAAGTCCAAGAACTTACTACCACATAGCACATGCACATAAGCAAAGCCCACGATGCACTAGGGGGACAACGCACAGCAAAGAATACAAGTCTTCCAAACGATTTACGATGGGGGTGCCCGTTACAGCCCATCGTCTACGAGCATGTAGGGTGTAGACGGCCTTCGCACTCTTGCTAGTCCGCGACTTGATATGATGGGCCTCGTCCAAGATGACACCTGTAGCATCGACGTGTCCAAGCGAGAAACTCACCCTGGGCTGAACCACTTACGCATCCATTCAACTGGCAAGTACGACGTCAGCGGATCCTTGATATCAATCGGAGTTGCCCACCTTCAAAGATAGGGGACGGCTGTCTCTCATGCTTCGCATGTTCGGATACGAGTGTACCATAAGAGGTGATGATCACATCTATAGCATTGCCTTCGCTCCCGTCGATAGCGGCGTCCAGGTCGAGCCTGTTCTGACCGTGCCAAACGAGAACCTTCAACGTGCCGGGCTTACTGGAGCGTTGCAGCTCCTCAGACCATTGATTCAAGAGTGATGTTGGCGCAACAATCAGTGTCTCGGAAGGCCCTTTCTGCGGTCGAGAGGGCCGCTTGGGAGCTGCGCGGAAGGCGTTGTTGAGTTTGAGTTGTCGACGCTTTGAAGATGCACCTGGATCCACTTCAGCTGGGGTCTCAGGACCTAGAGCGGTCTGTATCAAGGCCGAGAGCATGATTGTCTTTCCCATGCCCACTGTTATGGAGACGTTAGAATGCCACAAGATCCCTGAACACGTAGAACGCACTCTCTATTGCACGCAAGAGACAAATAAAAATGAATGGTCAGCGATACGTGCCCATAGACGGCTACAGAACATTACCATCACTGTAGCCCCATCAGCGAATGCACAAATACGCAGAATAGACAATCAGCTTACGCTAAAATGCCGCCTCGACATTTCCGCTCAGTTTTCGGGAAGTCAAGGCTCAACTCGCCCGAATACTCGTTGAAATAAAACGGATGCTCGTCTGCAGTGAGATCTATCGTTTCGTCGTTCGGATCGAATGGGAACGTGTACCTGTGGAAGCGGTTGGTTTGACGGTTACCCACAAGCGCGATAAGCTCACTCTTTCCAGAGCGGATGCATAGACTGAGCTTCTCGTGCTGAGGCCGCTCCTGTCTCTATAGAATGCATCCAGCTGTGATTGACTGAGCTGTGCAACGCATGCGACGACATCAAAGGCAACTTACGATAGCGCCTGTTTTTGATATCCTCGAAGCCCTAACGTGAAGGTATCCGCAGGATCCATCTCAGGAAGTTGTCGGTCGTGTTCTTGTGCCCTTGAAGATTTTATTGAGACATGAGAGAGTGGGTGAAAATAGGACACGTACTTCTTATATATCAGATCCAGCTGCTCCTCGGTGATATCGCCTTCCTCGTCATCGTCATCCAGATTGCTCGGCTGTCCCGCAAATCGAGATTTCAATGGTCCCGGGCGTTGAGTAAGCATTTCCAGGTCGCTCTTGTCTAACCGCTTCTTTTCAGAGAAGTCGCTGCCCTTGCGGGGCTTGAGATTGATGCGCTTGAACAAGTTGACGAGGGAGGTTTTGCGTTCTCTTAGCATTTTCTCCTCTTCCGTCTCCTGTCCTTCGTTAAACATGACTTTCGCCTTCTCATCCGATGATAATGACGGTGGCTTGAAGGCCGATAATTTGATGTATACCGAAAGTGAGACAATGAGGTCCGCTCCGGTCACCAATCTCTCAGGACAATCGACCACCGTACATTTCTTGAACTCGACGATGTCTAGCCAGGTGGGTCAGAATCCATCATTGAGATCCATGCTTGACGCGTACCTAAATCTAGCAATCTAGACACCCAGGATGCGACGTCCTGAGGCAACCGGCCAAATTCTGTGAGATCTCATTCAGTCCAACGGTCGGTAGCGATATGCAATCAAACACTCACCAAATCCTCGTGAGTTCGTCAGGCGGACGACAGAGTCCTGCTTCTTCTTCGAGGATTTGGGTGGGGCAGGTTTCAGCATGCTTGCAATAGTCAGCTGCTTCTTGCCTCCTTTGGTCTTCGTAGGCTTCTTGGAGTGAGGAGGAAGAGGTTTGGACGAATCGTCTCGTTCGATATAAATTTCCTCTCCAGGCTTTATGTAGCCGGAGCCTTTGACGGTACTCCAGGCGCGATCGACTAGGAAGGAGCCCATATACATTGAGTCGGCAATGCTTCCATCTGGGCGCGCAGTCGGGGATAGCTTCCGTCGCTTCTGTGGGCGTCCCTCATTGCTTAGAGCAAGCGGCTGAGGAACGGGAGACGATTTGCGAGGCTGGTCGAATCCGGAGGACCTACTCGACACGCTCGAGGCGCGAGGAATGTCCACGAACTCGGGCATCTCGACATCAAGGTCAAGTTCAGAATCTTCTATAGTATCCGCCTGGGCAGGTATATCTGCGTCCATGTAGACCATGGGCTCTTCATCATCGCTGTCGGCGAAGAATAGCGGTTTCTGCGTGGGAGTGCGCCGTGGCTCAGGCTGAGGGAACCTGTCGGCGCGCGTCGCAGAAGGCTGGAGAACTTGGCCGCGATCAGGGGACCCTGCATTCGCCATGTCTTCACTATCAGAGCCGGCAAAATAGAGCGATTCCTCGTTGTCGAGAGCCATGTCGTGCGTGCTGCGACCGAGTGATGAGAGTAGTACAAGACGCGTCCTTGCACTCTGATCATTAATTGCAGCCACCGACGCGGCATCGACGCGTCGACAGATGCAAATAGGCACAAATAATGGGAAAGCTCTACGCAAGGCAGGTGTTTCTCACGCAGGTTGGCGCGTACTCGAATTCAATCGAAAGTGCACCTCCACTTTCAGAGTTCTCTACATCCTCTCCTTCCTCTCTGACTGCGTTCTTGGTGTACGAAAATGCAGCGCGGTCTCCCTTTGGTATGTACATACGATGCCCGTAGGGTCAACTTGGCTGATTTCTCCTAGCAACCCACCGTCGTCCTCCTGAAGGAGGGCACGGACACCTCCCAAGGGAAGCCCCAGCTCCTCTCCAACATCTCTGCATGTCTTGCAATCTCAGAGACCCTCGCAACCACCCTCGGTCCTCGCGGGATGGACAAGCTCATTGTAAACGAGCGTGGAGAAGCTCAGATCACCAACGATGGCGCGACTATCCTCAAACTCCTTGACATCGTTCATCCTGCCGCGCGTACACTGGTCGATATCGCTCGTGCACAAGATGCCGAGGTCGGTGATGGTACTACTAGTGTTGTGCTTTTGGCTGCGCAGCTCTTAAAGGAGGTTCGGGGATACATCGAGGAGGGCGTCAGTCCTCACATCATCATGAAGGGTTTCCGCCAGGCTGCTGAATTGGTACGTGTACGCTTCAATCATATCAACCATCCAATCCCAACAACTCTTTAGGCCATAGAACACATCAAGTCCGTACAGATCACCGTGGACAAATCTAATGCTGAGTGCGTATTCTATCGTCAGGCGTCATCAGTATAAGACTTAAGCCCATCACAGGCAATTCCGCTCCCTTCTGCTGAAATGCGCGTCAACCTCGATGTCGTCGAAGTTGATTCACTCAGAAAAGCCTTTCTTCGCAAACATGGTGGTCGAAGCCGTGCAGTGTCTGGATCAGGAGGACCTCAACGAGAATCTCATCGGTGTGAAGAAGATCCCCGGCGGCGGCATGCAGGACTCACTCCTCGTAAAGGGCGTGGCGTTCAGAAAGACCTTTACGTACGCTGGTGCCGAGCAGCAACCGAAGGCTTTCCGGAACCCTTTGATCCTCAGCTTGAATGTTGAACTCGAGCTGAAGGCGGAGAAGGACAACGCCGAGGTCCGAGTCGAGCACGTTTCCGACTACCAGGCCATCGTAGATGCCGAATGGGAGATCATTTACCGCAAACTCGAGGCTATCGAGAAGACGGGCGCGAAGGTCGTTCTGAGCAAGCTGCCCATCGGCGATCTCGCAACGCAGTGGTTTGCCGACCGCGATATATTCTGTGCAGGTCGCGTACCTGCGGATGATCTCCAGCGCGTGGTCCAGGCTGTAGGCGGATCGATTCAGTCAACATGTTCCGACATCAAGCGCGAGCACCTCGGTACCTGCGGCTACTTCGAGGAGAGGCAAATCGGCGGGGAGCGATACAACCTCTTCACCGAGTGCCCGAAGGCGAAGACGTGCACAATCATCCTTCGTGGTGGTGCGGAGCAGTTCATTGAGGAGGTTGAGCGAAGTCTGCATGACGCGATCATGGTGGTGAAGCGTGCTGTAAAAAACGGCGACATCGTCGCAGGTGGAGGCGCCATTGAGGTACGGTGGCTAACATTCACCCGAAAACAATTTCGCTCACCGTCCCGCTGTGCCTGGTGAACTAGATGGACTTGTCATCGCGCATCCGGAAGCACGCGTTGTCAATTCCGGGCAAGCTTCAACTGGTCATGATTGCGTTCGCGAAGGCGCTAGAGGTCATTCCCCGCCAGATCTGCGACAACGCCGGCCTCGATACCACCGATGTCCTGAACAAGCTGCGCATGAAGCACGCTAACGGCGAGAAGCACTTCGGTGTTGACGTCGACGGACCCGAGGGTATCCGGAACAATCTCGAGGCCTTTGTTTGGGAGCCGAGCTTGGTCAAGGTCAACGCCATCAACAGCGCCACCGAAGCGGCTTGCTTGATTCTCAGCGTGGACGAGACCGTTCGCGCGCCTCAAAGCGAAGCGGTGAGTGTGCCTTACAGCAGTCAGAAGAATCTTCGCTCACGCGCCACATCTATCTAGCAAAACCCGGGCCCCAAGGCGCCTCCCGGCACGGCACAGCAGGCACTCCGTGGTAGGGGACGTGGGATGCCAAGGCGGTGAGGGAAGATAAAGGTGCAATTGCGAATGTGTAGCGTATCGATATCACTTGTGCTTTCTGTGCGAAGTTATCGTTCTCCCGCGTGGAAGGTGCCTTGCCGTGGTCAGACGCTTGTGACAGTCACGTGGCTCCCAGCGGGGACTCCGCATTGAAGAAAGTGTGACTTCGTTCGTAGGTTTCCAACTTCCGCGGGGGACTTGATGTCGCAATCCTCTGATTGAATGCGCAATGGTCGTATCTCGCAAGAGGTGGCCAATTCACTGAGCTAATGTCGCCGGATTGATATCATTCAGGTCCATCGGCTTGGTGGTGTGCTAAAAGTGTGTCCTATAAATGCAGCTAGGCGAGAGAAGGACGGTGCGGAGTCCCTCCAGCCTCCTCGAGTCTCTACGATGTCGACAGTCCTCGCGAAGACTTACTTTTCTAAGGCTCTCACCGATGGCTCAGATTCGGGTTCCCTCAAAGGCGGTCTCAGCCCGAGCGACAGTGTCGTAGAGGTACCGACGCTCGGTGCACCTGTATCGAAGGACAAGCCTTCCTTCTGGCGAAGGCCGAAGCACGAGCTCGACAGCATCGCGACTCAGCCCTCGGTCTTCGACGACCCTGCGACGCTCGAGAAGTATCGTCCTCCTCCGTCCTGGGAGAATACCCACCGCTTTGATCCTGCCGCACGGTGGACATGGCGCGAAGAATACGTGAGTGCTCATGATTTCGTTCTGCCGGACATGTACTGACATACTTGTAGCGTATTGTACGGAAGATCGACCTCTACATTATGATCTGGGCCTTCGTCATGTTCTTCAGCTTGGAGCTCGACCGCTCGAATATCTCACAGGCCAACACCGATAACTTCCTGGGCGATCTAGGTTTGACCACCAACGACTTCAATCTCGGAAACACGTTGTTCAAGGTTAGTTGCTCGTGATGCTTCTTTCGTTCACTGGCCTACATCTGAATCCTTCAACAGCTCTGCTTCTTAATCGCCGAGCTTCCTTCTCAGCTTGTCTCGAAGCGCGTCGGTCCCGACATCTGGATTCCCAGTCAGGTGAGCGATTTTCCGTGCCCGCATAGCGCAAGAGAAGCTGAAGAGAAATAGATGGTCCTGTGGAGTTTTGTCTCTCTCAGTCAGTTCTGGCTGAGCGGTCGGGGGTCCTTCTTGGCAACAAGGTATGTCCTTGCGTGAGCCGTCCTCAAATCCACCATCTCATGCTCTGGACGCCATCATAGGTGTCTGCTTGGTTTCATGCAAGGCGGCTTCATCCCCGACGTGATCTTGTATCTCTCGTACTTCTACACGAAGTCGGAACGTAAGTTCCACCACTTTGCTCTCCGTCCAGGCATCGCCCTCAATCTCCTCTAGTTCCCCTACGTCTTGCATGGTTCTGGGTGTCCAACTACCTCGCTGATATCGTCGGGGCATTCATGGCGACGGGTCTTCTGAAGCTCCGTGGTGTCAATGGCAAGGCCGGCTGGCGGTATCTCTTCCTCATCGAGGGCGGGCTCACTCTCATTATCGGCATCTCGTCGTACTTTATGATGCCTCCAAGCCCCACGCAAACGAAGGCGTGGTTCCGGCCCAAAGGGTGGTTCACCGAGCGGTGCGTCTCCCTAGCCAGGTGGGGGCATTTCGCCTTTCGTGCTCATGTCGACCATCTTTGTACAGTGAGGAGACTATTATAGTCAATCGGGTGCTAAGAGACGACCCCTCGAAATCGAACATGCACAATCGGCAAGGTCTTTCCGTCAGGATGATCTGGAACATCCTGAAGGATTGGCGCATGTGGCCGATCTATGCTTTGGGCATCGTCTTCATGGGTATGTGTAATTTTTCTCTCTCGCTGACCGACGCTGACCATCGTCTCTAGTACCGGTCAATCCTCCCCAAACCTACCTCACGCTGTCGCTGAAGAACCTTGGCTACTCCACCACACAAGCGAACCTGCTCAGCATTCCTTCAAAAGTCCTCGGCATAATCCTGTTGCTGATTTTCTGCTACCTTAGCGAGATCATCGACAGTCGGGTTATCAGCACCGTCCTCTTGCAGTTCTGGGCACTTCCTCTCCTGGTCGCGCTCTACACTTTTGACCAGCACACGTCTCCCTGGGTGTACTTCGCTGTCGTCACCTTGATCACCGGTTTCCCCTACGTACATCCTGTGCAAGTCGCTTGGGCATCCACGAACTCCGGTGGCGTAGGTACCCGCACCGTATCCGCGTCCATCTACAACATGTTCGTCCAAGCCGGAGGCATCGTAGCGGTATGTTTGTCTGACTTGCCACCGGCTTCATCCATCTCACACACTGTTATGCACACCTGTAGGCCAATATCTACCGCGATGATGACAAGGTAAGCCCCCTACTTCATTCATGATGCAACTTTTCCACTGACCGTGTGCGTTTCCAGCCACTATGTCAGTTACCACTTCCCATGCCACAGTGCGCCCCGTACTGACCGTTTTGCAGACAAACGTGGAAACCGAGTGCTCATCGGCATATGTGTGATGAACATCTTCCTCTATCTCTTCGTCTACCTCTTCTACAAGGGCATCAACAAGCGTAGAGACAGGATCTGGGAGTCCTGGACTGCAGAGGTACGTCTCCTCCAAGCTGAGTCTAGGGCCCTGCCTTACAATACGTTCCATTTTGCAGGAGCAACAGGAGTATCTGGAAAAGACCAAGGATGAGGTACGTTGGCTTCGCATTGATTTTAGCGGTAGCCTGACTTCTCACACCTCACCGTCTAGGGCAATGCGAGGATGAACTTCCGCTTCGCTTACTGATCTCGCGTGCTTGGGCGCCCCGTCCGGGCGGTGAGATGAAGATACACGGAGATTAAGGATCGGATTGCTGTGGTACACGACATATATGTAGCAATAATGAAATCGAATGCAACGAATAGATGTTCGGTTAATCTGCATTGCGATGGGAGTCTCAAGCAAGACTCCGAAGTATTTCGGACATCCGACAAGGCCATACATGCTATGTACACAAAGCTTGAGAGACAGGAATATGTGGGCGATCCATCTCGGGCGAGCCTGCACGGCTATCGGCGAAACAGGTCACTGCGGACTGACGAAGCATGAGGGAACTTATAAGGTGAACGGTGTGTTGCCAACTTGCAGTCAACAGAAAGCGCTCAATTATAATCCGTGGAGTATCACATAATGTAGATGGTAAATCCGTGACGTACTAAACAACCTACTCGCCCTGCGTGACATGACTCTCGCTCTCCAGACTCTGCTCACCGGCCACCTGACGAGACCTACGGCGCCGCTTCATGAGCGTACGACGCTTAGCGGCACGGATTCGCTTCAGCCTGTCGTCGACATCGATGAACTTCGCACCAACGTCAACGAAGCGTATCGTCGGACGATGTGCGCGTTCCAGGACCCGCTCAGGCTCAGGCTCAGTGTTCAGATTACGGAGCTTCTTGAGCTTAGCAGCCTCCTTCGCAGCAACCGTCTTGACGGCATCCACCGCCGCGCGTGCCAAAGATCCAGGGACAACGGGGGACTGCTAGACAATAAGTCCATGATCAGCTGAGAGCGTCTGCAGCACGTACCTTGCCCTCAGTGACGGGCTCCCAGAATAATCGCTGGTAGCGATCGCGCGCTCGTGATTTCGTAGCCTCCGAAACCGCATCGGCCTCAACCGCATCCTCGCCCAACTCGTCCGAAGCAATGCGAACGGCACGACGTGACGACCGCGGTTCGGTCACGCCAAGGACATACTCCATCCCTTTGAGGAATCCAGCCTGGAGTTGTTTGCCCTACAGATTGCAGTCAGCACGCTTGCCCTAAGGGTAACTGGTGGTTTGAGAGTTCAGATGGGGTTGAAAAGTTGAAACCATGCTCCGAGTGATGTAAGGCACAACGGATGTCTTCCAAACGCGAATGATGATGAAGTTCTCATCATGAAGGAAATGCGTGGACATGTGCTTACCTCCTGGATATGTTGAACGCACATGTCCGTACGATCAGCTACGAAACTTGCAAAACCACGGTCTCAGTCACATACCTGTAGAAGAAAGATCAGTGTTGAACTCAAATAGCGGAGAGCTCGCGACGGGATCAGAAAGCCATGCATGTAAGTTTGTATAACCATGTAGGTGTCTTAAAGACTAATCGATTTGAAATCATCCCGTACACGTCGCGAGGACATGGCAAACAGGAACGACAACTGACCTTCCGCCACTGGTGCTCGAGGCCCTTCAGCCGCAGGATCGCGTCCACGCGTGCGATGCTGATACCATGCTTTTGCGCGAGCACCCTCACGTTGTACTTGAAGGGATCAAGCATGTACTCATCCCAGATAGCTGTCCTAACAGCATCTGACACGGGACTTGGAGGCTTGAAAGTAGGGTTCAGAGGGAATGGCTATACAACGTCGTCAGTGACCCATGCACGGCTGGAGAGCGGATTGAGACGAACTCAACTACTTGACCACCGAGCCAATTCTTGGGTCTGTGGGGTTCCTTATACTTCGCGCCCTCCGACCGCAACCAGACAGCGTAGCTGGGATCCCCGCCCAACACAGATTTGTCCGCCTTCTCGGCGTACGTGCGTCGCGCGCCGGCGACAGAAAGCCATGACCGTCCGGGTCGACGAGATGCCTGAGCGAGATGGGCGAGCATTGCAAGTTCTGTCCGAAAAATTTGAACCATTTCTTGTGAGCTATCACGTGGCACTTCAGGGCAGGCTCCAGCGTGGCCCGATCAGGACGCAGTGTGCTTCCAGCGTTTAAGCGCTCGCACTCTCATGCTTCCTGAACCGCTCTTTTACGTCTTGCGTGCATACGCGACATTGCAGAGCCCGAAATGGATCAACTTGGCTGATATATCGTTCAAAGCTCTCCATGAATTTCTACTTGACTGTCTCCTGTTGAATCCACACTTTATAGAATATCCACCGTCACCGCAGTACCAGGCCTCGTTCTGGAAATGGGCAATCATTCGTCTCGAGCAATTGACGTCGGACCCGGATGAGGCACGGCGATCCTTAGGAGTACCGCATACGATAGTCTGACTCATCCTCGAAGGACGAGATTGACGAGCGCATTTATACACATGAAGTTGGTCTTTTGCAAGAGCTTTCTTCGTATGTTGACTTCGCGCATATCAGTGTCTACACAGGGCTCACTTGTAATTTGAGGCCAAGCTTGGGCACGTCCGCGCCATCACCATCATTTGTTACCTATCTCTGGCCTTCGGAAGGAGTACCTGACAGGCCAGCATATCCTGGTTATGCCAATGCCACTCTGCTAGAGTCGCGTACTACCGTTGAGAGTGGAACAACGGGCCTCAGGACATGGTCAGCAAGTCTCATCCTTGCGCAATATCTCCTAACGCATCCTGGTACGTCGTGCATGTTGTTCAACGGCATGGGGCACTCAGGTTCGTGACAACCTGCAGCCATTGTGCGGGACGGAACTGTCTTGGAGCTCGGCTGTGGAGTTGGGTTCTTGGGCATCGTCGCAGCGTCGTTGCAGCTTGAGAGTGAAAATGTGCAAGCTCTATGGCTGACTGACGTCAATGAGGCGGTCTTGTCGCGCTGTGAAGACAATCTGCGACTTCGCTGCAGTGAGTTCGTGCGGCGAACAATTAGCTTCCAGTCGGTTCGAATACTGCGCAGACAGGTCATACCACCATCCAAAGCTCAATTTCCGTCTCCTTGACTGGTTCGATGCCATGACAAGCGACACGCGTTCGTCCGTACAAGATTTCATGGAAGAAGCATGTCCGGGCTTGCTTTTAGGAGCTGACGTGGTATGAGGTCCCACATGTACCAGTGATCTGACCGATAACCAACCGATTTTTCTCTCAGGTTTATGATCCATCCATAATTCCGCCATTGGTAAATGTGTTGGTGTTAGCATTGTCACCGCGAAAGAACGGCATCACACCTCAAGCATACATTGCTCTCACCCAGCGCAATGAAGACACACTTGCGAAATTCCTCCACGAAGCAGGTATGAGTAGGCTTCCTCGGTGGCAATTGACATGCTTACCAAGCGCTCGTCAATAGAACGATATCTGTTGGTTGAGACGATCAGCACCGCGCTCGTCGCAAATAATATTTTCACCGGCTCGACGGAGCTCGGACAAGCTGCGTCGTTCCAGATCGTCAAGATATTCAGGATGAAGGCGCGGATGTAGCTTGGTCATCTGAATTTAATGAAGGAAAGCTTGAGTGTATGCTAGAACAATGCACGACGTGCTTGTGCGTTCCAGGTGACTCTGGTCGCAGCTATCGTTTGACATGCAGCGGCCACGACGGGTGAGGACGAGATGACAACGAAACACCACGCTGCGTGTGGTTGCGCGTGTTGAGCGGGACGCGACGGGACGCGTTCTGGAGCATTCCGAGTTTTTTGTAGCACGTGGGTGCAACGCGTCTGTGGCTGAGAATATTGGGAGCGCGGCCGAGGCTTGCCCTCTTCCGCCGCGGAGAAACTCAGTAAGCCAGGCTAAACGCGCCAACAGCAGTGCCTCGCCCGCTTGCTTTTAAACCACCACCACCTCTTCGCTCGTTCTTAACCTCCACAACCGCTGTTTGATGCCAGAAATCCTCGTCAAGGCCTTCACACACCTCAAGGACCTCCCCCATGCAGACAAGGCCCTCCCCCTCCTCCAGAGGATCGCTTCGCTTGTCAAGCCCATCATGCGGAAGCACGGCTGGGTCTTGCCTGTCCTCTCCGAATTCTACCCAGAAAGCCCAAACCTTCTAGGTAAGTAGCGCACGCAATGCTCAGCGCGACCATCGACTCTAATAGGGGCGTCTTTTCCATAGGGCTAAGTGAGCGCTTCTACTCAGGTGCGAATGTGCGCAGCTATTGATGACCGAATAGATATCAATGCTGGTCAGAAGATCCTGGTACGTCTTCGGCCTGCACACGCCCCCGACACCTTCTACGACGAAGAGGACGTCGTGCATACCATGCTACACGAGGTATGTGCCTCCGCTCTCTTTCCTCCAATCTTACCCACTAATCTCCGCCTAGCTCACTCACAATGTACACGGATCACACGACGAAAAGTTCTACAAACACCTCTCAGAGCTTGAGGAAGACTACGAGAACCTCCGTAAATCCGGATACTCAGGCGAAGGTTTCCATTCGGACGGTCGCCGCCTCGGCACGAACTTCTCCCACAACCTCCCCCCGCACATCGCTCGCCAGAAGGCAGTAGCGGCGGCTGAGAAGCGCAAGCAGATCAGCGCTATCCTTGGCGGGGGC
Organism: Trametes cinnabarina; assembly: GCA_000765035.1. Lineage (NCBI taxonomy): Eukaryota > Fungi > Basidiomycota > Agaricomycetes > Polyporales > Polyporaceae > Trametes > Trametes cinnabarina. Next base: position 338,359 of record CCBP010000119.1, on the reverse strand, counting down.
GGCAGGCTCGGAGGTGGCGCGCGTAGCGACAAGTCACTCAGGGAGCTGGCTGCGGAGGTTCGTCCGCGATGGTAGTTATCACATGTCTTACCTGCTGATTCATATCGCAACAGGCTGCGGAACGCAGAGCGCGGGACGAGAAAGCGTGTGCATCTGGTGCTGTGGCCGAGGCTGAAGCTGAGAAGGCTGCTCGTGAGAGTGTGCGGGACGACGTCATCGATCTCACAGGGGACGACTCAGACCACTCGCCGGAGCCCGAGATCATCGTCCTCGACGAAGCCTCTCCTTCGTCTTCGTCATCCAACTCGACAACAGGCGCGGCTACACGTCCGAGTCCTCATTCAGGAGACAGCACCGGCGGATACTCCTCCTCGACGTCCGTATCTTCTTCCGGCAGCCGTACGCCCGTCTCGTGGAGCGGCCTCCGCCCAGGGAGCGGTTACGCGTCTTCGTCATCACTAGTCAGCGATGGGGCCAATACCCCTTCATCTACCACGTCTTCCTCATCACAGCAGCCCCTACGACCGACAGTTCGCCGTGTGGAGCGCGGCGCTGGCCCCGGTACACCACGGATCCCCAAACCGCGCTCTGTGTCGCGCTCAGGCAAACCCAAGTCCCCACGCTCTCCCGCAACCCCTCCGCCTACCCGTGTGAATTCTGTTGCAGTGACCAGGAAGCACCATGCTCAAGGCGGACCTGCACATACCTCACATTCGGAGGATGCAGGGCATACAGATGCAATGGACAGGTTGGCGGTGGCAGTCGTCCCTCGGGAGAAGGAATGGGCGTGCCCGCGATGCACGCTCGTTAACGATGCTCTAGCGCTGCAGTGCTCCGCGTGTCTGCTCTTGCGCCCAGGCCATACGGAGGAGCTGCAAGACGACACAGATACATGGAGCTGTCACGTATGCGGCGAGAGTGGGATGCCGCGGGATCTCTGGACGTGCACGTTCTGCGGAAGCGTGAAGGCGAGCTCTTGAGGTCGCATCACGGCTTCCAGCACGTCTTCTGTATGTCTGTACTCTCCTTGGGCGACGGGTCGGGTCTTGTGTGGTACCGTATTTGCCTTCGCTCATTTGGTTTTTCTTCCGAACATACTCTAACTACTGCGAATTATGTCGTGCTTTGTACTTTGTGGTAGGGTTCAGAGGGTACTCTTAGCCAAGATGCCTTAATAGCCCACGGTCGTCGTTATACCTCTTTAGCAGATGATATGATAATATACGCTATATAACATATACCTACAAAAACAGCCAATATGCGAAGGTAATGCGACGCGCTTAACAAAACAACAGTAACGAGTGGTGACTAATTTCGGTAACATAGCGGTAAGGTGTCCGAGCGAATTCAACTGAAAGCCGGCAAGACGGAAAAGTGTGTAGTCCGCATCGAAGACTAGTGGTCGTCCTCCGAGAGCTTGTCGTAGATCGGACAAAGCTGCGACCACGACAGCGGGACCGGGTTCGCAATCTTGACGTCCTGGACGTCCTCCGCGAAGACGATAGCGAAACCGGCATCGAGATGGAAGTCAATGTGGCAGTGGAGGAACCAGGGGCCCGGGTTGTCCGTCATGAATCGGATCGTGACGCTGTCGCCGGGTTGCCCGTTCGACGGGGGGTTACCGGTGCTCACGACGTCGCGGAAGATGGGGTCATCGTAGTTGTACTCGGTGCTGCCGGCGCTGCGGACGACGGCGAAGACGTGCTGTAGAAGAAGATGTAAGCGATGTGCTTCATACGAGTGGGGCGGGCAGCGCAGTTATCGAACGTACACCGTGCAAGTGGAAGGGGTGAGGAGTGCCCGGGGCCAAGGCGGTGGCGGGCATGGTAATCTCGATGGCACTGTGGCGCGGGAGAGTGTAGACAGACCCGGCAGGGAGGAGATCCTGCGCGTCGTGCGCGCCGCTCAGGATCTGGAGAAGGACGGGGACGGTTGGCGGGGTGAAGGTCGCGTTGTTGATGAAGAAGTTAGTGCCGTTCTGGTGGTGGGAAGGAAGGTTTTCTTAGTGCTCTGGACTCTCACGGAGTTCGGAATGACTACTCACGAAGCTGAAGTTGAGGGTCTTCGCGTAGTCAACGTTACCGACGCCAGCGCGGCCGGGCTGTCAGAGAGCGTTATTTTATATTATACGAAGATGCGCTCATGAGGCATCACATACCACCGGCATAGGCTTCAGAGGATGCAGATTGGACTCGACAAGAGGGATGACAGACGTGGGTACCGTCGTGTTGGTAGGCTCAGCATCTGGGGCACCCTTATACCGCAGGATAGCAGAGTTGAGACCGCCTGTAAAGTTCGCCACACCTGTGCCCGGATTCGCACGAATCCAGTAGTTGTCCACCGGTTGGTTAGCATTCAACTGTTGGAACAAAGTTGAGCGACATATGTCTCGTGCAATACAGGAAAAACCACTTACCACGAAGGAGTATCGCTGAGCCGCGAAGATCTGGATGGAGTCGACTGTGAGAGGCTTGCTGTTGACACCGTCGACTTCGATGATCGTCATGTTGTGGCCATCAATGCTGAACTTGTAGTTCGGGTCGCATGATATAGACACTAGCCTGAAGCGGTACCTAGAGATGCAGAACCGGAGCAGTCCCGAGGGTTGAGCAGGCATCCCTGGGAGTGTGGACTGTCACTTACCGTTTACCGTGCTCGACATTGATGACAGCTAGCTCGCCGGTAGAACTGCTGGTCGCCGAACGCCCGAGGCCGTTGATGAGGGTGGCGTCCGCGCTCCTCCTGGCAGGGCTCATGAGTAAAGATGGTCATAATGGATAGAACTGCGGCAGACGTACGGAAATTGGGGACCGAGCTTGGCAGCGACGTGATACCAATCCGCCAATGTAATCACAGTATCATCTGTCAACGGACGTCAGAATACCGTTTCTTCTACATGATACATGCATTTTTGACTCACCGTTGTCAACATCATACAGATGGGCTTGAGGATCGTGGGGGTCGTACACCACGAGTGGCCCCCTCAGCCCGTCGCAGTACTGCGTGGAGAGATGGCTGTGGTACCAGTATGTCCCTAAACGCCAGGTTGATTGATGAGGTTTTCGGGACAGCATGAACGGCGCGGCGTACCGGCTTGATCAGGAACATGAAAGTCGTATAGGAAAGAGTGTCCGGAAGCAATGGGACACTGATTGACGAAGGCGGGACCGTCGGCCCAATTTGTGTGTGCCTGGAAAAGCCCATGCCAGTGCTATAAACGCCGCGTGAGTACCGTATACATGGGCACGGATCAAAAGGGTTACTGACTATGCTGGTAGTCTTCAACATGGTGTGGTTCGTCAACTGATTGACAACATTGAGCTGGAAGTGATCGCCCTACAGTGAAGGTCAAACACAGTCTTCTGCAAATGAGGTTCATTGTTGCGTACCTTCTTCCCAGAGATGAGAGGGCCAGGGAACGCGCCATTGACGACGACGGCATCTCGGGGCGTACCATCTGGATTCACGACTGCATCCGAGATGACGAGTTCCGCCTTGGGCCCGATGGCGGCGAGGCTGCCGGAGATGGACGCGATGGCGACGAAGAGGCTGAAAAGGCGGGAGCCCATGGTGATTCTACACGGTGACCCCGGTGTGAGAGGGAGGAAGGTGGGCTGGCGGCTTGCACAAATGCCTCTTTCCACTCCGTCTTATGTACTGCATGGCGGACAGTCCCTCTCCGAAAACGGAGAAGCCGATGGCATACACATATTTTGTTTATGTCCCACGACGGGATGGTTGCTAATAGACAGATGAGAGAGGTCCGAGTGATAGGCACAGCGAGAACCCTCTTGCTCGAGAGGGCGGTGTTTGCGACGAACGCGCACATTTGAGAGGGCGGCGCCCAGAATTGGTCTGCGACAGGTAGTCAGTCAGAGCCTAAGGGTCGTTTGCAAATTCTGAACGCGGTCGCCCGAGCTTTGTTTGTCGAGGTCCATGCCGGGTTGAGCGAGGCGCGCGCCCCACTTCGCAAGCGTTTGCTGTGTCCGGTGTGTAGGTGGCTGGCGCTCGCACACCGTGACCGACGGAGGGCCCGCAGCAGTAGTGGGTCTGATATCCGCGTCTTCGCGAAGCCGTTGCCCCTGAAACGCCTAGGTAATCCATCACCAGCGCTTTTGGATTGTTCCTGCCCAGCGGCGGGGATTCCGCTCTGAGCATGTGTATGGATTCTGTGCGGAGATAGACTTGAGAGGCATGGCTCGAAGTCTTCCTGAGAAGGCGTGATGATAGGTTGTCTGCTGAGTTGTGGTATCGACGGATGTCACGAATACATAGCAGCGACCTGGACAGATGGTCGTGGCGTGTCTAGGTATCCTGGGAGGGTCGAGTAAGACGCGTTTCCGCGGACTTGGCGCAGGAGCAGTGATGATGTTGAACCTAGTCCAGGTCCGAGAAAGGCAACGGGACTGGAGGTTTACAGGGGCGGAGAGAATAGACGCCTGTGTGCACCGCTCCGAGACCGCTTCTGCTCAACATGGGTCGACATCTCATGTGCCAAGAGCTATTCCTCCGGCGAAACTGGACCAGGTTCGCGGTCACACGTGTTACAGATTTCCCTACACAGCAACAACAACAGCATTCTAGATGTTACTTAGCTAGCAGTGGTTGCTCACTGCTCAGCCTACAGCGCTCCTGGAACCATCATTGCACTATAGTTAATCCCTCGAGCCTCGCAGTCTGGTGACCTTACATCCATGGACGACCAAAAACAGCCAAGACGTCGTTGATCTTCGCCATCCGTGACTGGTCGGATCTCGGACACGGTAATGGCTATGTCTCTGCATATCTCGGATACCTCATCTCACGACGGTCTGGCTCCCCACAGGCTGTCATACGCCAAAAGAGCGCGCCATACGCGGAGAGGCAATTTTGCCTCCGCTGTGTTGTTGGAAGGGTCGGTACCGACATACGCAACGCCTCTTTCCCCAATCCTTCCGTATATGCAACTCTTAGTCGTTTGAGGTGGGCGTTTGATCCACAGGCACCGTGATACAGGACTCACTGCAGTACGATGGCGCCACGAATTTGCCTCCAATGTGGGCGCGATGACCTTCCCGACATGCGGTCAATACAGCGGTGCCTGCTGTATGAAGGAGTCGGAAGTCATGCCGAGGACCGGCGTCACCGGTCGGCGCGTCAACGAACGACTCGGACATCAGCCACGAACACTATCCCTTGCACGCTCGTCTTTTCTCTCACTGCAGGCCAATGCGAGTTATATCGCCAGGGAACGACCTCAGGCTAGGCATCACACCACAATAAACAATGTCCATCGCGTGTACGCAATGCGGTTACCGAACTGGTTAGGACCGCCGCCATTGCGACGTTCCTGAAATGTTTTCAGGGCACATCCCTTGGTCGGCATCTGGTCTACCACTCCGAGCTGGTCCGCCCTTGGGTCCCGATGCCGGTCCGCTCGAAGCACCACGGCAGACCACGGCCTGCTTTGCAATGATACTCTGAGAGTTCCGGTTCCGGGTTGCTATGTAGCGCTGACCGACCATGCTTACCAGTTGCGTGGTGCGTATTGCCACCGTACACTACTGTGACTCGCACGACCGCGGGCGGTGGTGGCTGCTGCCCGCCACTGCAACTTCATCTGCACTTGCTGCGTAGTGGCGTATTCGGGAGCGATGGTGCATTGTCGATTGCAGCTCAAGAATGGAGATGGTTGCGAGTAGTGTAGTACTTCGGCGAGCCAAGATGTTGAGGCATTGACAATCCTTGGCTGTCCTGATGCATGTTGCTGCCAATCACGGAGGTCTTGGTGGGTCTTGTGATTCCGCGACCTTAGGACGATAACAAGAGCACTGTGCTGTGAGTCTGCACGCGATCCTCTGTGGCTTCGGCGACAAAGCATATTCACGCGTCTATGTCGTGGTCCCTTGCGTCACTCTGCGCTCATCTGGCTGTCAGGATCCGACTTCAGCGGTCTCGACATACATACTGTAGTTTACGAGTAGTCTACTGCTGGTAGGAACCTGGCGAGTATGCGGCTGCACAACCAGGCGCGGGTCGGTGCGGGAGGAGAGGCGCGCGGGATCTCCGGGTGGTCCGTGTGCCGCGCTCCCAGCATCCTCAGCCATTCCCAGTCTGACTGCGCGCGGACAGCGTGCTCACTCCTACTCGTCGTCCTCCACGACGTCCTCCATGTCTGCTCGCTGAAGGCCACTCTCGTTCTCTGTCCATAGCACACACACTCTCTCACGAACGCACGAGCTTGCGCCTACGACTCTTCGACGACTCTTACTCATCTGCCAGCTTGACCTCGCACTCGTACCGGGTCTTTTCATCATCTTGGACTTGTCCACGTATACACAGCATCCACTGTCAACGCTCGACACGACGAGAGCGTAATCAGTGATTGCTACGGTGGTCTTCTCGCGATGTTAGAAGACAAGTATATCGGGCTGGCGCTGGCCATCTCTGGTTCCGTCGGTATTGGTAGCAGTTTCATTCTAACGAAGAAGGTGCGTCTTCGTCTTGCATACTACCATCCTGCGCGGTGTCCTTAGCTTACTTTCAGGGCTTAATACAAGCCAGCAATGCGTCGGCGTATGCGGCCGCCTCCGACAGCCATTCGTATTTCAAGAGCCCGCTATGGTGGGCGGGCATGTGCCTAAGTGAGTCATACATATGTCGAGGAGAAGGATTTGGCCTGAACGCTGTCTTGCCTGCAGTGGTTGCTGGCGAGAGTACGTTGGGCACACTTTAGTCATCCGAATCACATTCCAATGCCTTGTGTGTCTAGTTGCCAACTTCGCAGCCTATGCGTTCGCGCCTCCCATTCTCGTCACGCCATTAGGTGCTTTGAGCGTGATTATCGGGTAAGTACTATACCTGCGCATCCCCTCATGGACACAACCGCCTCATTCTACATGGTCCGCTTTAGAGCCATCTTGGCTTCATTCCTACTGGACGAAAAACTTGGTCATCTGGGCCGCGTAGGATGCGCACTATGCTTATTGGGCTCGCTTATAATCGTACTACACGCTCCTCCAGACAAAGACATTGAAACGGTAGACGAGATCCTGCATTTCGCACTACAGCCTGGTTCGTCAATTCTCCCGCTGTAGCTCAGCTTGAGGTGTCTCAAGGTTGACGAAATGGACCGTGCAGGCTTCCTGTTTTACTGCTTCGTGGTGCTCGTCTTCAGCTTGTGCATGATCTACTTCGTCGTGCCCAGATATGGCCGCTCCAACCCCCTGGTCTACATCTCGATCTGCTCGCTCGTCGGCTCGGTGTCGGTCATGGCGATCAAGGGCCTCGGCATCGCTGTAAAGTTGACGTTCGCCGGGAACAACCAGTTTGGCCGCCCGGCGACATACGTCTTCGGCTTCCTCGTCGCGGGCTGCATCGTCGTGCAGATGAACTACTTCAATAAAGCGCTAGACACGTTCTCGACCAACGTGTAAGCGCGCCCCATCGCTCCAGCTGCTGTCCACGAGCGGGTTCGCTGACGTCCGATCGCTGATGCAGGGTGAACCCGATGTATTACGTCGGGTTCTCGACGGCCACGATTGTCGCATCCATCATCCTCTTCCAGGGCATCAACACGGACGACCCCGCGAACACGCTCTCCCTCCTCGCCGGGTTCATCACGACCTTTCTCGGGGTGCACCTTCTCGAACTCTCTCGCAGTCCGGACTCGGGGCGGTCGCCCGTCGGCGACGGCTACGTCCGAACGAACGGGGACGTTGTCGGGCTGGAGACGCTGTACGAGCCAGAACCGGAGGACGAGGACGGGGAGGACGAACGGACGCACCTGCATTCGCGCCAGCGCGCGAGTCGAGACCTCAGTACGGACAGGGTAAACGGCGATGTGCCGGTGTAGATACTCTGTATAGATACCTCGTTGGCGTGTAGCACGTACATACCACTTTTCAATAGGACACTCGGCGCTGCAAGGTGTACGGTACCTGTGTAGCAGGAGAAAAGCCGCTATTTGCTCCTGGAGAGCGCTGGAAACGTCGACGTCGGGGTCTGCGCGAGATATAGGATGTGTGGTTGCTACGGCGGGCGTAATTTATCAGAGATTGTACAAATGGCAGGTTCTATGCATGGAGCAAATGTACGTAAGGATACAGCAGGAGGTGCGCCGGCGTAACAGTGAGACGCGCGTAGCAGTACAGCAGGAGAACGTACATATGGGCGAAGGAGCGTGTGTGACTCTGCTAATCTGTGTGCTCATAAAGGAGGTAGCACGGAGGAAAGGAGGAAGGGAACGAGTGTAGCCGTGGGGAAGTGGGCAGGTATACATGGATGTACGGATGAAAAGGCGAAAGGAGATGGTGGCTCGCGCGCCGAGAGGCGGGTTATGATACAATGATTCATATTCGCACAAATGGGAGGAATGTGGAGACGAAAAGGATCATAAGAAGGCGTAACGATCGTGATGCAGTCATAACGGGGTCGTGGCACTCGACCGCACTCTGTGTCAGCACTGGCAGACAACGCGGCCGCAGCCGCATCGGGGGACGACGACCTTCATTGCCTCGTACACGCGGATAGTCCGCACATGCGTAGAAGTTCCCTTAGTGGCGTTGATGCCGCCGTAGGCTTGCACACTGGCTGATGACTGCGAACGAGTAGCCTCGACGGGTGATGGCGCGGTGGAGCCGAAGCGGAAGAGTGTGGGCCTGGATGGAGGCGCAGGCTCCGGCGTGTCCTCCATCTGCAGCCCGGCGATGTCCTGAGGCCAGTTGAAACGCTTGCGACGAAAGCTGGTAGAGACGCCGGTCAGTTCATCAGACATTGGCAGCCTGCCGAGAATGACGCACCACTCGTAATCCCACAGGAAATCGTCAACCTCCCTGTCCGAAACGAGCGGCGTCCCGTCTGCCGCTCGCTGGCTCGTCATGTACGTGGACAGCGCATATTTGCATCCCAGAAGGGTGTTCATGTGCTTGCACGCGTGCATCTCGAGCTCGAGCGGCGAGCACGGTATATACGTCGATGGCAGCAAGAGCAGCCCCGGGGGCTGGTACGGGCCCAGGTTCTGCACTGCCTGCGTCCTGTCGTCGCCGAACAGAAGCTGCCGAGCCTTGGGCGATATGGCGTCGAAGACACGCGGCTGGAGAGCGCTGTCCTCGCTCTTCCGCTCTAAGCGCACGCTGTTCGTACCCGCTTTCTCCGACTTGCGCTGCTTGTCCTTGCTGTCCCACTCAATGTGCATCCACGGGGGTCGCCCCTTCTCACTGTCCTCGCTGCGTCGTCCGATGGGACCACTCTGAGGCAGGGACTGCGCACGCTCGCGGGCGGCCGCGGCCGCATTGGCCCTTTCAAGTGCCTCGCGGGTAGGTACAGCGAGCTCGAGGTTCTGCGTCTGACGGGCGCAGTCCGGACCGAACACTTCACGTAGCATGTGGTCCAGGAAAGCATGCGGATGTGGAGAGATACCGCGCGCGACGAGCATGTTGTCGAATATCGTCTCAAGATGGCTGGCGACGGCGGCGTTAGTCGAATAATCAATCTCGGATGCGCTGCGGAGGTGCCGCGTCTTGCTGTGTCCCGGGTTGCCTGTGCAATAGCGAGGGTCATTGTGAAGGTATCGCTGAGTCGCCGACCGGGAGAAGGTAGTGGCGCGGGGCATGAAAGGCATGTCAGGGCGGGCGACGTTAGAGGAAGTGGGGGCGCGATGCGTGCGGAACTTGGGCGGTAAAGCTGGCGCATCCTTCGGCGGCGGACTAGGGGGGTCCTTAGGTGGCGGATTCGGCGGAGCCTCTCTCGCCATACGCGGATGTGGAGGAATGCTGGGGAAGAACACATCATCGTCAATGAGCTCGAGCCGGCCGCCCGGCTTGAGGACACGTCGCACTTGGGCCAGGACAAAGCGCCACCGATTGATTGGAATGCACAGCGTAAGGTTTGCCATCCGCACCAGGTCGAACGAGTCATCAGGAAAAGGCAGTTCGTACTTGACGCTGCAATGGGTCGTCAGATGGATGAAAACGAAGAGATTCGGGGCTAACACACAAGTTTGCACGAAACCACGTCACGTTCTTCGAAGTGTACGCAGGCTCAAGCTGCGGATGCACCTCTCCGGCATTGTTATTGTGCATGTCGATGAGGTCGAGACCCGTCACTTTCGTGTGGTGGGATTTCCACATCTTGGCAGCATGCAATACCCAGAAGCCTTCACCGCACCCAAGGTCGAGCACCTCTGCGGGTGGCTTCTTGCCAAAGTTGTGAAACGTGGGGGAGTCTACTGGTGCGAGCCTACGCAATAACTCGTGCGTTTGATAGTCACTGATGATGGATCAGCGACTGTAGGTGACGCTCGCACAGTGTACTCACTTCTCGAGCAAGATATGACTGTACGCTTGCATGTACGGCACGTCCTCGTAGCAGAATGGGTGATGGGGCATGTTCCGCCGCCGTACCGTCCTGTTGCGATCATCGAATCCGTCCTCTTCTTCCCTACGCACCCCGACAGATCCCGGCATGTCCTCCGAAGCAACTGTGGTGAAGGAGGTGTCGTCGAGTTGAAGAGGGAATGGAACGCGCTTTATTGCTTTTGAACCGTCGTGCGAGCTTTGCGAAGATTTGAGCGCTTTGAGCGCTTGGCCGAGGGACCGCTTCTTCTTCACTTTGCGGGGTCGAATGGTCTCCTGTGTGATTGTATTCTGGGATGGCGAGGAAGTCAATGGGGCCTCGGAGTCTGTGGACGACCTAGGGGAAGACAAGTCGGATGTCGACGCCATCCCTAAGCGTTGCATGTCTTTCTCCATCATCTCCGAGATGTAAGAGTCAAACAAGCTGGGATGACCCATCTCTTCAGGAGGTAGCAGAGGGCATAGCGACTCGGAGCTTGGAGAATAGGGTATGCCGTCGAACGAGGAGCCGAAGAGACTGCCAGTTGGAGAGACGGGAGAATAGATGGCAGGCGACATAGCAGACAGAGAGCAGGTCGTAAGAAGAGCTGGAGGGAGTCAAATCGTTCAGTGGCGAGGGTCTTGACAGACTGCTTTGTCCAAGGAAGACAATCGGCCTTGAAGCTCGAGCGGCGGCAAGATTAGAAGGGTATACACATTGACGAACCTGAGAGAGAAGAGAAAGCGGACGTGGACTGGCAAAAGTCGAGGAACAGCGGACGGAGGGCGTCCCAGTATATGTTAGGGATCGTGAGCCTCCACTTGGATGGGGCTGACACAGATGACGGGAGCGCTCCGATCTTACCGCTTGTTAGCATCCGCATACGGCTGTGCTTTGCCTGCACACTTCTTCCGCTACGACATACATATGAGACCGAAGGGTGCCCAGATGATTTTGATTCGAATGTGGATGATAGAAAGCTGGACGAGTGAGTCGACGCAGGTGCTCATGGACGTAACTTGCCTTTCCGGGAGGGCGAGTGGCTTTGACGCCCGCCTCGATCATGCGCAGTGGCTACCGCAGAAGCATGGAAGACAACGCCTCTGCTCAACTATAAGAGAATGTAGAGATGAATTATCGGAAAGCAGCTCTTGGTGTCAGGGCTATGGCGGGCAAAGGGATTGTGTCGGGAATACGCTCCAAACATGGGTCAGACTGTTTGACGACGGCCGGTCAGTCGCACTCTCTACATTACACGACGTACACGATATGACCCTGGAGTACTGGATAAACACCACCAACTCTCAGCAACGAGCAGCAAGTGGCGACACTCAATCGTCCTTCTTGGGAGGAGGCCCACAGGGCTGGAGCATGCGCTGTGAGGTACACGGATAAGTTACGACGTTATCTGATATTCATGACAGCCGGAGATACTGACCTCCGTCATTTCGAACTTGATACGTCCCACGGCCTCGCCATCAGCGATGGCGAGATAGGAAGTAAGGGGTGGGTGTCCGACGATGGAGGCAAGCGTGTCCCTGTGCTGATGGGTAAGCCATTCGCTGTGAAGCATGTTAGCTATGCACAAATTGCGCGAAACATTGATCCTTACTATTTTGTCAAATCAGCATGGCCTTTCGGTACACGTCAGCTCAGTATTCCGCTGCATTTGGTGGGACATACGTACCAGTTCCAGTGTAACGAGCATGCACTGGGAAGAACACAGCATCAGCACGGTATAATAGATTCGTACCATGTAGATAGAGGAACTCACAGTGCTCGAGCTGAGTGTTCGCAGTGTAACGCAACTCAGACGACTGCAAATTGCATCATGCTCAGCCTGCTAAATGCGCCGTAAATGCTGAGGAGATGACTGACCATGGTCAAGAGCCGTATTTAGGGTTGTTTGTCCCGCACCCCAGGTTGATCTCGATCACGAGTGAGATCTCACTTACAGATCTGCGCTTGATCGGCGGGCGCCTGTGCTGCCTGCTCAAACCTGCACCTGCATTTCTCGCCACTTTCCTTGCCCCAGGTCCTGTCGACATCTAGCGGCCTCTACTCTCTTTCTCGAATACAGAAAGATGGCAGACGACTCGGACAAGCTGCTAGCCAAACTTGACTCTCTCAACGACTCTTTGGACGCTCTGGAAGAGAAGCTGGATCCTCTTCTCGCGCAGACTCTGCCAGAGTCTCTCCTGCCTCTCGAAACGATACAGCAAGTCAAGCTCAACGTCGCAATACCCTATCTCGTCTACGACCTTGTGTTCAGTGTGTATATACCGCCCAGCGGGTGTTCTATTGGTGCTCATGGGCATGGCAGTTTACCTGAAGACCAGAGGAATCGATCCAAAGACACACCCTGTGGTCGCCGAGCTTGTAAGCGCAGTTTGAGACGATCGGCCTCCCGATGATGAAGTTGTATGTTGCAGGATCGCGTACGACAGTACTTTGACAAAATCAAGAACGCGGAAGACCCAGAGAAGCGTACGTCCCTTCCCCTTCTCCATATTCAACCTCTTTCTCTATTCTCATCTCCCTACTGCAGGCAAAAACACCGTCGACAAGGCCGCCGCGAACCGCTTTATCAAGCATGCCATCGCGCAAGTGCGCGCGCAGCGTCCCTCAGGAGAGGCCGAGGGAAGCAGCGCTTCGCACATCCGATTCGACGCAGAAGGGAACGCGCCCACTCCCGTCTCTGCCAGTGCATCTTCCATCCCTGTGAAAGTGACAAGCAAGATGCGCGCGAGGGCGGAATACGAGAAGGAGCTTGCTGCGCAGGGAAGCGACGAAGAGGAGGAGGAGCTGGAGGTGTATGGAGAGGGCGACGCAGAGGAGGATGGCGAGCCGGAGACAAAGAGCTCGAAGGACAAGGGCAAGGGGCGCGCGACGGAAGAGACGGACAAGGCGGAGGCTGCAAGTAGTGCGAAGAAGCGCAGACGAGCCGCAGTGGACCCTTTTGCTGGTGCGGTGTTTCGTCTGCTATGTCCATCCCTCGTCATTGCTGAATTGTCTCGCAGGCTATGGGGACGAAAACTACACCAAAGCCGCGAAGAAGTCCAAGAAGAAGTCCTCCGTGGACGCCGATGGCGAGGATGCGCTCATGGGCGAGGATACCAACGGCAGCAATACCCCGGAGTCAACACCAAGCTCAAAGAAAGCCACAGTCAAAAAGGCTAGAAAGAAGGCTAAGAAGACGTCATAGCATTACTGTTCTTCCTCGACCTGACCTCTCGTGTATCCGCGTCTTGAGAGGGTGGGCAATATATTACAATCTATTCGTACACAAGCTACATACACTTCCTTTCTGATTTACATATGGCACAACAGTCCATGGTCCGATACGAACCAGAGCAATATATCTAAGCTGAACGTTGTTACATCTTGAACGGCAGAGCCCGTAATTGGGCTGAGCTACTGTCATGCCATCGTCACTGTACAGTTAGCGTACAATACAACCCTGGAAGCAAACGGGACAAACTCGGTCGAGATCCTGGTCGAGTGTACCAGCTCACCGCCTACCTTCCCCCTTACCTCTCTTGCACTTCACATGATGGTACAGCTGTCCCGTCCCTCCGGGCCCTCGAGCGTGAGCAGCGAGGCAGCCCCGGAGCGACGGCCATTGGGCGACCACCACCGGGTGCGGCCCACAGCAGAGTACGCCGCCCCTTCCGCGTCTCCTGAGCGGCTACCTGCCGAGCCGTTGGCCGACCTGCAGCCCGCCTTGCGCCTCTTCTCGCGCGCGCCACGCACGGCGTCGACGGTCTGCCACGAGTAG
>CCBP010000119.1:275152-324228 GCA_000765035.1 Trametes cinnabarina | reverse complement strand
GCCACGTCCTTCACGGCCTGCTCGCCGACCCCGCGGCAGTCGACGGCGCAGAGGTACGGATCGACGCGCTTGCGCTCCCGCGCGAGCTTCACGAACTCCTTCATGACGAGCCCGTTGATGCGCGTGTTGTCCGCCTCGAGCACGCGCAGCTGCGGACAATTGCGGATGAGGTTCAGCAGCGCCTCGTTCGTCACGTTGCCCGCGTACGAGATGATGAGTTGCTCCAGCGCGTGTCCGGTCTGAGGAGGCGGCGGGGGCTGATTGCGGGAAGGTGCAAGGCTGGCTTGCGGCTGCGGCGTCAGTGCGACCAGAACCGCGTCTGTGATCTCGCAGGCATCCTCAAGGTCCAACCTCCGTATGTACGGCGTGGTCTCCAGGAGGTGTACCAAGCCCGTGTTCCGGATATCAGGTCCGATGCCCGCGAGCTCGAGGAACTCTAGCTGCGGGACAGCATGCGCGAGATGCGTGCACGCGTGGTCCGTGAGCATAGGGCACGAAGAGAGTGCTATATGGCGCAGACGCGTGACGCGCTTCCAGTACTTGGATGCATCGGTGGGGTCGCGGCCTGCCTGGCGAGCTGTGAGCTGCACCGACTCTACCTCCTTCGCTTCTTCCTCACTGAGGGACACGAAAGCGTCGATCCCGGAGTTGTGGAGGTCGCGTGCGTAGCTGAGGTCCAAGACTTCCAGGTCCGGAGCGGCCTTGCCGAGGAGCTGCATCATCTCGTCCGTGACGCGCTTCAGACCTCCCAGTCTCAGAACCTTCAGACAGAGCTTCTCTCCACGCAGGAGGGTAGACGATGCCAGAGAACGTATGCCCTCTGCGTCAAGGTTGCTGCATCGGCTGATGTCCAGAGACACGACCTTCGGGCAATACGTCGCCAAGATGGTGCACGTCGTGTTCGTGACCGCAGGAAGCCCTCTCACACATAGTTTCTCCAGGGCAGGCGAACGGATGAGCAGGTGATGTAGGGAGCGCGTCGAAAGCGCTGTACAGCCCTGAAGATCGATGGTCGTAATGCGGGTATGCGGCAGAGTGCCAGGGTGTACCAAATCGATACAGAAGCCCTCGGTCATGTCGGTCAGCATGTCGGGGGAGAGGGTTGTCATTCCCGTGAGGCACAGTTGCTTGACGAACCCGCCCCCGACTTTCGCCAGGCGAGTGAGCACGTTGGGCGGAACCCTCGGAAGGTTAATCCAGAGCTGGCCGTCATAGACGAGGCTTTGCCAAGCCTTCGAGACCTGGTAAGGCCAGTAGGTCATCGTACCAACGATGATATGGTAGAAGGATACCAACCCTGCTCAGCTTCAGGAGCTCTACGATACCCCTCTCAATGCCGACCCACCTATTCCGCCCTGCTTTGCGCGCAGTCCAACGGCCATTGGCGACCGCTCGGCGATGGTCTTCCTCGTACAAATCGACGAAGGAGGCCAGCACCTTCAGCCTCAGCTCACGAGGGAGGTATTCTTCGAAGTAGTTAGGAACCTTGACGGGGATGGGTTGTGAGATTTCAGCAGGTGTCACCGCAATAAAATCAAGCGGTGAGGAAGGCAATGGAAATGGTGAAGAGTACGATCGACCCTTCGCGCGCATGTTCCCAACGTCGGACGGGGGGCCCATGCGATAGATAGGGGAGACATGATTGAAAGGGCTGGGCAGACCGACGTCAATGTCCACAAGCGTCCCCTGCGGGGGGATATTACGCGACTTCAGGTCGCGTGCCCATGGAAGGAAGCAGCTGCCCCTCCCCAGCTCTGCAACCCCTAGGATATCAGTGTCGATGACAGGGCTCTGAGAGGGGGTCCCGGTGTCGTTCGCGTCAGGCGACGAGTCCCCTCTCTTGAAGCGAAGCCTCCGGGCGATGTTTCCCGGTGTCTTCGTGCCGCTCAGCTTGTTTTTCACCTTGGAAAGGGATAGGGCAGAAAGCGAGCGAGTCGAGCGCGCCGAATGGCTCGACAGCGTCCGTTGCCGCGTGCCGGGGGGGACCTGCACGACGGCGGCTGGAGATCCCGGAGAGCGCAGTGGAGAGACATCATGGCTGATGCTCTGCTCAGACTCGCCGATGGATGTGAAACCAGACCCGTATGACGACGGGCCCGCCGTCTGAGGGGATAAGTCATTCGTTGAGGGCCACTCCATGCCAGCGTACTCAAGGCCGGTGGGGAAGAACACCAAGGGAGGAAGGGAGGGCGGCTGTTCGCGGGCTTTGCCCTTCCCCGAAGAGGACCCGATGTCCTCACCTGGGGCAGAGTCTGCAGCATGATTACTTGGACGAGTGACCCCTGTGAAAGGAACTTCGAGGGGCGAAGAGGGCGACTCCCATTGAGAGGAGAATGCACTTTCATCGGAGGAGGATGCGAGTGCGACGAGCATGTCCGTCTCAGGAGCTCCCGGTACGTCGCTGAGACCGGACATCGGGCGAGGGACACATTTACCCTTGAGAAAGCTCGATGCTTGCTCGTCCATCTGGCTGTTCAAGGGAAGATCGTCGGGATGCCGGTGTGAGGAGGGACTAAGGGCGAGCGAGGGCGTTGGGGGAGAGGAGTGTTGCGGGGTGAGAAAACGAGGCTCGATGACCCGTGCGTCCTCCTCGAGGTGATGAGGGACGGTAAGCAGTTCATAAGGGTCAAAGACAAAGAGCACGTCTTCGTTATCGATGTCGCGCGTACGGCTCATGGCGAGAGGATGCGATTCTAAGGCCGAATGAGATAAGAGATACAACTGGAATGGTTTGAAAGAGCAGAAAACGAGAGAGATAGTGCACCGGGGTTGTGCTATTGCACTAGTATAGCATCAACGAGCGGATGCAGAACGCAAGCATCGCGAGCTGAGACTGACCGTCAGAGTCAACAACAATTGCAAGAAAGCTCTCCTCGGCCTCTCCAGCGGCACCCCGCTTTCCCACGACTCATATATTCCGCCCAGCCCAGGAGTATGCGACGAACACATGTGCTGCACCGTCTCATGTCGTTCGCTACCGTGGGGTTGCTTATCTTCCGTCTGTTTCCCTGACAAACGAGCAAGACCGCGTAGATGGTATCGCTGCAACTCTACAAGTGTGACAACTGACTTCGTGAGCACGATCCCCCGTCAGCGAGCTGCACTCAAAGCTCGAGAGACGGTCAGTTCCTGTACACAGTCGACCGTGCACCCTTGAACCTGCACACAAGTGCAGGGAGGTATGTAGCAGGAGGCACGCCCGGGAGTGAGCAGAGTGAGCGTGAGCCTCGAGGCGCTCGAGATCTCTGCTCCCCGCTTTCACACGGGTCATATAGCGTCGAGCAATCGCTAGAATAGGCAAACCAGAAACGGTGTACGGTGTTCCCCGGCGGAGAGCGACCTGCACCGTGCACGTTCCTGCATCGAGCCCGCCACTCGTGCAAGACAAGCATGGTCATACCAGGCATGAACATTACTGCGTGGAAGGAGACTGCTACATTACAAACCACCATCCAATATTCGTACAATTCGCATGCAACCAAGGGTGCCCACGAAGACCTCTTCGGGCTTCCCCAAGAGGAGGGACGAGAGCTCAGAGTCAGTAAAGCAGATGAAGTCAACGACGCTCCGGAGTGAAAGAAACGTAGACAAAGCACAAGACGCGACGTCGACGAGCCGCAACGATACCGAGGGTACGGAAGCATGAACGACGACCGAACAGTGATGGAGCCGGCGAGCGCGAGCCTCGACCCGCTCACTTGCTCTCCTTCTGCTTGTTCCAGTTGTCGATGACGAGTTTGAACCTGGAAGCGATGTGTCAGGACTCAGATAACGCTGGGCCTGTTCGGTCTGATGAGACGGTACCGCACCTATCCTTATGCGGCATGTCGGGATTTTCCTGTTTGAGCCGCGCGACTTCGGTCTGCATGAACTTGTTGAAGTCGGTCAACTTCTTGCGCCCACCGGCGCTGCTGGACTTTCCTGGATACCCAGACGCGACAGTCAGCACGCACGCGCGAGGTCGAACATTATAAGGACATACGCCTAGGCTTGGGCTTCTTGGACGCGTCCGTCGTGGCTTGCTTAGTGGTGACGACCATCACGGTGACTGCGTGGGCGCGCGCGCGTGAGCCACGACCCCCCGAACGTGGCGGGAACGACGTACCTGGAGCGTTCTGCGGGTCGGACTATTTTCCTAGAACCCCTAACGGGAGGGATGGGGATGTGGAAGGGGGGGAGAGAGGTGGGTGACGCACCCGCGCGAGCCAGGGGGTCTCTTATACGAGGGCTCGGTGGAGGACCGCGCACAGGCCACCCGTGGCCATGGGTCTCGCACGCTCGCTCTTGCACTGGCACCTGTTTAGTCCCGTAGCGCGCTTCGATCACCCCTTCCCCGCGACCGGACCCCAGACACCCTTGTCCATCCCATCCGCCCGCACATATTTGGCAACCGTTGTGTTTGCGCCGCCCAGCGGTTCGTCTTCCCCGGGGAGCTGCCTCGCCCGGCCATGTCTCAGCACTCCCGCGTAGCATTTGATCTATCTCGCGACGTCTGGCAGACCGGAATGTTGCTTTCGAGACTCTCGTCGGACAGTCTGAGTCTCTGAGACGACTCCACGAACGTTCGGGGTCGCGGAGGGTCCCGTGGACGCGTACATAATGGGAGACGACCCTAGATATCGCTGCATGCCAAATCTAACTCGAACTCCGCGACCGCGCGGCGGCTTGCGTGCGAGTGTGCGTCGCCGCAAGATCTGCGCAGGGATATCCGAAGAGGGGTTCGTCGGGTTGCGACGTCCCAGGCTGGTGCCCGCCACTCATCGACTTTTTTCTCTCGTATGTATGTACTACCCGCCGGGCGTCTCCTTTGTGCACGTATCAGTGCACTCCGCCCGCCAATACCTTGCGGGGTCCCAGCCACGTCACAGCTGCAGACCGGGCCAGATTGCCGACATCCTTCGTTCGTGTCCCTTTCCTATATATGCCGTCGTGCGATACGCAGAAGAACACCCAGTCGACAAGATTAATCCGTGCCAGCGTGCCCTGCGTTACCATACAGCATAACAGCCATGTCCTACTACGTGCCGGTGGGCCCGATGACCAGAACTCGAGCGTCGACGGAGCGCGCGAAGTACTGTATCCATAAAGGTCTCCTGCCTATCTCAGCAACGACGATCATCTGGCTGTATGAAAGCTACAAGCCCGCCTCTTTCGACGTCGTGCCCCCAACGCCCGCTACGCTGTCTATCAGGCTATTCCCACTGATAATGCCCGTCGTCGCAATCAGGAATTTACGGCCTACGAAAGGGCGCGCGCGCCGGCGGTCAGAATACGTCACCCGCTCTTTGCGACCGTACCATACTCACCTTTGTTCTGCCGCGCTACCCAGCGCAGCGCGGCAATCTCAGTATAGGTCACTCCGCCCAGGAAGAACACGACCGTTGTCGTCGTCCGGTCTCGTGGCAGCACTGAGCCGAGCGAGGTCAGAATAGGGGTCCAAGTCTCTCGGAACGGAACTGAATGCCACTCACTCAGGGTCGAGACAGGGGGCAATGTCGATCCGTCTTGGGCTCCAGGCAGCCTCTGCACGATGTCGACCGTTTCCCCCGGGATGGAGGCGACGACGTCCTCAAAGCCCTTCCACCCCACTATAGGATGCGCTTGCACCATCGGACCAGACGGGGGCTTCTTCGAGCCGTCCTCCCCGCCGGCGCCTTTCCTGTCCTTCTCTGTCGCAGGGTTGCTGAGCACACCACCCTTTTGCGCCACGCACTGCACGAGCCGGACGCTGATGGGAGCGAATCCCGAGTAGACGTAGCTGATATCGTTCTCGAGCTCCTCAAGCTGGTCGACGTCCTCGATGAGCAGCCTCAACGACTTCCGGAGACTGCTGTAGGGATATTTCAGCTCGGCGACCGAGGGCGGGGCGTGAGGAGGGAGAGGGTGGGGGACTAGGATGGCTAGCGGAGGAGCAGCCAATGAGAGGAGCAATGGCAAGTAGTTATAACCATAAGTCTATCCTCAAGCTGTCAGTCAGACATCAACAGGATGTGAGAACAAGTGGAGGACCTGAAGAATCTCGCGCTTTAGGTTCTCCAGTGGCTTGGCCTTGACGCCGCCCACGACAATACTAGCAAGGCAGAGAAGCCGGAGAACCGTGCGCATGTCCGCTCCTTGCGCGATCAGATCCTCGATTGCCGTGATCTGGGCGTTGACATCGTACAGTGCCAGTAAATCTGACCGCCCGCTCAGCAACAAACTCGGATGACCAAGTGAGCGACTCACTCTGTTGGATCTCGAGGGACTTGTTGAACTCTTCCGTCCTCGTCATCGGTACAAGCATCTCCGACAACCCGGTATCTAAGCTCGTTCAGCAAACTACACAGTTAAAAGGATCACTCTCACGTACGCAAGCGCAATGACTGATGTTCAGATTGCAAGCCGCCCAATTTCCCCACGAACTCGCGGAGCTGAGCCACCGTATTCGCTTGGTGTCTGAGCTAGAGTGAAAGGTCAGAGGAGATAGCTAACGTCATGGGGTCCGTCGCCGATACCTTGTAATCCTCATCGAGACGGCGCGCGATCTGGTTCAGCTTCTTCCCAACGGCCGAGAAGTTGAGGTCCTGCAATTCAGAGAGAAGAGGATCCGCCGTTGTGGTCAGGTGATACTTCCTCTTTTTCTCTTTCGTGAGGGATGCCGCGTTTAAGGTGGATGACGATGCCGCGGCGGCGGAAGAAGACGCTTCTCCTTGGTTCGAACCCGTAGGAGGAGATACCAAAGACACTGGTAACTCTACATGCGCTGCACAAGCAGCTGTAAGCCACCATCCCTATCGCGATGTATAGAACCACTTACAGTTCTTGATGCCGATCAGCTCGTCTATGAGACCCTCGTATGTGAGCTGAGTGAGCAGAGGAGATATCATATCTACTCGACGGTCCAAGATGATCAAAGAGTCAATCGTCTCGGAGGGAGAACTTAGATGGGTATCTTGAGGAGAGCTCGAGGATGCCGAACTGGTATTCCGGGTAAGCAAATTCGCAAGTCGCTGACCAACTATTCAGCAAGTCACGATGGTGTAGAAGGCAGCAACGCGTACGGCAGCATAGTCTCCCTTGCCAACGATACGAGGAAATAGACCGTGCAGCTTCTCAAGCGTTGTCAGGGCTTGCATGGAGTCGTAGATGACAGTCTCATCTCCATCCTGCGCAACAGTCAGCGATGCGTTAGTTGACATGCCTACATGGAACATACGGACCACCCAGATCTCCTTGAACGCACTATCTCGCTCGAGGGAGATCACGTCATCGGCCAATGGGATAAATTGCAGATTGTAGGAGGATATGGTGACATCGCCCAACACGCCTTCTTCCTCCAGTATCCGCGCGACGAGGGTGGATGTTCTTGGCACCAGGAGAAGGGTATATGTGTGCTTCTGCGAATCTCTGGCATGCCGCTTAATCTGGTCTTCCGATAGATGAGAAGGATGCCCGATACTTCGCTGTCATCACGCCTGACCTGCTATGATCTTCACCCACTTAATGAGAGGTCTGCATAGATAGACTATATTGGTAGACGTCGCGGATAAGGGCCCCGGTTCGAGCCAGAACATCTTGTCAACGCCATGGTGCTACAAGGGGTCACCACCTGCGCATCTGAAAGTAAGCATGACTGACTGACCTTGAGCAACGCAACCTCAGTCACTAATCCTAGAGGACCAGCCAGTGTGGGATCAAGCACGAGTGTCTTGGCACCATTCACCTGCGGCCTGTTACCATCCATCAATGGGCCACATAGGTATGTAAACATACGGAATTCAAGGCGTCTACAAGTCCCTTCCTCGCCAATTCCTTCAGAATAGAGACATCAAGGAGTCCTTCGGCACTGGCGTCCGTCTTGGATGCAGCGGCTTCAGATTGGGGGGCGGAGGTAGAAGTGGAAGTTGCAGCCATCCCAAACAGTCTGAAGCCGTTCTGTTATACAAAGCCACGAATGACAATACGGAAAAAGCCAATGACCTGTCCAAGGAATAGCAGAACTCGAGCCCCAGGCGGCAATTGACGCGGTCTGAGCGTCGCACCACGGCGCACGTGATATACAATACCTATTTAGAAGCACTACCAAACCACTCACGACTATTGTGCCTGCACAAATCTGGTACATAGTCGAACGGAGAGTTGACTTATCTCATGGCTATGTGCAGCTTATGCGGTGTGTTTCATAAAAGCGTTTGTCCCGCATATGTGGCGATTATTGCAGCGAAGCAGATCACATGTTTGCTTTGCATACTTAATAGTCGTGTCCTACGTTACCTTGAGCAACAAAGCGTAGTGGATATGACCACCATGTGCATATCCGTGACATTGGTAAAGTTCTTGTTCGACTATGTCCCGGATTTGTTTGGCCACCATATTCTTGGATGTCTGCCGTGACTGTATGTAGTATGCGGGCTCGCTTCTGGACCAAGCACTCGTAACGAGCATGCCATTTATACATTGCAGGGTCAACGATGAAGATACATATGCTGTTCGAAAGTGATATAGGGAACAGAGATACTGACAACACAAGACGAAGATGTTTTGTCAAAAACCGTTCATAGCAAGGACCAGCGACACAAGCCAGAGTACATCTGATGAAGATCAATCAGTTCACGTCTTGAGCAGGTAATTTTTATAACGTCACATACCGAAAACATGGCAAACATCGACGACCCAGGTATATACAAGGAATGCAAGGAAAAGCAGGATATGTCTGGCACTCATAATCACTAGTCAATACGCATCAGCGGCAAACCCGGGGACTGGATGCTAGATCAGATACTTGCGCAGTGACCGCTCAGTGCCATGTTCTTCGCAGCGTTCTCTTTAGCAGCTTTCTTGGATTCTCCTAACGCTGCGAAGACCTCCAGTCTTTCGCCTTCGTCTATTCCAATCCGGTGGGTGAAATGCCAATTGAGAGGCAGCAGACTGCACTTACAGACTGGCACGGCAC
Organism: Trametes cinnabarina; assembly: GCA_000765035.1. Lineage (NCBI taxonomy): Eukaryota > Fungi > Basidiomycota > Agaricomycetes > Polyporales > Polyporaceae > Trametes > Trametes cinnabarina. The sequence goes on along the minus strand of CCBP010000119.1, from coordinate 315,296 downwards.
GGAAGACAGGGATATGGTCCTTGCCCCCTATCCGCTCGCACTCCCATTCAAGATGGATCCCCGCCCATTCGTTCAGCTGAGGTAGATAGCCCCAGACTGGACTTGGTTCGCGGAACGTGTGCGTCCCGATGCGATCGAGGAAAGACAGTATCATGACGCGTTATTCGCGGTAAGGGTTGCGAAGAGAAAAGCGGGCTGCTAAAACGGCTCGCTGTAGTATTCAGCTAAGGGGCGAGCCAGTGGTTATCAGAGGATGGCACGGGATTTATATATCGACGAGACACGGGGAACTCCGTGGGATTTGGGCACTCCGGCAGGGTAGCCAATTGCACTATCGGCTCGTCGTCTTAGACCCGATACCGCATGTTCTCAGTATCACGACTGCTATTCACGTTTCGCTTCCCAAAATCATATTCGTGAAAGCAGATCTTCGGTATGAGAGGCGCAGCCACTGTTGATAGCGAAGGGACTAGATCGTTACGCCAAGCTCCATGACAGACTGATCCCCAACTCGTGCAAACCTTGTATATATGAAGAATCAAAATGCCGTACACAGACCTCATGACCAGCTCATGGGAAGTCCAGGTTCTAATTGTCGATATACCTGATTAGTATGGATGGCGAACCTTGCGTGTAACGCAGCATCGCGGTACTTGAAGGCATTGTACGACAGTTCAGAGGTTGAAGTGAGATATGGCTGGTATAGTATGTTGTGGATGACCAACTACACTACATCATCAGATGGTGTTTGAAGAGAGCTAGCGCAGACTTACCACAGTTATGTTCTATATCGAATTCCTCCGAGCGCTCCGGCCCCTCGTCCGGCCTGTGGTCGGCTTCGTGGCTTCCCCAACGAAGGCCGAAGGGAGGCGACCCTCCGCATCGAACTTCTCGAGGAATGCCATCGCGGCGTGGTAGCCCTTCTTCTGTATCTCCTCGAACTTACCAAACTGAAGGGTGCCGTACTGTACCCATGTGTCAGGTCAGAGATGTTCTCGCTCAGAGAGACAGCAAAGACTCACCTCTTGAACCGGCATCTGCATATACAAGCAGCCGCGCGCCACTTTCGCTTCCTCTAGGGTCTTGACGCTCGAGACGCTGTGCACGGGTCAGGATCTATGGAGGGGGCAAGGGACTGCAAATGAACACACTATGCTAAACGCTGCTGCAGTTCGGTGATGGCAGGGATGCTACGCGCATTCGAGAAGGGATTCAATCTGTTGATGAGCAGCCATACTCCTGAGACCGAGTCTCCGAAGTTCCGGGGCGAGTTATCGTCAATCTACCGTAGCACAAGTCAATATCATCGCAGAACCTTGAAAGAGTAGTTGACCTACCGATCCAACGTCGGACGCGATGACTGCGCTTGCGCCCATTGACATCATGGCGGATACCTGGAGAATGGATTAGCACCTTCGAGTAGTGTAAATAGGCACTACAGCACTCACGGGCAAATTGTCGACTGCGAAATTTTATGAGCTGTCAATCAAAATCAAAACAGAACCATAGGTTACGTACTGTATCCACCGTCAACCAACATATTTCCGTTGTCGCATAACGGGGGCAATAAACCGACCAAGGTCATTGACGCTCCTGCAGAGCAAGGTCAAAACGACAACCTCGGAGTTCAAGATTGGAAACCTACTGATGAATCGCCACGCATAACCGGTCTCGTGTATTTCCATCCGGGACCCATTGATATTGGTCGAATTGCAGAAGAACGGTAGCCACATGTCCTCGATATGAAGGTCATAGAAGGCCTGTCAAGTATTTCAATGCCGGCTTTGGGACAGCCCTTCGGTAACATACCTTGTAGATGGAACGGTTGAACTCATGGCCCTTGGCAATGTTCAGCACCAAACCCGTACGATGCTGCATAAAGCCATACGCACCGTTGTGTATGCGACGATGGGGTATGTAACATCAGAGAGCATCCTCCAGATGTTACTCATCCTGGCGCTGAATTGCTTCGCTCGACCAGAGCTAGATATGACGTCTCCTTCGCGGGCATATAGGCCACCAATGAAAGCGCCGATACTCGTACCTGTTCGCATAATGGACGTATCAGAGCCGTGTCAACGTCAGTTGATGAGACACTCAGAGCTAACCTCCAATATGATCTACTGGAATACCATAGTCCTCGAGGGCTCGCAGGACCCCCTGCGACTTTATATTAGAACTCTTTACCAACGCGAAGCCCCTGGAAGTCATACCAAATGTGAGATGCCGCGGGCACCGCCGCCGCCAAGGACCACTCCAATGGACTTTCCGCAGATCCTTCGCGCCAGACGCGCGAAGTCGCTTGTATGTGGGGGTCGCTGAGGACGAGGATCCGAACGCATTCCGCGATACTTCTGGATCTCGCTTTGCACTCTGTCCTTCATTTTCTTCAACGCGATGACTGCCGCAGGATCTTGCGGTGGTGGTGCGGCGCGTACAGCCGACGTATTAATGCCCTGTTATGAATGAGTAGGATATTCCCCGAAGTAAGCGGTTCTAACCCACAGGGAGCTCTACATGGATGTGCTGGTGCACCCATGGACGCAGCTGATTACCGGGTGTCAACACATATTGGTGATATACAAGGGAAATGAGTTACCTTCAGCCATTCTCGCGTTGACCCTGGGGTCACTGATCGGTCCGGGTGAAGCAGAACTAGCTCTTTCCGCGCTGTAGTCTTCAGCGAAAGTAGCAGTCGCTCATACTCTCCGATGCTGGGGTCTTCGCCCATACCTACGACCATGACCGAATCGGCCTAACCGAAAACGATCAATTGGTGTCGCAGTATATCAAACAACAATCATGACGTTCAACTTACCTGACGAATGCAGGTCTGTGTCCATGAACTACTCACGGCCGAGTCTGCGACGTAGAGGACAATCCGGTACTTCTGCTCCTGTTCAGCCAGCCATCCAGCAGCCTTCAAGTTGCCCATGCGTGTGAAAGCATGCCTGCCCAGATGATCGGAAACCGATGCCTGATTGAGGAACGCAGTAGGAGCGCCGATGCCCTCTAGGGCGGCGTGTAGCTTCCTTGCAAACGTGTCGATGGGGATGTTCCGCGAGACTGGGAGGACAGCGACGGTTTTGAGGTTGATGTTGCCACTCGCGCGTTCTGCAGCCAAGTTCTTTGACGAGGAGTCGAGCTCGTTCCGCACTCGAGAGGCGATCATCCTCAGCAACCTGGTCAAATTGGGTCGCTCAGCACGCTTTCGTTATAACGATCTTAGACTTGTACTACGTACTGCGCGGTTGTCCGAGGATTGCTAGCAGACGGTCAGTGTCATACGACGCTCTCGAGCCATCTGACTGCGTACCGAGAAGAAATAGCGTTGAAAAGCGTTTGTGGCATGCGAATCAGCTCAGTATCACGGATGGCGTGGAGAGTGTTTCTGCGAGGGGAGCTTGTGATGACATCAAGCTCTCCTACCGTGTCTCCCTGACCGTACTCTGCGGTGATCGTGATGCCGCCATTTTCCTTCTCCGTGATGGCACGAAGCCGTCCGTTGATCACGATGTAGAAACTGTCGCTCACGTCGTCCGGCCGCCACAGGACCTGGCCCGCATCAACTTGTACCCAATCGAGAGAGCCGTCAATGTGAAGCACTGCCCGATCTTCGTCAGTCGTTCGATTTATACAGCCGTCCTTGAGTATACGCACCAATGGGTGAGAGAAGAGATATGAGTCGCTTCGCGAGGGTGAGAAGGACGATGGGTCGCCGTTCCAGTAACCGTTCGAGCGCAGGAGACGGTAAATAACCGACGTACGTGTCTGTCTTCGCCACAATGTCTACGTATGAAGCCGTCTGACAAAGAGATGCTGTAGCGGAGCGCGGGCGTGAGTAGCTTTTGACGTCAATGCTACTCCATGACTTACATAGATAGCCTGCTATTCCTCCAGGCTTCACAGTAAAGAGCGGCTTCTGAGACCGGTCTTTATTGCTCTTGATATGTCCTGGTCGTTCCCCTTGAGAGCTCCGGGGGCGGCCAGTGAAAGATACTTCCGAGCGTGTCGAAGACGTCTCTCGAGCATGACCATGCTCTTGCTTTTTTTGCTTCTCCGAACCATGGGAATGGTCCTCGACAGGAAGGATCATGTCGAGGAAACCGTCGATCACATAAAACAGTCCTAGGGAATGGTGAGCCTTGCGTTTTACCGGTACGGAACTGCACATGGCGACGCACCAGTATTACGTTCACCGGCTTTGGCCAGGATGGAACCAGCGGGGAAGAATAAAATCTCGACTTCGTTGTCCAGGTTACTTAGGTATCCATCGGCGAAGATGGACGAGGAGCTTTCTGTGTTGCTAGACATTGCATCGTCGCCCAGCTCCAAAAGTGACAGTGATCCGAAAGACGACTTGAACGGGCTCGCACTTGTGCGTGAATGTCCCCCCTCGCTAGGGGAGAACGCCGGAGATGCCTCGACAGACTCCTCACCGCTAATAGGGGGCTGAATCAGCCCGATCGACTTCGCAATGCACGACATGACCTCCTCGCGCAAGTCGAACTCGTCGGTGGACAGTCGTTGAGCTTTGTACTCCCGTGCTTGGTCAATGGAGTTGTCCGGGCGGGGCGTTGGCATTGCGAACGTGCCGCTGACGGTGCGCGCCATCGGCCGCGGTCCCTCACCGTTGTGGCCCGTAGACGTGAGTAGATCACCAGCCTGGACAAAGTGTCGAGACCCATGTGCTTTGAAGGGCGTCACCGGAGAGTATTTAGCATTTGCAGCATTCGCAGTGCCCTTCGCCTTTAGCTCGTCGAGGAGAGTCGTGTGCGACTCTGTGCGGGAAGAAGAGTAGGAGAAATAGTCGCTGTCCGATTCCGAATCGCTTGATATCGCAACTCCATCGAAACGCTGTCGAAGTTGCCTCAAACCACCTTCGTAGAAGGACTGCGGTAGCGGATGGCAAGCGATATCGTTGATAGCCTTTTCGGTCCGGAGGACCTCCGTAGTCAATCCCAGATAGTTGTGAGCAGCATTAAATGTAACCCGGGAAAACCGTGTGAGAATGACTGTTGATTGGTGTCAGCCGGCATCTTAACGTGTACCAGTAGTGCTTACCCTGCACGATGTGGGCAGCGGCCTTCGGGAACTTCTTCGTCAAGCGGCGGAACGCCTCAGCCGGGATGACCGCCAAAGTACTGTCTTCGGCCGCTCGCGCAACAACGCTGTAATGTACCTGAGATTCATTCGACGCACTAGCTCGCATCTGCGAAGACGCGGACAGGCCGCCTGAAGGGATCCGGGGTGTCCGTGGATCACGGGAAGTAGATCGGCCGCGAGGTGAGGAAGCTTCAATACCATGTACCGTTGAACCAGAGGACGACACGGATGCACTCCGAGTCCGTTGTGGTGGTAGACCGCCTAGGTCAAGACGGCTCACATCGGAGTCGGATCGCCGTGGTCTGGTCCTCAGAGGCGGACGCACAGAGGAGGACCTGCTACGAACGTCCATAGCCTCTTCCGATCTGTCGCCATCCTGCCAACTGAGCTTGACATTCTCGGTGAAGAGACTAAGGATAGTAAACAGGCTGGAAAGTGTGCCTCCAGAGCCGACTTGGTTCAATAGCTGGTAGCCATTCATGTCCTCCTCATCCCAGGTACCGCTTTGACCGTAAGTCGTCGGTTGACCGGTCTGAGCGTACACTTGCACATTCCCATCGATGACGCAGTAAAAGCTCTTGTCTTGGTCAAGTGAGAGCGTATCGCCTGCGACGAGCCGCCTGGTTTGCAGATGCCGCGCGAGCTCGTGGAATACCTAGACACGTACTGCGTAAGCATGCGCTTGGTGAGGCCGGCACGCTGATCCGCTCAATACTGCAAAGCAGGACTGCGGCGACTCGGAACCTTTCCGTCTTCATGCACACGCAATCTTCACAGAAACACAGAAGACGCGAGACTGACCGGTTTCTCCAAAAATCCAAATACGCGCACTGCCTGCAGGAATTCGTCCAGGTAGTTGTGGAACGCGGGTAGCTGCTCTGGCGTATTCACGTCCGGATGGAGCTCTTGCGCATCGGCCTTGACCAAAGGCGGCTCTTTCAGCTGCGTGTACTTGTTCAGGTAGCGGAATCGGATCCAGTAGTTCAGCGCGACAGCAAAGGCAGCAAAGAGAAGGGCGAAGGACCAAAAATTGAGCTACGGCCAAAAGTACGATGTCAGTGGCTTCAATTGACCGTTAAGACGCCAATTCTGAAACTTACCGTGAGAGTCATCGAGTACGACAGTACAGCGTAGATGAATTTGGGGACAGATATGGTCGCAAAGGCCACCAGCCACTTGATCCAAGAGAGTATCCATACTGCGCGGAGAGGTCAGCCTCTGTCCTTAAATGATTGGACTGCATGGCACATACAGATGACCCAGAAGAACGCGGACAGTAGCAAGATGAGAGGATGTCTGTCGTTCGCGGCGCCATCGTCTCCAGCGTCCATCGTTGGCAGGTCGATAGCAACTGTCTTCAGCTGCCCGTTGCTGAGTCCAATGCGCGTATGCTCAACTTGAGGTGGGAGAAGAGCCAAGCACAGAAAGCGAGCAAACGTCTGGAAGGCCTCAGTCCGGTCGCTGGTACGTACTGTAGGCGCCCAATCTACAAGGACGGACGCTTTCACGTGCTCTGACGTCACTTGCAATCCCGTTGATCCATCAGTTTTAATCTGCGTCCCTGCCAGTGCCAGCTGTGGCGATGGTTTCGATTAGACTCAATTCCAGAGTACAGCTGCGGTTGACTTGATCTCAGGCCTTGGTCCTTGGTGAGGCTGCTTATCGCTGGTTGACAGAGTGCCGAGCTCAGCACGACCTATCGTTCTTCCCAGAGTAAAAGAAACATCGCATTCCACCAAACAGACACAACGGTATATTACAACAACACACTAGCCACCAATGGCCGAGATGACCAGGTCCGCGGCCGCCTGCTGCTCTGCCCGCACGCCGACCTCGAGCGTGACGCCCTGCGCCTTCGAGTATGTCATGCGACACCTTACCAGCACCTTTCCGCCGCCGCCCGCGACAATGCCAGACAACTGCAATGTGTGCACGGTCGGAGACTGGGGATCCTCGGTGCCGCCCAGCGGCTGCATGTTGAGGATCTCGACGACGGAGTTGCATGCAGCTGCACAGCACGGTCAGCAAACGCGGTCAGCCTCGCAAGAGTAAGAGTGCGTACCCTTGAGAGACTCCATAGAGGGCAGGGAGAAGGTCTCGGTGACAGACACACCGCCGCGCATGCGGTCCCACTCTGAGGCGAAGGTGACATAGCTGGGGACGATGTAATCGGCCGCAGCGAGCTCCGTCTCCTCGAGCTGGTACTCGTCCTCGTAACCTTCTTCCTCGGGCTCGCCAGTCGAAGGATCCAGTTCCTTGCTGATGAACTTGAGGGTGCATTGGAACGACGCCTGTACATACTCCTCGGGGTTCTCGCGGGTAAAGGACACGTATACAATCCCAGGGGACGTCGCGGCGGTGAGGGTAGGAATGGGAATTATGAAGTCCTCCGTGAGGCCACCTTCGGACTGAGGCTGCATGATCACGGAGACCTGCTCCAGAACAGTATCGGGAATTGTGTTTGATACGTTGAACTACCCAGATAATCAGCATACAGTCCTAGGTGGTCGTCCCCCGATGTTACATACCTGGAACACGATATGTTCCTTGAAGATGTGCTTGACGACCGACACCTGGTACTCCGTCTCGCTCTCGGTGAGAGGCGAAGGCTTGGCGCTGCTGTTGAGCACCGGGCCATATGATGCGAGCTCGGGAACATCCGCGAGCTGCTGAGCATAGTTGGACTGCGTCTCTGTTGCTGAAGGAGGGGGCGGTGGTACGGCTTTCGAACTCGAAGGAACACCCAGGGTCTCCAGGGTGCTCGGACGAGCACTGTCCTTTGCCACTTGCTCCTTGCTAATCTTGGGTATAGTGGACACGTCGAGGGGCTGTTCCAAAGACTCTGGATCGCTGAGGTAGGAGACAAGCTTTGACTCAAGGGCCGACAAAGAGTAGATTGACTCTGCGCAATGTCAGAGGAGACTCCGATGTATGCATTCAGCGCACTCACCCTCTTTGATGTAGGGCTGAATGAGCGGAGGCTCCTCGTACACCTTGAGATAGAGCGCCGCACGATCACGAACTTCATCATCGACATCGTCCAAGCACCTAATCCATGTCAGATGGGACACGTCTTCGAGAGTTTTCATGTTCGGTTTACCTGTTGAGGAGAACGTGCACGCTCTTGCCCAACTTCGCATCAATGTTGTTTAAGCCGAACTTCGCGAGAGCCGCAACCGCCGCAGCGCGCACGGTGGCGTTCTCCAGCACCACGCGGTTGTAGATGAAGCGGATGTACTTGGTGGGATGGGGCGCCTTGGGGCCCTCGACGCCCAAAAGATGCAGGACGCGCACGGAGAGCTTCGTGAACTCGCAGTCCTCAATAAACTCGCACAGGTGCGAGAGCGCCTGCTCCTTGCAGTCCGCGATGAACTTGATCATGTCGAAGATCGCCTCGACGACCGCGCGCTTAAAGTCGTATCCGCCCTCGTCGCGGAGCACGCCAGAGAGGAAAGCGAGCATCGACTCATGCTTCGAAGGGAACTTGAGGCAGAGCGAGCGGATCGCGTCGACGATGATCACCTTGAACTCGTCGCTGATCTCGCTCATGAAGCCGCTGATCTGCTTCATGAGGCGGTCGACGGAGGCTTCGTTGCCGGTCTTGAGGAGGGTCGTGATAGCGTAGGTTGCCACGCTGCGGTTAGGGTCCGAGATGAGGTTCTCCAAGTCAATGTTGCATGCGGCAACGCTTGTAGGGTGGGTGACAGCCAAGGCGGCAAGCGTACGAGTGGCGGCAAACTTGAGGGTCGACTTGGGCGAAGACAAAAAGAGTTGAAGAACTACCAGGAAATCATAAGCTCGGCTTCTACACACGCCCATCGATAGGCAACTGACCAGCAATCGAACGAGTCAGTTGCTGAGGGGTAACGTTCTTCATCTCACAGATGACACGGGCCGCCTCCAAGTTGACCATGTCGTTCTTGTGACGGAGCCAGCCCTCGAGCAAATCGAGCATCTGCCTCTGGACACTGAGCGAGCCGTCAGCTTTCCGCACGCCAGCCCCCAAAATGCAGCACATACTTGGGATCCTCCTCCATGACCTTCGCCGCGTACCGGATGAGCATGCACAAAGCCATGGGGTTCTTCAGCGTAGTACCCGCCCCCGACTTGCCGCCACCCAGCTGCTGGATCATTTTCGTGACCGCCATCCTGTCCTGCTGACGGATAAGGTACAGCAATCCGAGAGAATGGTACTGCGTGATGTAGCTCGTCGAGGGGATCGTCTGGTATCCCGAGCTCGCGCTCGAGGACGAGCCGCCCCAACCGAGATACGAGCCTCCAGAGACGGACGAACCAAAGAACGAGCCGGAAGACTTGGAGTTCACGGCCTCTTGCGCCTCATTCACCCACCGCTTCACGACGTCCTTAGCGTGCGGGAAGAGATGGTACGCTGAGACCAGGGCGGCGGAGGAGATGGACGGGTTCTTGTCGACGATGGCAGCCTTGAAGAAGCGTTCTACACCTTGCGCCATAGACGGCTGGACGCGTGATCTCAGCCTTGGTCTCCACGAGAGCGTAGAGAGACGGAACTCACGTCAATGATCCTGCACAGAGCGCGAATGGCGTTCGGCCTGTAGATGACCTCCGAATTGGGCTGCATGTCCTTCATGATGCTGCTGGTCACCATGATCACATCCTCGGCCGTCTCAGCAAGCTCCTTGATCGCAAGGTAGACCATTTGGCGGAGAGCACTCTGTCAAACGCACGAACCCACATAAGTCTCACCGCACGCGTCCCGGTGCACACCAATCAGGCCTCATAGCACAACACTCACGTCCTTGTGCTGGAAGAGCTTCGTCGTTCCAAAGAACAGCGTCGTCGCCTCCTGGGTGTTGAAGGTCTCGCCGACATAGAGCAGGTAGACGATGCGCGTGAGGAGGGCCCTACACTTGCGCGGGCTGATGGGCGATTCGTTAAAGACGCGGGCCTCCTGGATTACCGTCGTCTTGTTGTTGTAGTACGCGCTGATGCCGCTCTCCTCGTCCTTTTTGGTGAATGACATAGTGGCAGGCGAGTCCGCGGGCGGGGGAGGGCGCCGGTCAGGGGATAACGTAGTAGAGACTCAGCACGACGTGGAGGATTGTGTTACGGGTACTGGCCTTCCGCGGGCGCCCACACATCATCGCAACTCGTCGCCCCACGTGGCACATACAGAAGCACACACATACAGTATTACAGCGCTTTTCACAGCGCTTGTCGCGCGGCCCATTCGCGCGAATTGCGCACACACTCCGCTCCCTCCGACCGTCATCTCAGGATGCCCATATCTCCTCAACCGCTGCACATCTTCGCTTGAGAATCACATATTCTTACTCTGGATAACGCTCCGCAGGGCATGGTACCGATTTCGAGACGATCCAAGAACTTCTCAAAATCGGCCTCGTACGGACTGCACGTCAACGGAGGCGGCCGCTGGTACTCGACACGACCGCTGAACAACTGTGGAAATGGCACAGGAGGGGATTATGGATGCTGGGTGAGGGCAGGGAAGTACTCACTAAGTATGAAATGATCTGCAGAAGCACAAGTCTGCATGATGACCCTTGGCTCTCAATACCTGCTATCTGTCATGTATGATACCGCCCCATTGCAATCACAAACACACTTTCCAGTGAATTTACACGCTATCGTGAGGCAAGTATGATCTATTGACATGCAATCCGCGCATGAAAAACGTTTTGAGGGATGACTGGAATGATGTGGTTTGGGGTCACTGGGAGGAGTAGATGGACGACTCCTCTAACAGTTTAGAGGGACTTTTGATATGGATTATTGTACCTAAAGGGTCTCTACAACCAGCAAGACCCTGATGGGAAGACTGGCCATGATTATGTCAACGTTTCATGTAGTGCAACAGTACCGGATGAGAAGGCGCATTGTCTTGACAGGCGAGGAGGGTGCTATCTACGTGAATATGTATGTATAACGTACCCCATGCCCTCACCCAGCATCCATAATCCCCTCCTGTGCCATTTCCACAGTTGTTCAGCGGTCGTGTCGAGTACCAGCGGCCGCCTCCGTTGACGTGCAGTCCGTACGAGGCCGATTTTGAGAAGTTCTTGGATCGTCTCGAAATCGGTACCATGCCCTGCGGAGCGTTATCCAGAGTAAGAATATGTGATTCTCAAGCGAAGATGTGCAGCGGTTGAGGAGATATGGGCATCCTGAGATGACGGTCGGAGGGAGCGGAGTGTGTGCGCAATTCGCGCGAATGGGCCGCGCGACAAGCGCTGTGAAAAGCGCTGTACTGTGTAGCGTAGCTGATGCAAAGCGCAGTACTATTGCTCACGACAGCTTTGACAATCATGTAGAATGTGTGAAACGAGCGTTCGACCGACATGAGGAAGCGGTGGCAGCAGTGGTACAGTCAGACCGGCAACATACAATTGCAAGTTATGTAACGTTGACTTTGAATAGAGCTCACTACGACACGACATGAACAAAGTACTCGGATGGTAGAGGAATCGAGAGATGGGTCAGGATGAGGTATGTGTATGTGCACCTATACGTACTGTGTAGTAAATAATACAACGCGTACATCCACCTGCGCGCCCTGCCCACAGCTGCTGGCTCCGTCTATGCATCGCGTCCTTCCGCACCGTGTCCAGCACACCAACATCTACCGGCTGGCCGGGGGACCGGGGAGGGCAAAACCGCAAGCACCAGCTCGCAGCCAGCCCTCCGCCCGATCGACACCCGCACCGAGCCACCACCGCCTAACCCACGCGTCCGAGCAACCACCAGGACACCAACTAACGACCACCCGCACCGGACGCGGCGCCCTCTCTCTTCCAGCTCGCCCTCGACGGGCCCCGACTGTGAGGGTGTCGGGGACCGAAGAGGTGGAGGAGAGAGGACCCAAAAGAGATCGAGCAGCAGCAATCGTGAACACGCCAAATGAGGCGACGCGAGAGGAGAGTATGGGATCGATGGCGATGATGATGAGACGGAAGAGATGAGATGAGAGGAGGGACAATGAAAGGTATTAACGAGGGGATGGGCGCACGAAGCGCATATAGTCGGCATGCGGGAAAATAATGGAGACAAGGAGAAGACGTCGCAGAAGAATATATACACTGCAGAACGTGATGGGCTTGAGGAGACGTGATGATGCGTGCGATGTGGGAGGAGTGTGTAAAGTCATGAGGAAGCAGGACCGGCGAGGAGAGAGGCAACGCATCACGTAGTACGGCGCGAGAGGTGATATATGTTGGGAATATGGGAATGAGGCGGCCCACCCGAACGCGACCCGTGCGCATGCGCAGGCCGCTCCGGAGAGGCGTGAAAGGAAAAAGCGTCCGTACGAGAAAGAAGAAGCTGGCAATCGAACGGCGACGCGCATTGGGTGCGTGTTCTTGATGTTGGCACCCCATCCATGAATTGCGGGTGTGCGTGGGAGACCGAACCAGGCGACGCAGGGTGGGGTAGAAGGGGACAGTTGACGTTCTTGCGGGAGCGACTGGTCGGCGATGAGAAGAGCAGCTGACCATAAAGCTGAAGGGCTCGCGCGTTCGTCCGCTCCTTGCACCCGCACGTCTCGCTCCCACGACGTGAACCCGTATCCAGCGAACCGTCCGCTCGTTCCACCCACACGAGCGACGTGACCGACGATAGACAATCCGACATCCAAGGCATCCATACGATGGCGACAAACCAGAACCGAGCGCACGCTGCATCTACCCTCCGCCCCCAATGCTCGGTCGGACCCGGACGTGCTAAACCGATGCCTCCCCATCGTGCTAGGGGAAGTCGTTCACCAGTGCTCGTCACGTTGACGCATGGGACGCTGCTGGCCGACGGCACCGGCAGCCTGGGCAGCCTGCTGCTGTTGACGAGTGTGGGAGCGCAGCCTAAACCGAGTAAGTAAAATGGGGCGAACCTTAGTTACGCCTGGAACTCACATCCTGTCGCTGACGCGGTGCTCCTCTTCTTCCTGAAGGACCTTGCGGCGACCAGTGCCGGCAGCCTTGTTGCTCGAGCTGGCGCCCTCGTCCATGGCGCGCTGCATGGACCAGTCGAAGACATAATCGTACTGGTAGCCCTCGCGGACAAAGAGGTCGCGGAACAACTTGCGCAGGTACGAGTAGTCCGGTTTGTCGTCGAAACGGAGCGCACGAGTGTAGTTGAGGAAGATCCCAAACTCGTTGGGGAAACCACGGCACAACAAGTCGGTGGGAGTAGTCATCTTCTTCTCCATGATCCGGTCGTACTTCTGCTTCTTGGTGGCGGCCTTGAGACCCTGCCACGGGAGCGAGCCACGGAGGAAGTACATGAGTACGTAAGCAAGCGACTCGAGGTCATCCCGACGGGCCTGCTCAACACCCAGGTGGGTGTTTATGGAAGTGTAGCGAGCGGTACCCGTCAAGTTCTTGTTCTCCCTGTAGGGGATGTGAAGGTGGGTCTTGGGGTCGCGGTACTTCTTCGCGAGACCAAAATCGATGACGTTGACCTGGTTGCCGCGCTTGCCGATGCCCATAAGGAAGTTATCGGGCTTGATATCGCGGTGAATGAAGTTGCGAGAGTGGATGTACTCGATACGGGAGATCTGCACGGCAGATTAGTAATGGGCACATGGTTGCTTTGTTGATGACGCAGATCTGTACGCACAAGCTGATCGGCGAGGAGAAGGACGGTCTTGAGACTGAACTTGCGGTGGCAGAAGTTAAAGAGGTCTTCGAGGGAAGGCCCGAGGAGATCGATGACCATCGCATTGTAGTCACATTCGGTGCCGAACCAACGGACGAAGGGGACGCCGACGCCACCAGCAAGGGTCTTGTAGACCTTGGACTCGTACTCGAGCTGGGGGTGCTTGGCCTTGACGGACTCAAGCTTGATGGCGACCTCCTCGCCAGAGATGATGTTGATACCGAGGTAGATATCACCTAGGAGGGAAAAGATCAGCAACGTCGTAAGGATTGTCAGGGGCATGTCCAACACACCGAAAGAGCCCGAACCAATCTTTTTGCCGAGCCTGTACTTGCCACCGACACGGAGGTCGAGGCGGTGTGCGGATGAATCGGCCATTGATGTTCAGATGATCAGTGAGTGCAGGTGTCTGAAGGATGCGGTCAGTATGCGTGGCAGAAGAGCGAGGGAGACAAGGAGACAAGGGATAGGAGACGGAAAGGGGGGAAGGAGGGAAGGAGAGAGAGAGGAGGGCAGTTGTAGTTGAAAAGCAAGGGCGTCCTGGGAACGTCGAAGCACAGCATCGGCGCAGCCGCGTAGGGGAGCAAAGGAGCTGAAAGGGGGGCCCGCGGTGGGTAGGGAAGACCGCAGGTTGTTTACGTGGAGTGGCGTGGCCGGCAGGAAGGAACAAAGCCGAGAGAGCGAGGCGACCGCGAGGCAGGGAGGGGTAAGGGAGGAGGGGTGGCTGATGCGCTGGAGATTGAGCAAAAGAGACACTCACGATGACAGACAGACAGAGTGGATGAGGTGGGAGAGGGATGGGCTGACGAACGAGGGAGGAGCGAGGGGTTTAAGAGAAGGGGGAGAGGACAAGGGGAGAGAGGGCAGAGGACGAGGAGAGGGCGAGGAGAGGGAGAGGAAGAGGAGAGAGAGGAAGAGAGACGCTCGGACTGCCCAGGTGGCGGACACAGCACCGTGGGAAGTTTCTCTCCCTCGCCTCGACACGCCATTCCCAGCCCATCACAGGCGCCCGTCCATCGATTTCTCTGCTCGCTCGTCTTCCCTTTTGAATTTCCTTGACCTCACCCGCCTACTACTGTCCTCCACCCGCTTGTCTTCGCTGCTCGTCCTCTTCTTGTCTCTCTGTCGTCCCTCTTTCCTTGTTGTTGGATACAACGCCTGTCAACATTGTCTGCATGACTTCCAGAATAGTCCAGACAAAGCGTACATCATCACTCGGCGTCTGAAAACAGAAAGACTCCTTGTACATTACTTGATCACCCGCCGTGCTCTTGAGCCTCCTCAGCCCCACGCACACGGCTCTTGCGCTCACCTCCCCTCTCTCGCTCTCTCCCGCTCTCCGACGGCTCTTCTCAGCATCGCCTCCTTTCCCAGTCTCTCCGGGCGGAGACAATACCACCGATCTTCTTCCGGACTCTGCCCTGCCGCCTTCTGTCCTCGGACCGACTTGCTTTTCGACCCCTTCCGTCTCCCAGGGGCTGCACATATGTCTATGGGAGCGCTGCGCCTGTCGCCATACAACTGCCTCGCATTCCGTCATGGCTTGCATACAACCCTCTCCAACGTCTCGCAGGACGTCATCACAAAATAGCAGCTCGTGAGCCAACTCGCCTCGCAGCTACCTCTCTCTCTCTCTCTCTCCTCTCGAGCTCACCCTACGTCATTCGACGTGCGCTCCCTCACCGTGTACATTGGACAGGTCTTCCAGCCATTGTCCCGTACAGCCGCTCCTTATCTGGCTTCGGACGATTGGTTTGGGCCACATATAGTCCGCATCTGATCGTCTTGGGGTCCCATCCGCCTAGCATACGGGTTCTCTGCAAGCCTTGTGACAAGCCGGCTCAGGTCCTGACCGCGTCAGCGTGTTGCACGTCGCCTTGAATCACTGCGCGCTGCGCTGAACCCGTCGAGGCCGAGCTTGCCCTTTCTCCGGTAATGCCGATGCGCATGCGCAGTTTGTACATGAACCAAGTATCCCGTCTGGTGAATCAGGAGCTTCTGACGATATCTCATCGCTCTAGCAACGCTCTGCTCGTCACCTCAGTCCCGCATCCAACCTGCAACCGAGGCCCCAACATGCCGTTCCCATCATCTCACCTCTATCTCAATGTCCCCAGCGGACTCTCCATCCCGTCGTTCTGTAGCTTGGTTGTGTCACAATGCGATGTCTCACATGTATATCACTCGAGTCACCAAGTCGCGTGGACCTGCGCGAACTCATCATTGAGAAAACATCCTGAATGTTGTGCTGGTCTCGTATGGTTGTCGATGAGCCCGTGCAGTGTAGAAGTGCATACATACATAGGGATGCCAAGGCAGGAATGCCGAGACACTGTAACCGCGGGGAATTGAGAGCGAGAGGCGTTGCCGCATCTGGTCGATTGATCAAAACATCTTTCCTTCAACTTCCCACCACCGCCTCTTCCCGTCCCCGCCTCCCGTCCTCTCCTCGTCGTCTTTCTCCCTGTCCCCACCATCTCCCGTCCGACGGGCAACGTCACGCTCTTCCGTTCCCTGGTGGTCCGTCGTCTAGAGCAGACAGTCACTCTTTCACATACCCACTCGTTCTTCGCCCGGTCTACCAACCGCGGTATTAATCAACAACACACAAGACCCGTCGGCCATGGCCTATCGCCAGCAACCACACGATCCCTACGCTAACGCATACCCGGACTACCCACCCGCCAACACCGCCGCCCACGGCTCCCCCAACTACACTTACCCGAGCCCTCAGCAGCCCGCCCACGCCCAGCACTACCAGCAGCCCGAGCACCATGACTACGGCTGGGAGACCAAGTCGACCAAGTCCTACCAGAGCAGCTACGCGGGCTCCCAGGCGCACCTCGTCCCCCAGCCGCAGTACGAGATGAGCCAGGTTGCGGTCCCACCGATGCCTGCGCTGCCGTACCAGCCCCCCGCGATGGGCAACTACCCGCCCCAGCAGGCGCGCCCCGGCATGCTGCGCGAGCAGAGCAGCGCGGGCTGGTCCACCGCGCGCGAGAAGCTCATGAAGCGGCGGTCGGTGCGTCAGGTCGAGCTCCAGGAGGGCAACCTCGTGCTCGACATGCAGGCCCCGTCACACATCGTGCCGAAGGGCATGGAGAACATCGAGGAGATGTCCAAGCTCCGCTACACCGCCGCGACGTGCGACCCGGACGACTTCATGCGCGAGAAGTACTCGCTCAGGCCGTACTTGATGGGCCGCCGCACGGAGCTGTTCATTGTGATGACCATGTACAACGAGGACGAGGTGCTGTTCACCCGCACTATGAACGCGTACGAAGTCTTCACTTTCTCGCGCGTGGAAGCCTGTCGGTTGCTGAACGGAAGCTCTGCTACGCAGCGTGCTCAAGAACATCGCGCATCTGTGCAGCAGGACCAAATCCAAGACCTGGGGTCCAGACGGCTGGAAGAAGGTCGTTGTCTGTGTAGTCTCAGATGGTCGCAGCAAGATCAACAAGCGCACCCTGCAAGTACTCACTCTCGTGGGTCTCACATCCTCTTGGCGAAGAAGTCTGCTGCTGTGATGCTGATTGCGCGCGCGTAGATGGGCTGCTACCAAGAAGGCGTTGCGAAGGACTCGGTCGCCGGCAAGGACGTCACCGCGCACATCTTTGAGTGAGTCTACCTCGCCGTAGTGAGCTCTCGGTCTGACCGAGTTTGGGCCAGGTTCACGTCGAACGTAGTAGTGAGCGAACGTGGTGAGGTCTCCCAGGGTGCATGCCCCGTGCAGATCATCTTCTGTTTAAAGGAGCAGAACAAGAAGAAGCTAAACAGGTAGGCCGGTTGGACATGCTGAGGGATCACTCTAACCCGCACGTTTCTATAAGTCACCGCTGGTTCTTCAACGCGTTCGGTCCTCTCATTCAGCCCAACGGTTTGTCCACTCACAACGTTCGGGGTCTCAGTATGGTATATTGACGTGCTTGAATAGTCTGCATCCTCCTCGATGTTGGTACTAAGCCCACCAGCACGTCCATCTACGAACTCTGGAAATGTAGGTCTCATGCGATGATGCGTGCTGCATGGATCCTCATGACATGCGGCATAGGTTTCGACAAGCATTCGAGCGTAGGTGGCGCATGTGGAGAGTAAGTCTTGGCGTATATCGCTACAATTCGTCGTAACTCACTGGGAGTAGGATTTGCGTCGACACCGGTAAAGCGTGTTCGCTTCTGCTCAAGAGCCCTCTCGCTGCCTCGCAGAACTTCGAGGTTCGTCTTCGGAACGCCACAGGATGCCCTGCTCATCGCTGTTGCTGACTCCCGTGAATATCATATGTAGTACAAGATGTCCAACATCCTTGACAAACCGCTCGAGAGCGTCTTTGGCTACATCAGTGTGCTTCCCGGTGCCTTCAGTGCCTACCGCTACAAGGCGCTGCAGAATGGCCCCGATGGCAAGGGCCCGCTCGCCTCCTACTTCAAGGGCGAGGCAATGCACGGTGCTGGAAGCGATGCTGGTCTCTTTGGTACGCATGGGACCTACCACGCTTAAGGAGTGACACTCACGATGAACACCAGAGCGTAATATGTATCTCGCTGAGGATCGCATCCTGTGCTTCGAGATTGTGACCAAGAAGCGCGAAGCCTGGGTGTATGTGCGCCTTATCCTCACTTGGGATCCCGCTGCTTAACTATGCTATAGTCTCAAGTACGTCAAGAGCGCGAAAGCGGCCACCGACGTGCCTACTTCAGTCCCGGAGTTCATCTCCCAGCGCCGTCGCTGGCTCAACGGCTCCCTCTTTGCGTCCGTTCACGCCACCGTGTTTTGGTTCCGCATCTGGACGTCAGGACAAGGATTCTTCAGGAAGATCCTGCTCCAGGTTCGTCTCTTGAACGGAGATGACTTGCGAAGCGCCTGACGTTTGTCGAATCAGATCGAGTTCATCTACAACGCCGTGCAGCTAATATTCACTTGGACGTCTCTCGCCAATTTCTACCTGGCGTTCTTCTTCGTGCGTCTTCCGCTTGTCGTTGTCGTAGATTGTGGCGTGTTGCTGACGGCCTGTGGGAACGGTAGCTGGTCTCCTCGGCTACGTCTGATGAGAAGAACGACGCATTCAACTTCCTTGCACGCGGCGCTGGCCCGGAGGTCTTCGAGGTGTTCTTGAAGGTGCGTCTGATACATTGCTTGAGAAGGTGCCAACGACGGTGCGACTTCTGGTCCATAGCTCTATCTCGGCTTGCTCTTCATCATCCTGGTCTGTTCGCTCGGCAACCGCCCGCAAGGTTCGAAATGGACGTACACGGTCTGCATCGTCTTGTTCGGCCTTTGTAATGTGATCACACTGTGAGTCATCCAAAACACCGCCACTTGTTTCCGGGCGTTGTTGACATGCGCTCCGGACAGATGGTGTGCGGGTTACACGGTCTACCTTGCAGTACCTCATACACTTGATGGATGGAAGGACTTCCCTCAGTACGTCTTGTTGCCTCTCGGATTTGGTGACACGATCATGCTGACCGCGCGGTTCCAGTCTTGTGCAGACAAACGCAACGTTCCGCGACATCGTCATATCGCTCGCTGCGACATACGGTCTTTACTTCTTCGGCTCACTGATCCACTTCGAGCCGTGGCACATGTTCACCTCATTCATCCAGTACATGTTCTTCCTGCCCAGCTGTAAGTGCTTCCCCTCCATGCGGATCGTGACCTGCGATGCTGATGAGCTGTTCATCCAGACGTCAACATCTTGAGTATGTTGATGCCTGCACCCCATGCTGATCTGTATGCTGACCATGCGCTTTTCAGTGATGTACGCGATGTGCAACCTTCACGATGTCACCTGGTATGGATTGCATCTGCTCCCTTCAGGCCATAACGCTGATTTCTCTGTAGGGGTACCAAGGGTGATAACGGCTCTGCCAAGGACTTGGGTGGTGCTAAGAAGGTCAAGGCTGAGGGCGGAAAAGACGTTCTCGAGGTCGAGCTCCCGACGACTCGCGAGGACGTCGACCAGATGTGGGCTGCGTCTCGCACTGCGCTCTCCTTCAAGCCCCCGGAGGAGAAGGAGCACCGTGACGCCGCGACCAAGCAGGCGGATCATGACCGCAACAGCCGCACGAACGTCGTGCTCGCCTGGGTCGGAACGAACATGTGCGATTCAGCATCTCATAAATCTAGGGAAGCAAGACATGCTGATCGATTACTGCTGCGTAGCTTGATGATCCTGGTCTTCACCTCCACCGCGTTCACGAACTGGGTCAAGAGTCACGTCGCGACAAGCGCGGATGCGAACTTCAACCCTTACCTCACGTTCCTGTTCATCTGCTTGTACGTCATTCGCAATCACTGATGCTGACGCGTGCTGATGGTATTGCGCTCCCAAGGGCTGGTCTTTCGGCTATCCGCTTCGTGGGATCAACACTCTACCTCCTCCTCCGACTTGTCGGACTGTGAGGACATCCTCCATGACTTAATCGTCTATACTCTTTCGTCCCCTTCTTTCCTTGGTTACCGTTCAGCGTGAAACTCAAGTAGTACTCAACGGTCGCGCGTGGGGGTTCTGTCGGGCCGGATTCGCTGTACATCCCCTTGTACGTATATTGCCTACTCAATTCTCGTCTTCTCCAATTTGTGTCCGTCCGCTTCCTCGAGTGCCCTTTCTTTTGGCCAAGCGCTCCCGCCGCGAGGCCGTATTGTGGGTAGTGACTCGGTATCGGCCAGGTCTGGTGCACGTACCTCTCTTCCACTTGGGGCGTCTCTTGCGATGCGTGGGGCATGGGAAGGGTGGGCTGCGTCCTGGCGAAGGCCCCTGTCGGTTTGACGGACTTTGTTTCTATATGGTCCGAGCGAGTGTACGTTTGAGAATATACCCTCTGATTTTCCTCGCATGCCGCCCGAGCGCGGGTGTTGCGTCTGCTAGATTGGCTTGCAGAAGGGTAAACCGACATCATGCAGCAGTGCCGCCCCACCCTGCAGAGTTGAGTCCGCATACTGGCGCACTCCGCCTCTCACTGAAGTTGACTGAACTACCCGCCTCAGGAATGCAGCCCCTCGCCTCCATAGCCTTAGGGCGGTGTGTAGGAGCTTGCTACGGCGCACGCCGCCAGCGCCGCCAACGTCTTCTCCGCCCAAGTCGGGCAGGGCGCTCGCGGATAGACTCATGCAGAAGCGCAGCTCCGCTCCAAGTCGAGGAATGGCAACTCTCAACCGGCCCAAGCCCGCCTCTCTCGGATGTCGACTCTAGAGCTGTTGAACGTTGAACGCTAGACATCAAAACGCCGACCATTAAGTTCGCCGGCATTCCGTATTGAACTCTCCAGAGCTTCCCCTTCACGACAGAATAGTTCAAGCTTCCCTCCTATTCTCCCTCTTGGGAACACGCGAGATCACGCCTGATAATTGTGCCATCATTTTTCGGAACGTCTACCGCTACATCTACAGCATCAACTGGCAATCACCTACGATGCGCCCCTCTACGACCTCCGCATCCTCGAGGTGCATTTCGTCAAAGTGGGGTCTTTACCCGGACACAAATGTTACGCCTCTACCTTACTCCTGGTGGCCGTGCCACTCAGCAAGTTGTGCACGGGGGGCTCAAATGCGCGTGGACGGTTGTCCAAAGCAAACCTTCAACGACGACCCCCATGCCAGGCGTGTGAGGACTCGCTCACCGTATTCCTCCCCATCTGTCCCTGGCACCTCTGCGACGACCGTACTGCGCACTGTCGACTGGGTAGAGTTATCATGTGATTCAGCTCAGCGGGGATTATCTCGCAACGCCGCAATCTACAGGTATGGGTTTGATTCTCCGGCGGGCAGGATGAGTACTAGCACCATTGCTAGCTAACAGCCCCCCCATAGTTCCCCAACACTGCGACTTCTGCTCTTCAAAGTCGAAGTTCTACTATGACATACTAGCCCGAGCAACATTCCGCTGGAATTCTGTCACGGGGTACAGCGTCCCGTACCGATGCATTCGAGTACTGGACGACGATCATGCAGGCATCAAAAACAAAAGAAAACGATCATGCAGGCATGACTTGATCCTTGCCCAGATAAGTTGTCTCCCTGATATATGTTTCGTCCCATGAGCGGTTACTTTATGTCCTCATCGGCGAATACAGTCTATTTTCTAACTGAATTGCTTCTAGGCATGATAGCGCACGACCCGGGCATTATATGATGGGCGCAAGTGAATCAATACCGTCCCGAGAACCACCGCATCCTTCCCTTCGTGTATTACTACCCATCACCCCCACAGTCCGCCGACTGGTAGCCGGTAATCCCGCGTACGGTTATTATGACACCGGGTACGTACATATCAAAATCCGAATTCCACTGCCTGAAGTTTCGACTATGCCGACCATCATATGCATACAGAGTCGATACCACGGATAGCCAGGCGTCTGTGGGTGCGGCTTTCAGGGCAGCTGGGAAGCTGTGTTCACTCTTCGATATCACTGCATACTCATCATAACGCCCGAAGCGCTCCGCGTACCACCGACGCGGCATTCAGCAGGAGCTTGTGCCTGTGCTGTCAGATTCGCCAGAAGTACTGAACTTGTTGGAAGTGCTCTCTTGTCAGAACGTCCACATCTGGCTCCTCAGGAAGCACAACTCGAGACCGAGGGTTTGTCACTCGCGGTAGGTCTCTTTGCAATGGTAGTCGGGCGTAACGCACCACACTGAGCAATTTGAAAATATGCACAGTCTCTGCTGCGGTGATTTGCTCAAATGATTACTAGTGCTACCAAGCGAACCGCAACAATCCTGTAGTGTGTTCATGTGAATTTGTACGCATAAGCGGCGCGTCCACTTACGTGCATGCCATCGCTGCAGACATCTTCTGGCTGGTGTCGGGCTGCGTGCGACCGGGAGACTAGCCGCTTACTACAGTGATGGGGAAGCGAGATGAAGACGGTAAGGGACGAGAGATGATATATCTCCTGGAGCCCACCGTATATTCATTGACAACCCACTGCTCCAGCCCCAACCCCGTCCCTTCCGCGTCGACGACCAGATTATCCACTACGCTCGCCATGTCGGCCACCGACGAGCTGGAATTCAAGGCGTATGCCATGACAGGCAAGTCCTCTGCCGATGGGCCGTCGCCCGCTTCTCAGTATTGACCGTCTGACCATCCCCAACTACCAGACACGTCGGCGTGGTCAGACCTCCAGGTCGTCACGTTCAAGCCGAAGGACCTCGGGCCCGAGGACGTCGAGCTGGCGATCACACACTGCGGCGTGTGCGGCTCGGACATCCACGTCCTGAAACAACACTGGGGCAACACGGGCGACAAGCCTGTCATCGTCGGCCACGAGATCGTCGGGAAGGTCACCCACGTCGGAGAGCGCGTTAAGAGCGTTCGCCCAGGCGACAGAGTCGGCATAGGCGGAGGCCTGGACAGCTGCCGCGAATGCCGCGCGTGCGCCGCCGGGTACGAGAACTACTGCCCGCGCCTGGTCATCACTCCCGTACGCTCCTCCCCCCGACGCGTAGTGCCCCGATCGTATGTAGAGCTGACGGAACGCCCTCGTGTATCAGAACGCCGCCCACTACGACGGAGTCTCCACTCAGGGTGGGTTCGCCACTGGGGCTCGGGCTCACGAGAGCTTTGTGTTCCCCATCCCAGACGGCGTCGAGTCCCGCCACGCCGCGTCCATGATGTGCGGCGGGCTCACCGTCTTCAGCCCGCTCCGCCTCTACGCGTGCGGGCCGGGGAGGAAGGTCGGTGTGCTCGGCATCGGCGGCGTCGGCCACTACGCCATCCTCTTCGCGAAAGCGATGGGCGCCGAAGTGTACGCCTTCACGCGGGGCACGGCGAAAGCGGCCGATGCGCGAGAGATGGGCGCGGACCACGTCGTGGACACCACCGCCGAGGTCGGTCATAGCCTCGTACCTGCTCTCACCCCC
The DNA here is from genome assembly GCA_000765035.1 of Trametes cinnabarina. Taxonomy (NCBI): domain Eukaryota; kingdom Fungi; phylum Basidiomycota; class Agaricomycetes; order Polyporales; family Polyporaceae; genus Trametes; species Trametes cinnabarina. The sequence goes on along the minus strand of CCBP010000119.1, from coordinate 291,680 downwards.
ATGTCTGACGAGCGCGCTTGTCATAGGGTTGGTGGGAACCGTACAATCTGACTTTGGACATCATCATCTCGACCATCGACCGTCTTGCACCCGGCATGACCTTGCCAGACATCCTCGGGATGCTATTCGTCCACGGCAAGTTCGTCGCCGTAGGGCTTCCGCCCTTGGACGAGCCTCTCCCGCCCGTCCATCCTTTCATGCTCGGCAAGAACGGGTCTTCGCTCAGCGGCACATTGGTGGGGAGCAAATCCGACGCGCAGACCATGCTGCAGCTCGCAGCAGACAAACACGTCGTGCCATGGATCGAGGAGCTTCCCATGAGTCAGGCCAAGGTGGCGTTGGAAGACCTCTGCGCCGGTAAAGCACGGTATCGTTATATCTTGTCACAAGATATCATGCCAGTTCTGGGGGACGCGAGCTCCGGGTTGAGGTCGAGGCCCATGTTGTACGATAACATCACTGATTGAGCAGACTCGACTGGTTCAGATTAGCCGTCCTGCTGGTTCCTGTAGGTGCGTTTGTCTTGGAATTGTGAATAATAGATAGTGATACGGGCACACTACAGAAGACAGTCATAATACGGGACGAACGGAATCGCGACCCCTGGTGGTCGAAGGCAATGGCATATGACATGACATGACGGAAATGATGGATGGATGACGCGTAGCGAATGCAGCAGAATGAGCAGAAATAAACGGGGACAGACAAACGTTTGATGCAGAGAAAACAGGCTTTAAGTTATTGGAATATAGAGTGTGCGCGCGTTTATGTACAGTAAGGATGTTCGTGATAAGGAGGCATGATGGGGAAGGTAGTTGGGAACCAGGATGAGGTAACGCATGGCGATCGCAGGGAGAGATAGACTGCGTATGGAGGACAAAGGGATGGGAATATGGCACGATCAGACGTGTAAGCGCTACGCGGACTGTTCATGACGTGTGATAGGGATAGATTACATATTTACATATTGACCTGTGGGCGCGATGAGCCTGTCTTCCTCTTTCGAGCAAGCAGCGCATGACGAACAACTCACAATGTAGACATACTTTTGCTTCATTGGACGATGGTGCTATGGTGGAAGCTGAGCAAAAGGAGAGCGTCCTCCATCTTCACGCCGGTCTCCATCGCCGGCATCGGGGAAGGGAGATCCTTCTCCCTCTCAAACTGCGCGTACTCGAGCGGATAGCGCTCGATCGAGGCCTTGGCCTCCCGCGCATGTGGGTGCGGCAAAGGTAGTGCGAGGCTGGACGTCGACGCGACAGCAGCAGACGGAGGAGGGGAGGACTCGGGAGAGGGAGTGACAGCCTCCTGCAGCGTGTCTTCGTCGCTGGCCATCTCAGAATGAGAGCGCGAGAGCGTGCTGCGCGCGTACGGCCCCCTCGAGTGCTGACGAAGATGGGGCCTCTCTTCCGCCTCGAACTTGACGTATGCGACTGCCGAAGACGCGATGCTAGGCGTGGCTGTCCGCGAGTCGCTCGATTGAGACCTCATGTCGTCAAAGTCCATGCTCTCGTCGTCGTCGAGCTCGCCCTCCTCCGCGCTGGCGCTGCCGTTCTGGCGCGCGCGCTTACGGTCAGACTGCCGGAGATTCCGAAACCAATTGGTGACCTTATTTACGTCCATGCCAATCTCCGCTGCGAGCATCTGACGATCCTCGATAGAAGGGGTCTTCGTCCGATTGAAGAGCTTCTTCAGTGCTTCGAGCTGCCATGGCTCGGGCCGAGTGCGACGGGGTCGCCGGTGTGTGGCATCTAATGCACGATCTGCAGGTGCGTGATAAGGCGAGGCGCGAGGGGAGGAGGGCCGGCTTCCGCCGCTGGGTGCGCCGCTGGGCGAACGACGTCGTGGGCGGGGAGGATGGAAAAGGGCAGATAACGACGGGTGGGACGTCGGGGGCGGAACACCGAGCGAAGGGTGGGCGGCGCCGGACGTCGGTGGAAGCAGCGACGGCGTGAAAGCACGGGAGGGCGTGGGCTCGTGGGAGGACGAGGCGGCCCTTGCGGCGGCGGCCTCTTCGCGCTTCTTGGCGATGCTGCGTTGATTCTGGAACCAATTTGTGACGCTCTGGTAGCGCCTGGTCACGTGCAGCGTGCGAGCCGGAGGAATGCAGTGATGGGAATTTGTCCGAGACGGAAGGGAAGGGGGGAGAGGATCAAGGAACGGCCAAGAAGGGAGACAAGGTCAATCAGCGTCACTTCTCTGACGTGGAATTCACGGATGCCATACGGAGCATCGTATGACAACGGCATGACAGCGATGTTCGACTCACATTCCGATCTTGTCCCCAAGAGCTTCCCGTTCTTCCTTGCTTGGGTGCGAGTTCCTCTCGTACAACTTTTTCAGCTCCTCCGTCTGTGCCGCCGTCGGGCGCGAACGGGCTTTGCGCGGCATCGACCCTTCGCCTTCAAAGAATTGTTGTTGCTGAGGGTTGCCCGCGTAAAAGAGCGTGTGCTGTTGCTGTGGCGGGTGCGCGCCTCCAGAAAGTTGATGCGACAAAGGCTGGTAGTGCTCGTCGTCCGAATAATCGTCGTACTCGTATGCCTGATGGTGCTGAGGGTGCGGTGCAGGCGCGGGTGGTGCTGAAACAGACGCAATGAGAGCAGATATAGGAGGAAGCTCGCATTGAGTGAGCGGGGCTTTGTGTCGCTTCTTTGACGAGGCACGTTTATTTTGAAACCAAGAGTTGACCGTCTTTGTCTCCCTGCATGATTGGCCATGCGTACGGCCAGGTGAGCTTCTGGTGTTGTGGAACAATGCAGGCGAACCAGGAGACGTACATTCCAAGCCGCCGTGCTAGTGCTGTCCGTTCCTCGAGCGAGGGATGCTCATTCTTGTCGTAGAGCTCGTTGAGGGCAGCAAGCTGGGCAGTCGAATGACGATGACGGGGCTTCTTCTGCTGGTCGGTCGCTGAAGTTACATCCTTCGATGCCGGAAGCTTGGACGACGCGGGGGAGGCTGCTCCCAGAGGGCAAGGGAGGGATGCATGGCGGGCAGCCGGTGATAGACGGAGGGGGACAAGAGATTGAGATGATGACGGGAGGAGGGAAAGGGCGTATAGGGGGGGGAACGGAGGCTGAAGGAAAATTAAGGAGAGGCTTATAGAAGACGGGAGGAGGAGCATTGGAAACGACATGTCTCACGGCTCTTGGTTGGGATCTCGCTCTCAGCTGGGCCAAACGGACGCACACTCGAAATCCGTCATCAACTCCTCCAAAGGGCCGACGTCGGCCGGCTGCAATGATCTCCCCCCGCGCGCTCCCCCCTCTCTCTGCCTCTTTTTCCATCCCTCCCATTCGTCCGGACCTTGTGCGCGCATGCGCACTTTAGCACATCGATCGCCCAATCCATAAAATCGTGCACTGAACAACGGCTGCGCCATACAGTACACGACCGCTGCTGCTATAGCGGTCGGTATGCATATCAGGTCTCAGTCCGCGACCGCTGGGAAGCGGGGAGGAGTTTGAAATGGAAGGTGAGTAAATTATGACAGTTGATATGGGCCGCTTATTAGCAGACCAGACCTCCGTAAACAAGGACCTGCTGTGCCTGTGAGTTCATCCCGAAGCCGAGTCCCCATCGTTTCCACGTGCGCCTGCTGATGACTGTAACCAACTCGGTATCATCGGCCGTTTATGGGCGCCAATTTATAGCAGTTTTAAGCATGATGCTTGCACCCAGCCCTTCCGGCGCCCGGCGTTCGTCCATTCCGCACCCTCCGCGGAAGCTGTCCCCCGCGCATCCTTCTCTCCGTCTGCATTCCTATACAGCTGTGCTCGTCTGCCACGCCTCCCGAGCCTCTCCGAGCGAGTGAAGGTACCCGCAGGGAAAGCAAACGCAGGAGGGCCGCATACATGCAGACGGCACAGGTCGGTGCGCCTCCTGAGAGTACTCCCGGTGAGCATGGGGATATGCGCTGATTGGCTGTTAGACAGCTGCTTTGCTGCTATGGATCTCGATAAGCTGTGTCAATCGGAATCCATGTGTTTCCAAATCCTTCCTGGGGGGCCCACCGAAAAACTGGCCTCTCATGACGCCGCCGCAGCGTCATCAGTGCAGTATCAGTGGTCGAGGCCCGCGCGCACTTTGCGAGTTTAGCATCGGCTCCACAACGCCTGATCAACGTTCAACGCGAATCGGAATAGGTTACACTTACAAAATCAGCGAGTGTGGATTGCACGCCACGACATGTGCTATAGCGGCATTCCTATAGATCTAGCAGCTGCCGGTGATCGTATTCTTAGATTCCATCCATACCTATCAGTGTGCATTCCTCCGCAACGTCTCACGCGTGCTGTCTCGCTCCCATCTGTCCCCGACGTCACCCAGAGTTAGTTAAACAGGTGCCGACGTCTATCCGTGGCATCCTCAAGGAATATCGCCCAGGTGCTGTGCACACAACACACGGCACGCGTACTGCGCATGAGAACACATCCAAGCGTGTCGTCTCGCCCTCGAGTCGTATTACACTTACACATACCGTATAGTACTGCCAGCGGCCCCCAAGCACTGCATTCCGAACGCGCACGCATGCTCGTCTATGCTTGCAGACTAGACTGTACGATCCGCCACCGTCCCTGATATATAGTGGTATGCACCCCTGTCCGCCCGCCGGGAATGAGGACACGGTCACAGGAGCGCCGCGCGCGCTCGTCCGTGCTGGATCGTTGGTCAGCTTTCGCTCTCCTGCCCTTCGCCGATGTTCTTTATCCACGCGCCGATAGCACCCCTGTATATGTATCGTCCGTACGGCAGATAGCAAGTGTCCGTTGCGATAAACGACGTGTGCATACGAAGCGCAGGTCAGCCAACCGCACACATCTGACGATTGCCCCGGACGCACCACATGCAGACACGGTATTTTGTGCTGCATGCGGCACTGCGGGTCAAGGGAGTGGAAGCGGAAGTGCGACTCACAGGAACCCTTCGTGTCGCAGGAACAGCGCCCGTTTCGTGCCTTTGCTCCAGAACCGGATCGCGTACGAGAGCGTGCTGATCGTCGCCGCATGACCTGCAAGTGCGCGAGCGCGAAGGGCGCGTCGAGGCCGCGGCGTCGCATCATCCCATCAGCGTCGCGCAACATACATACATAAAACACGAGACACGCGCATTCGTCCACGGCGTCGCGCGATGACGTACCTCGAATGAAGTAGCCTCCAAAGTATATCCGGTCTAGATTGTACTTCTCCGCGTTCATGTACCTGTGGGGACGATCGACGGCCAATCAGCACGTCTGGCAATCTACAGTACAACATGGTGCTCAAGCAGCCCCCGCCCAGCGCCATAGCGCGTCGCTCGATCGCATCGACGCTCGGCGAAGGTCCGGCGAACGAAAAGGGAAGCAAAGGAAAAGGAGCGGACAGACGTACGCAATCTGGCCGATGTTGTTCGATATCGCGTACAGCAGACTTTTGCTGATGTCCTCGGGCGTGAACGTGCCGCGCTCGCCGCCCTGCTTTTTGAACACCTTGCCGAACGTGCTCGCGATCGTCGTGGACTTGAGCCCGAGCTTGGAGTAGTCCGAGCCGTAGATGTCGCCGACGAGCATGTCGACCGTCTCGTTGTTGCCCTTCTCCGACAGCGCGAGCATCTCTGTTGGGTGCTTCAACGCGGGTGAGCTTGTATAGACGCAATGGGCGGGACGCACCATCGAATGTCCGCGCTGGCGTGAGAAGGCTGAGCAGACCCCATAGCGTACCCCCGCCCAGACTAGTACCGCTCACACGCTCGTACGACCCGTCCTCGTCGATCTTGACGATCGACACGCCCGACCCGATGTTCACAAGCAGACACGGCAGCTGCGGGACCGGGTCCTGCACGAACGACACCGCATACTTTGGAGGATCTGGACTGGGCCGCTCGAGCTGCTCCCTCGGGTGGGACACGGAGTGGATGAGCTCGTCCGAGAAGTAGTACACCTCGTCCGGGATGAGCGTGATGAACTTGAGGCCCTCGATGAGGCACGCCATCTCGTCCTCACGGTGCACCTCCACCTGCAACTCGCGCGCGAGCAGCTCGTAGAAGCGGTGCGCGCCGCCGCCGGTCGCGATGACCTTCACGCCGCGGCGCATCTCTTCGAGCGGGACGCCGTTGATCTCGGCGGAGCGCACGATGAGCGTGCGGATGAAAGCGAGGCACTCGTCGATGTGCTCCGTCTCGAAGCGCTCGAAGTTGAGCGAGCCCCCGGGAACGTGCTGCACGGACGCACGCCGGAGGAGCGAGTCGTGTAGGAGGCTGTGGTGCACCGATTTGGGGGAGAGCGAGGGGGTCGCGGGATCGTTCAGCGACGAGAGGCCGGAAGAAACTTTGTTGTCCGGGGACAAAGAGCTGTGGACGATATCCTGGCGATGTGAGGGGACGTCGAGGTAGCCTCCGTGGCCATTGCACTGTTCGAGGACGGCAGGCGTCAATGCGCCTCTAGAGTGACCATTGAGCTTGGCAGAAGTAGGTGGTGAGGCCAAAGGGCTCCCCCTTGTCGGCGAGGAAGACAACGGGGTGGACACATGGCTAGGGCTTGATCCACGGGTCGCGATCTGCGACGGCGAGGATGGAGGGTTCGCCGAGCGCGTGAAGTAGATGACCTTGGCTAACGAGCCTCCGATCTGAAGCGTGTCAGGATGCGGCCGGGCGTGCTGGAGGGCGGGGAGGCACACTCACATCGACCGCGATGTGGGAGACGGGCTCGATGTAGTTGGGAAAGTAGATACCACGGCTGTCGCGCGTCTGGGTGGAAGAAGGAAGGATACATGTGAGCGGGGCGTGTGCCGCGGAGGGGAATTATGTGCGCAAAGGGGAGGGCGCGGATCGCGAGAAGCCGAGAATTGGGTTGCCCTGACGCGACGCGGGGAGGCGGACGTACCTCGGGCGACTCTTCGTCTAAAATCATGGCCCCTCTCGTGTCGACCTGGATGGTCTTCGCGGTGGGCAGCGAGGGGCCTGCGGTGGCCATGTCTGTAGGGTCCTGAGGGATCGACAGGCGCGAATGCAGATGGAAGGGATGAGATACGTGGCTCCGGATGTAGCACAGGTTGGTGAGCACCCCAGGATGAGGGCGCGGAGGTATATAGCGATGGAGACAGTCGTGGGTAGGTCAGAGCCGGAACAGCCGAGGAGGGGATGGTATGACTGCCGATCTCGCGAGTGCCGAGGGTTAAGAGCGTGTAAGCCTCAAATCCGCTCACTTCGGGGGTGGGTGCGTAGAGAGAGCGTATCGGGTTGGAGGGTGCAACGGAGGATAATGAGACGGGCGAGCGAGGGCACGAGTGGAGGAGGAGGAAAGTGGTACGAGGGGGCACAGATCTCGAGGCGCGCTTTGGTCCGCGTCGGTCGGTGGGGTCGATTCACGCTCGCGTTTGCCCTCCTCACCGCAGATCAGGGTAGATTTTGTCCCAGGTGAATGCCTGTCAGAAGTAGGATTTGTAGCCAATATGTCGCCGTCGTATTTGGGGCCAGATGTATGAGCAATCCGTCGGAGGAGAATGGAGGTCGCAGCACGTGAGATCTTCGCGGTGCTCGCGCGACGCGTAGGCGCTCATGGTACACACTCTGCTTGCGCTCGACGTCGACATCACCGCGTACAGCAGCATACAGCTCTCTGAACAGCTCCTCATGCCCAAAGCCTCTCGACCGGATACTCAGATTCGTCGGCAATGCCCTTGCCCCTCTTGTGCTGCTTCTAAGGTCCCGCAATATCATACACAAGACGTGATAGCCACCCATCTCGGCCAGCGTGCTCGAGGACGGCGTCCATGCGCACCAGGTGTGAGCCTGGCAACAGTTGTCACTGGACCAGTTGCGCGAATATCGGAATGCACAGATAAGTTATCTTATGCGGGACCTCTTGACAACTCAAAGATGAATTTTCCTCATCGAGAGGATGCTGCTGAAGTGCTCTCGGCGTCGACTAGGGAGCTGGTAGGACACTCAGCTGTGAATCACGTCCACGTCAAGACCGGTTGCTCTACCGGTGGCTCAGATGTCTATGCGGCGGAAGACCTATCTATAGGGGATGCACACGCTGGCCATGATCTTTCGCCCTGGGATGCAGCCTCTCTCTCATATGCCGGCTCTCCTCGTGCCCGCTCTCAGTCTCAGTCTCGGGCCCGCTCTGGACGTGATTCTCCCGTCTTGCTCATTCCTGAGGACGAAGATCTCTCGATGGAGGATGCTCATGCTCGCGAAGAGGATGCTCCTGCTCTCCGGGATGGCGTTTCTCTCTCATATGCTGGCTCTTTCGGCAACCGGCCCTGCTCTCGGTCTAGCTTTGCCTCTCGCTCTGATTATGGTGCTCAGCCTAGATCCCAGATGCCAGCTTGTGCTAGGCCCACTTTGTCTCGTACACGTAGCAGTTCTCAGACCCGCCGCAGTTCTCGCACCCGTAGCGGTGCTCGCTCTCGCCCCGCTTCATCTCACTCTCGCTCTGGATTCCAGGGGGCACGTTCTCCACCCCGCGGTCGATCACACGACACTGTGCCGAACGAATCAGGCCAGGCCTCCTCCCGCTCCCCGAGTCCTGCGTCGTCTCATGCATCCAATCTCTCGGATGGTATTGACATCGCTGCCGACCCACTCTATGAGGAGATCGAGGAGATCTTTGACAAGATCCTTGAAGACGAGGATCTCACGGACGCGCACATTCCCTACAACAACACTGCACGCCCGCGTGCATTGAATGAGCACCCGCTCATTCGAAATGCATATGTTCATGTCTATGTCGCGTCTGTGGTTCACGGCGCAACTAAGGATCTTTGCAAACACTTACTTGACGGCTACTTCTCTATGTTCGCCGCGCTGCCTGCTACGGCTGGATACGAGGTCGGCGGGCTGGAGGACATGGCGCGAACACTGCGCACTGTTGAGCGCCGTCTCGGCGTCGACCCCGACCGCTACATCACCTTCTACTTTTGCTGTAACATATGCTGGGATCACCACCACCCCCTCAAATTATATCAGCTTGCCGGTGCCTTTTGTCCGCGCGATGGCTGCCCTGGAGTCTTGTTTACAGAGAAGGTGATGGCCGACGGAGATATCAAGCGCATCCCCGTGAAGGTTATCCCTACAACGGACCTTATCACATCGTTATACCGCATCGCCTCTCGACCAGACCGGGTCGCTGATTGGAATGCATGGCGCGGCGACTCTGATGAGGCACGCCAGACACCTCCTCTGGAGCAAGACGACTGGCCGGGTTGGACTGACCCGTCCTACCGCATGTTCGACATAATGGACGGTTGGCGATGGCGGACCATTGCCGCTGGTCTGCAACGTCGGCGCGGGGGATGCTGGGGAATTAATGATATTGATGTCGACGGACTTAATCAGCAGTTCGTCGCACTGCCTAATGGTTTGGTCCTGCAGATTAATCTTGACTGGTATGTCGTCTGATTTAATGCATATGACCGTTCTAACTGCAATCTTCGAGGAGGTTCCGAGCCACAAAGAAAGGTGGCTACTCTGTAGGAGCGGTCTATATCACAATATGCAACAATCCTCGTGCGATACGGTTCCGACGGGAGGAGACCATACTCTACTGTGTGATCCCAGGTCCACAAGAACCTACGACTGATCACTTGAACAGTATCCTGCTGCCACTCATCAAGGAGCTTCAGCGGCTGTATGGTGGTAAGGATACCACCAGTCCCTCTCTTCAAGTTCGCTACCAGATCATATAGCTGATCATTGATGGTGCTACCGCAGGGATCAGCTTCCAAATCTCGGACGACGACGAGCCTGAGCTCCTTCACGCGTTCCTTAACAATATCACATCCGATTTACCGGCTGCCCATAAGCTGAATGGGTTACGAGGGCATACGAGCAATGCCTTCATGTGCGACATGTGCGACGCCCCTTTCAACTCACTGGTGAATCCAGAATGTTTCGATCCAGGCCGTAAGCACAACATCTCAGTTCGAAACGGTTCTCACTCAGCGCTGATGCCTTTCAGGCTTCCGCTTTCGAGATGATTGGCGGTTTATCAAGTATGCGTTCCTATCGCGTGTTGCAGATGAGGATGAACGTGCCGAAATCTTGGAGAAGCGAGGAGTTCAATGGTTGGTGCTCGACTCACTGGCAGACTGGCTCCCAGGACGAGATTCTCCTCCAGACTTCATGCATGCTGCATACCTCGGTGAGCTTGCCTTGTTGCTTCTAGTAACCTCAACGCATTTTCGCTCACACTTTGCCGTGCTCAAAGGTGAAGCGAAACATGTTGTCCAGGGTATTCTTGCAAAGGGGGGCATGTTCACACAGCGTCGCCGGAGCGATAAGCCCCTCGAGAAGATCAACAGCTTTCTGGCAAGCATCTGGTGGCCAGCTTGGGTGTCAAGGCCTCCCACCGGTGTGTGTATCATTTCCCTCTAGACTCTAGTCGATCCGCCCTACCCCTATTCACTATTTTATTAGCTGATCTCTGGCGGGAGCGGCAAAGCAGACCAGTGGCGGAATCTCATCAGTGTCCTTCCTGTGGCGCTCTATGTTGCGTGGCAGATAGATGGCGAGATACCGGACAAGGATGCTCCACTTCCTCGCTCTTCCACGAAGGCATCAAAAGCACGCCAACGGGTGGAAGAGCTTCTCAACAAGCGCAGACGCGCTCATGTCGCAGCAGACCCTGAGACCACAGGCAAAGACATGGAAGAGCTTGCGCATCTACGGATGAGCCGCAACTACCGGGACCACTACGAGACGACAATGGAGTGGGCTACCTCCCTTCGCATTTACGGCTCGCAATCAATCAGCGTTGAGGAGACGATGCGTGCTGCTGACTGCCACGCCCGAGCATGCCAGGCCTGGGCACGGATGTTTTGCCATCTTATGCCATACTTTCATATCATGATGCACTTATGGTTCTGGATCTTATTTTTAGGTCCCGTCTACGCGTGGTGGTGCTATGCATTCGAGAGGAACAACGGCTTTCTGGCACGGTTACGGCACAACGGGCACACTGGCGGTCAGCTGGAAGCGACAATGATGCGGGGCTGGACAAAGAGCATGCTCCTGTTCGAGCTGGTATGTGCACTCTAAGTCTTTGATCCGCCCCCCTATGGTGACATGACATGTAGATTGAGCATCTCGACTCTTTGGTCAACAAATCTGCTCAAGACGTGGAGGCGATCACAAAACTCCGCAGTATTCTTAAAGGCAACACAGCCGACGATGCTACGCAACGGGGCACACTGCTAACTATGATTGCGACGATGAACGCTGAACGAGGGAATGGTCAGTGACTCTAGTACATCATGAGCTGAGCTCGCTGACAGATTGTCATATCCTGCACATGTGCAGCATCTGTTCGCCTCTCACGCTACTTCCGTCTGGTCAACCTTCGCCATATTGGGCTCTACGCCCTGGTATACATGTATGCCCGCAACATCTGGGCTGATGCCGTTCACTTGCTCCCAGATACAGCAACTTCTGCTCACGGTGAATGCTTTGTGGCCAATGCAGTCAGCTCGCATTCTCTCGTACAGGTCGCCGGCCTGCAGTATGGCGCCTCAACCACAAGTCAGGGCACGAGATCATGTTATGCGTATCTGAATGGAAGGCATGCGGTCCGGATCGATTATATTCTCCACTTGGTACACAAACGCGACAACGCAGACCTAGAACCACTTGAATTGACTTGCGCCATCATACAACGCTTCCAGGCTGATAGAGACTTACCAGAAATGCCATGGTCCCTCCGGTACGCCTTGCGATGTTCTGATCATGGATGCGCCATTGATATTCTCACAGGGCCAGTGATCTTGGCATCGGAACGTGGCGCCATGACTCCCTCGGTCCCTGCGAGGTTGTGGACATTCATGAATTGTCAGGCCACTTCGCGCTCGCATCAGTCACCCATCCTAGGGCTGAGCTGTGGATCACCATTTCCCTATGTCATGTATGCCTTCAGGATTTCGGCCTTCTCATCCCGCGCTGAGACTCTTCACAGGCATCACAGGAACCGGAGAATGATGAAACAGAAGGTTTGTGATTTATGGACTCATGATCAAGGTACGCGTTCCACCCCTGCCTGCACTCCGCAGCGATCAGAACATGTCATGCCAGGAACTTCTAGTCTACAGGAGCTGTGGGTCAATCACTTCGTTACCGCTGAGCTGCTCATCTTCGTACTCGTCCTCCCCTTCCTCGCCCTCTTCCGCCTTGCCCACCCAGTCGGAAATATACTTGGCACTCTGGAATGCGCTTCCATGCCCCGACTCTAACCACTCCTTGTCAACGAGAGTCAGCGGTATCTTCGCCACTCCCTCTGTGATGTCCCTTGCTTTACCATCAAACTTCCTCGTCCTCTTCTTGCGGATCACTGGAAGCTTTGTGTCTGCGAAGCTACGGTCTTCGCCTCGTCGACGTGCATGGTGAGTATTGCCATTGAGGCTCTCATCGGCTTGGGCCTCCTGCGCGGCGGAGATGTACTCATCAAGCTCATCAAAGATATCTGTGACCTGCAGGTATGCCTGGTTAGTGCTACTCGTCAGAGCAGGGTCACGATGACACTCACTTCTTGCACGCGGTATGCAGGTGCACGTTGAATCCAGGGCCTCGCCTTCACGCTACTCCGGGAGGTGCGCACTGGAGCCATCTCGTCTTCGGTGTCTGGATCCAGGGCTGGTCCAGTTGGTGAGTTGTCCGACTCGTCTGTGGACTGGTATTGCCACTGAAACGCCCAGTCATAGGCAGGATCATCGAGCAGAGGAACCTTATGGCGGTGCTCCGCCCGTTCTGCTGCCTTCTATATGGAATATCAGCTCCTTATTGCGACACCACTTGGAATAATACTCACTGTAACCTTGCGCCGACGCCGACGGTTCTGCATCCGTGTGGTGCGTCGTGTCGCTTCGTCTTTGTCACGCAGCTCACGATAGCGCTTCGCTAATGTGTTATAGCTTGTTTCCAAGCCATCTTCGATGACATCGAGTGGCAGCATATCGAGGACTTGCTGCGGCAATGCTGATGACCACTTCCGTCCTTCACGTTTGACCTTCTGCGCCACCTCTGCCGCCCACCCCTCACGGTTGATCCCCCAGCCGTCATCCCATCGCGGGCGCAGCAAGCGGCTTGGATCCTCTTGATCTTCAGACGTCCAGAAGCCTCGCTTGAGCGGTACAGGAGGATCGGCTTTCTTCTGAATACCTATCAACCCCAGGAGAACGCAACGGATACAGGCCTTGATGGTGACGCTGTAAGTACATGACCCTTTGCCAGTGGCAAACAGATGGCGGACTTACAAAGAACGCGGCAGTCTTGAGCTCAGACGCCGTGGCTGTCGAGTAGATGGTGCTCTCGTCCGATGGCGCCACCGGCTTCTCATCCATCCCCTCCATGACCCCCTGATCTTCAATCATGTCCTCGATTGCAGCTACTCGCTGGCCCTGCTCCCCAACGCGGTCGGCAATGTCCTCGACAAACTCCCGAAGGTCTGCTGTCTGGCCCAACGACTTCTCCAGCTTGCGGGTAAGCTGCGCATTCTCCTGCTGAAGCCGTACAGTCATCCCCTCCAAGGTCTCAACCCGAGCTGTCAACGCGTCAACGTTGGCACGCAAGGCCATCAACATATCGGTGATGCGCCGGCTGCTGGCTGAAGATAGTAAGTTGTACCGTTGCTGCATGCCTGTCGAGCACAACATCATGGACTTACAATAACTCGTTGTACCATTCCCTGTAGCCTGTCCATCCTCTGGCTGTGGCGAACGACGCCGGCGCTGAGACAACACATTCCCCCCCGGCCTGCCGGATGCTGATGGTGTGGGCGATGGGGCTCTGCTGACCTGCCTGGATCGCTCACCTCCTACAGCCGCTCCTCCAGGGTTCGCTTGGGCTGACGACTCCGACGACACCAGTCCGGTGGGGACACTGCTTTGTCTAATGCCAGGCGGGTTCCGTGTACTGGCCGGTTTGAAGCTCGAGGGCATCCGGAAACGTGCCGCGCTCACCGGCCCTTGATCAATGCGAGGCTTCTTCGTCACTGAAGGATCCGGGTCTGGCGAGGAAGGCTCATGACGTTGAGTGGGCGCGGCTTCGGGCACAGGAGGCATAGTGTGTCGTAGGCTGAGCGACGACCCTTGCTGAGGCGGCGAGGAGGTAGACGAGGTGTGTCCCTCTGCGACCTGGCCTCATCGTACTCACTACTTATTTTGCACGCAGATCACACTCTCGATGCTTCTCGCTAGTTGCAAGTTCTTTCAGTGTGGACGTCCTATGTTTTAAGCTGTCATTTCGTGGCTTCGCGCGCCTCGACTCCGTGACAGGGAGAGCGCGAGGTCCCGGGATATGCCTGGCCCGAAGCTACGCTTCTCTCGTGATGGTTATGTCGTCACTAGCGGTCTTACGGGGCCCTTTCTGGCTCTTTTGCAACCAGCAGCACTGTACCAATGCCGAGGAAGCTCGGGTCTCTAGCTTATACATGTTTCTGCGGCTACGATCGAGTACAAACATTTGACTTGAGCCTGTGCGCGAGGTCAGCGCCTATAGGCACGCTGGGGGATATTGCGCGTGATGTGCACGTGCTGCTTGAATCGGACGTCGTCGGATTCCCTATAAATGCCGGTTCTGTTGTCCATGCGAAGCATTTCCATCCTGACGCAAATTGGCCACAGATTGCCAACAAATCCTACGTACGCTGGCGATTCAACGTCGACAGATTCCGCTTGATCTGCGGTGCCTCCACCACCGGCTGCTAGCGTCTTTGCCTTCCGCCACTCAGTCAATGCATATATATGCACATATGCCTTCCCGTCCATTCCGGCGTCGACCGCAAGGCACACGGACGTGGGCGTGCTCTCCTCTCCTTTCCTTGCCAAATTGCCTCTTCTCGCAACACGTTCACACCGCCATCCAACTGTCTTAGGCCGGGAGAACCTGGTGCGGACATGGTAGCTACACGTAAGGAACTGTACCGTAGCGATTCATACCAACTCCGAACTTTAAAATTGACCGCGTCCACCACCTCGTATAACATACCCCTGCCCACTTCATGTACTGGGAGACCTGGCAAATCACTACTTGGGTAGTCTTGTACATGCGGCGCGACCCTCTCGACTGGAACACCGAGTCCAGATTTACTGTAGAGCAAGCTGCGCGCGTAACAAACTAATCACAGTAATACGGCAGTTTTATGCGCTCAGAAGCGTTACAGTACTACGGTAAGTTCTGCACAGGGCACGAGCTTATATCTCCTCTTAGAATTCGGGTCGCGCTTGACATGACGCTTGTTATCTATGTGAGGTCGGGGACGGAGTCCTCGCAGATGAAATGGTCAGAACAGCCATGCAGATGTCATTCAAACGAGTGATACATGTTCAACATGAATGGCTGAGACACTGCGGTACAGAGTGTAAGTGACAGGAGGTACGGGCGACAGCCACTCGCCCGAGGTGTGGGCCGAGCTGCCCGATGCGAGGAGCGCGCATCTCGGGAAAACACCTGGTGACCGAAAAACGAGTGAGCCGTGATTGGGCGGGTGGGCCGTGCAATCAAGGGAGGTGTGGGTGGGTCCGCTCGAATGGGATATGCGTGCACTAAGTAAATCCTCGTCATCTGATAGAAAGGAAAGGAGGAGCGAATGAAAGGGTAAAGCGAGAACAGCTGATGAAGGAAGAAGAGCCAAGAATGGAGAGGGTGAGAGAGGTTTTTCCTGCGATGATGGAAGGGGATAAGCAATGCTCTGTTTAGCCCTGGAGGTCTGATCGGGTCGACGTGCGAGTGCGTGGGGTGAGAGACTGGAGGCGCGCGAGTGCGTGTGGGGAGAGACTTAAGGCTTGAGTAAACTGAAGCCTGTAGTGATCCCCTCTTGGTCCCTCGCCGGTCAACCCCGGTGCGCTGAACTGAGATGCGCAACGGCGTCTTTGTCCTCGCTCCTCCCACCCAGTCCTGAACCCCGTTCCAGCGTTGTGACTGTCGTGATGCGGATGTTTTGGAGGTTGCCCGCTGACGCGGGTTCGCCATCGACGGTGGTCAAACATTTTCCAGGTAGGAGACGACGGAATGGAAACCAAACGCGGGGGAAAGGAGCACTCAAGTTGAGCGTGCTCTCGCACTCCACGATGGTTGAAGGAAGCAGAGGGATGGTATGTCGCTTCCAGGGGCGTTGGAGCAGAAAGGTGATGATTGGGCTGATGGCAGGTCGCAGCCGGACGTGCTGCCTCTCGATGTGCATGAAGATGTAAGGTTGCGCTATGGGTGGGAAGGGTTGGCAACAAAGGTGGGCGACGAATTCCACCGCATGTTCCTCTAGCACTCTGAGTTGAGAGATTTGGACGTTGTAGACCCGCTCTTGCCCATGGTTGTCCACGTAGAGGAGACGCAAAGGATCTCCTATCCCGATTGGATTCAGAGGTGGAAGGACGAGGAAGACAGTGTCAATGCCGCCGTTGATGCCGTGGCTCGCATAGTCAATAATGAGGGTTGGCTCTCTCCGCATGGAAAAGGGAAATGAATGTGGACTGGTTGAGTGGTGATGTTGTGTCCAAAGGTCGAGGAAAAGGGAGTGGGGGATGGGCGAGGAGCAAAGGAGAGACTGTCTGCCCAATGTATA